>OZ030390.1:33313376-33783376 GCA_964023965.1 Melinopterus prodromus
ATATTTTTACTTTATCATACGCAGTATTATAAAGTATTGCAATCGTGCCGAAAAAAAAATTGAGATTTTTGCGGAAATAGGTCTTTATGGGTCCCCTGAACATTTTTGACCAAGGTACAAAAAATGTCTGTGTGTGTGTGTGTGTGTCTGTGTGTGTGTAAACGATTTTTGTGACGACGATTCCGGAGAAACTACTAAAGGTATCGAGACGAAAGTTCATTAATAAATAAAAGACGTAATAAAAGACGAAAGTTCATATTTATAAGTTTTATGACCTAACTTAGAGCTGAAAAGCTTTTGGTTCAAAAGGGTACAAAGGAACTGGTAGTTTATCTAAAGCCTTTTTCAAGGATTTTGCAAATGAGCCGCCATTTCTCTAATTTCGTAAAACTAGTTAAATAATAAATTAAAGTAGAGGAAATTCTGAATAATTTATGCCTATGACATTTTTTGGTAAAATTAATAGTTTAGCTGCAAGAGCAAATTCTATTTGATCGGGATCGGTCGCATCAGCATTGATATGACACTACATAGTAGCCTGGATTGTCTATGGCTGTCATACTCTAAAACAGCTGATTTCATCAGAGGTTGGAAGACCGCTATTGAACGTTGCCGCTCTAGTACGGCAAAGTACAAAATACAAATAAAATAAGATCACCAATTTGATTGTTTGTTGATAAGAAATATCAACCCGTTGTTATATCTAATTGTAAAAACGATAAATTGAGAAAATTGTAAATAAAGTATAGCGATGAGTGTAGTTATAGTTTAGTAGGTTTAGTAGTTTAGTAGTTTAGTAGTTTAGTAGGTTGGTACGCATGTGACATCTATGTGATATCTATGTGACATCACTCATGAACGAATATAAATCTGTCAGAATTTGAATTAGCTTTTTAAACTTGACGTTTCGTAGAAGTGGTATCAACCTAACATTTCCTATACAGAAATATAACCGTTTTTAAATTTTTTTAAAATACGTATTTCTCAAAATGTAACACAAAAACGTTGATGTCACTCCTGCCGAAAACTACATAGCGCGACTCGCTCAGATGCGACGGCGACGCTCCGCCATCGGTGACGCGCCGCATCACCGCTCGTCGCGCCATTCCGTACTTTCGATTCGTACTTGTGGGATAAATAACTATTATTCTGATGACAGTAGGTAGTGTCAAATGCTGATGCTTTGACAATACCTACTATTGATACTATTGCCTATCAAAATATCTGTCAAATCCTAGCTAACTAGTTTTAATGTAATTTTAATGGATGTTTCCGGAAATATATAATATAATTCATAAGGTTGACTACAATTTCAATTCCATTATACAGGCTGTAAGAATGATGTTGTTTTTCTTTGCCTGAATTTTGAAGTAATATTTGGGGTGTTCAGGCTGTAACAACCTGGAATGAAAAAATAATCTGATATTTTCTGAACATTTTGTTTTTGATTCCCTTCATTATCGCTGTCTTTAAAGGACAACAAGAATAGTAAGAAAGAACAAAATGGCACGCGTTCAAAGTTGATTTTCTCTGAAATCGCATAATTTTATTTAATTAGTTTTAAGTATACATAGGGTGAAAGAATTAGTATATATTTTTGACAACAAAATTTTAACCATTAACATTTTCTTACCTAAACAAATGGATACCTAAACAAATGGGAATGTGTGTCGGAAAGGATTATGACGATCATACGGACCAAATGAAGATATGAGATCGGAAGTCAAAATCCAGTTCTGGGAAAAACTAACTGAAACTACAGAAAGTGCAACGGGCAGAATTATAATCCTGGGTGACCTAAATGCTAGAATGGGTAAAGGAATAAATGAAACAAATAAAGTTGTAGGTCGATTCGGCGAAGAAGTCAAAAATAATAACGGGCAAAGACTGATTGACTTTTGCACTGAAAATAACCTGATAGTTGCAAACACTTCCTATCAGCACAAAGACATTCACAAGTACACGAGAGAGGCCAAGAGTAGAAATGAAAAATCTCTAGACTACATACTGATAGATAAAATAAATAGAGCGGAACTGCTGGATGTGAGTGTAAAAAGGGGTTATGATATATACAGTGACCACTACTTGGTACTGGCAAAAATAAAGATACGAACACACAAACCGCCCACAAAGATACCCAAAGGGACGATAAAAACAAAAGAAGCTATAAAAACTTACAAACTAGCCGGAAATGACACAGCAACGAGGTACAGAGATGAAGTAGAGGGAAAAATAACCGAGATGCACGAGGGCTGGCTTGAAGAGAGTTTGGAGGATATTTGGAGGGCTTTTAAAGAAATAATAATAAACACAGCCAAGGCAACATGTGGAACGATTAGCATAAACAAGAATAGAAAACAGAGCAGATGGTGGAACAAACAGATAGAAGAACAGGTTAAGCTGAAAAAAGCTAAGATGGAAACAATACCTTACAAACGGATCAAACGAAAAATACACTAAATACAAGGAGCAGAGAGCAAGGGTCAAAGAAATGATCGTACAAGCTAAGAAAACATCCTGGGAGGAGTTCGGTAAAAAAATGGAGGAGGACAGCAAAGCAAATCAGAAACTATTTTACAAGGCCTTAAAGAACATGAGAAAAGACAGAAAAAGTGTGATACACCAAATAAAGAGCAGCGAGAACAGAATATTGACCGAGGAGGGAGACATAATGAATAGGTGGCGCGAATATTTCCACGAGTTGCTTAACCCAAACAGGGAAACTGCGAGTGTGGAGCAGCGAAGGGGCGAACAAGCAATGAAAACACAAGAACACGGAGACATATGTGAAGATGAAATAAGACAGATGATAAGGAGGACGAAGAATGGCAAGGCAGCATGACACGACCAGATCACACCGGAAATGATAAAAAAATTAGGACAGAGAGGCATTCAAACACTGACAAGAATTGTGAATATAGCATGGTCAACTGAGGAGATCCCAGAAGATTGGAAAATAGGAATAATCATGCCAATATACAAGAAGGGTGATTCGAGAGTTTGCAGTAATTATAGAGGCATAACCCTGCTCAGCGTAGTGGCCAAAATTTATGAAGGAATATTGGAAAAAAGACAGCGAAGAAATTGAGCCAACACTGGACGAGGCACAAAGTGGATTTAGAAAAGGCCGAAGTACTCAAGATCATATATTCTCAATCAAGCAACTCATGGAGAAGGTTAACAAAAAGAGGGAAGTGTGCTTGGCCTTTATAGACGTAGAAAAGGCATTTGACAATATACCTAGGAAAATGAAGGAAAGCAATAGAATCCGTGTATAAGAGCAATTACAATTACGTCCGAACGCATAATGCACAATCAGATTCCTTTCCAGTAGAGGAGGGATTAAAACAAGGAGGGGTGCTCAGCCCGACTCTATTTATAACAATCATGGATGATGTGATAAAGAAGGTAAAACAGAAAGCCCGCAAGGTCAACGTGGGATACAGAAACTTGAGACCTGTAAAAATAGGAGAATGCGCATTCGCGGATGATCTTATGATATGCGCGGAGGGAGAATTGCACCTGAGGAAGAATCTAGAAATATGGGAAGAAGAACTGAGTAAAAGAAAAATGAAGATAAACACCGACAAGACAAAAGTTATGATGATTGGAAATGGCGAGAGAAAGATGGACATGGAAATTTATGGACAAAAGCTGGAACACGTAGAAACCTTCAAATACCTAGGTGTCAAAATTCAGGGAAACGGAAGAATGGATCAAGAGGTGATGGACAGAATAAACAGCGCAAAGAAAGATTACCATGCACTCAACAAGCCGTTCCTGACAAACAAGAACATAAGCAAAACAACGAAGCTGACAGTATATAGGTCCATCTATGTGCCGATACTAACTTACGGGAGCGAAAGCTGGGTATTGAATAAGAGTATGTCAAGTAGAGTACAAGCAATGGAAATGAAATATCTAAGGAGAGTGAAGGGAGTGACAATTATGGACAAAGTGAGAAGCGACAGGATACGAGAGGAGTTCGGAATGGAACCGATTGCCGAACAGATAAAGAACCAACAGCTGAGATGGTTTGGACACCTGATCAGAATGAACGGTGATAGAACAGTAAAGAACATCTGGGAGGCGAAGGCACTTGGAAGGAGGGCGAGAGGAAGACCAAGGAAGAAGTGGGACCAAACAGTAGCAGACACACTGAGGGAGAGAGGTGTGGAGTGGAGGGATGCAGTCGGCTTGGCGAAGAATAGGGTGGAGTGGCGGAAGTTTGTGCACAAAAATGAAATAAAAAGAAATGTGTAAACATGTAAAACTTTAAACCTTTACACCTAACAAGGTAGAAAAGGATATCGATTACATATATATATATAACATTTTCTTAAATTATCTTCGGAAATATTATTTAACTGGGCGTTTACGATTAAAAGCTGAATGTGGCAATTGTTTTTAAACAGGCTACCAGGCAGTGAGAGAATCATCATAATCGGAAAAATGGTTGGAGAGAAAATCAACATTTTTTGACAAATTTTTCATTATCCCTTAATTGTTTTTATAGTTCAGAATTACCCCAAATCTCTAAATACAAAGTTTCATGAACATTAAAAATATTATGACATATTCATTTTTTGAACTGTTACAACCTGCAAGTGATACAAAATAGCTTATCAACGTGAAAGTAAGTATGTAGTATTCACATTTCACGTTCGACTAAAAAACAACGCCTATGCCTATAGTATGTTTTTAGTATCACATTACAATTCAAATGATATTTACGAAGATATTTAAAGAACATTGCAGACATTTAAGAATAATACATAATTTTTAATGAATTTACAAAATGTCCATTACTAATAAATTCTGCTGATAAAAAGAAGATTGAAAATGGTGGTATACTTTTCATGGGTGCAGTTGCATATCAAACCGTATGTCTAATAATCGCGGAAAAATCCGCTACCGAGCAATAAGCATTGTTTCATAAAAAGCCGTGAGTTTCATATTAGGGAATAAAATTCCGCTACGGTGAAGTGGGCGTCTGAGCTGCACGTTTCGGTGGGTGACGTGATAGGGAACATTAGACACAGGATTTACCTCCGGCGCAAAAAAATGTTCCGAAAACTCCTTGTGACGTTCATGAAAATACATGTAGTCGGTGGCGTTAGCAACATTAGGCACCAAAATATTTCAGTGCTGGATACCAGCACCAAATTTTGCACACAGCATGTACATAAATTTAGGTTTAAAAAACCGCCTGGAGACACTCTCCTGGGGGTCAAGATCATCCCTTTATAACGTCATCAAAATGGCGGATTTAAGTCAGAGTAGCGAATTATGTTATCGTATGTATTATTGTTAATTTTTAACCAATTTTGAGTTTTACTACGTCACTTTAAAGCTCAGGTAGCGTTCTTTAAAAATTTATTATTTAATTTTTGTGTACGAAAGGTAGTTTTTGCGTACCTCTCTAAATTCCAGTAAATTGTTGGATAAGCAATTCAGTATATGCTATAAGCAGTTAAGTTTATGTAAAAAATATCTGCGTACGACAATTTGGTATTAATGTATCCAGACACATTTTTCAATGTTAATATTTTTTTAGCTCCCACTAAACCCCTACAAGCTTCTGCTAACCTCTATAAACATACGACTAATGTAGATGTCATGAAATACGCCACTAGTGAACGCATAGTCATTTCATGAAACTCCGGCCAAGCTGTTCACGAAATAATCCAAACTAACCAAAGTTTTCATAAAATGAGGTATTTCACTATGATACTATAATGTGTGTATTATTTGACAGTGTTGGATATAAGCTTTAAGGCGAAAAGTAATAATATAAATATTGTACTAAGCACTCTGAATTATTGCCAATTTTCTTCCATCCCCAATCGTTTGGATCTGTCTGCTTTACATCACGTTGAAGTATTGTACTTTTAAGACGATTGAATGAAACCTCACACATAGGCGGAATGTTTTTAATGGACCTATTAAATTGACAAAGTTAGATTCGCCTTGATTCGTTTACGGTTTCAGCTGAACTTGATGAATGATACATAAGCAGCATGACACGTTAAAGAAGCATGAAAGCATGCTCGTTTTGTGATAGAGTCTGCGTGTGAAGCATATTTCAAAATTCACCAAAACTTTGTCAATTTTTCTAAATGCCATCCACGTTTTCTATGCAGTGGTTTTGCCGATACCTCCTAAACAGTGTCTGCCACAGTAAAAGCATGAAAGAAAGGAAGCAGGTTTAATACCCCAGGCGAAAGTTTTCTCTGCAGTTTGTTAACTGGAAGATTTGCAGATGGTTTCCTGTTCCATATTCAATCCATAATTCCTGTACTTTATCTAACTTAGAACAGGCGTACATCGCAATGACAACTACATCGCTGTCCACTGTTTTAATGTTAATTTTGGTATGTCCTTCGAAGGTGCTGGCATACGACACGTGAAGCAATAGACGGGCATCTGCTTCTTCAGGAAAAATTGGAGATATATGGTCGCAGACTTCCTTGTTATTGGACACAACCATACGGTTCTCGCATACATGCAAACTATTTGCTTTCCAATACGCAGACCCATCTTTACTAAGTTTTTTACCAAAAATGCAAACAAAATATTTTTGGTTACCAGAAAAGTACAGTTTTCTCGTGACCAAAAATGAAAGTAGAAATGTTTTTAAAATAGCCTGAAAACAAATGAATATTGTTTGTTATAATTACTGCCATACTAGGCAACTATTGTAAAAAATGTTTCCGTACGGAAATATTTCCGTACGGAATTATTTTTTTATCTCAGTTCCTTAGAATAGCAGTAATATTATATATAACGAAATTTAGAGGGTTGTGCAAAAACCACCCTTAATTCAAAAATTGAATAAAACACTATTTAAAGAGCGTTACTGAGCCTTAAAATGATATGTTAAACTTCCAAATTGGTTAATATGTACGAAGATACGTGCGTTAACATTATACGTAAATCCGCTATTTTGATGACGTCATCAAGGGATGATCTTGACCACCAGGAGAGTGTCTCCCGGTGGTTTTTGAAACCTTAATATGTGTACAAGATGTGTGCAAAATTTGGTGCTGGTATCCGGCACTGAAATATTTATACACTAACGCCACCGACTAATGTTCCCTAAATTTCACTTGGACAATTATATATTTACGAAAATTCCACCTTTAAATTGTTTACATTTCTATAGTAAGCCCACGATTAGGAATACCCTAATAAAGAATGATTACTGTTCTGCTGCCTAAAAATAGTAATATGGTGTTCATACACCGAAAATTCTTGCAATCTTAATAATTAAAGAATGTACACAAACAAGTTTCATATTTGTTAAATTTGATTTAATTGTAATGAAATCTGTAGCGATGGCTCGGGGCCGCACCGTAGGCTGTTGAGGGCCGCATGAGGCCCGCGGGCCGCGGGTTTGACATCGCTATTCTAAAACGTAATAATGTTGAGACTTTAATCTTCTACTAAAAGACGCAAATTGCTGAAACATGCGAAATCTCGCGTTTCTATAGTTTATGCGAGAATCTAAACATCGTACCGTCCGTGGCTTGTCACATTCAGAAAAAAACAGTTGAAAACCGGATAAAAATGAGCAGGTTCAGTAAGTTAATAACCTGCTCATTTTTATCCGGTTGACAACTGTTTTTTTTCTGAATGTGACAAACCACGGATATTTTTTGTTCATTTTGGAAGAGAGTAACATACAGATATTAAAAGATATAACAAATTTTTTTTCTAAGAAAAATCTCTTGGTGTTCACGTTTTCACTAGCCACATCTGAATTTTACAATCGTAATGTCGAAAGAAACAACAAAAATCAAAACACTCGTAATGCTTAATTTTAAAGCAGAATCGAACATCTATTTTTGACTTATATTTTTTTATTTGACATTTCTTTTGATATAGGTAGACATAAAAATAACCTTCTGAATGTGCGCTTCTTGGATTTTTGAGTATGTAACAATTTCGATTTTAGGGCTTTGCTATGGGTATATTCCTAAACAAATTAATGACATTCATTTTTCACACCCCCTAAATTGCATTTGTGTAAAAATGGTAACCCAAGTATTTCTTCATTTGTTAAGTAGCATAAATGCGGTTCTTCACAAAAAATAGGAATATTACGTAAGTATTTCTTTTGTAAAAGTGATATAAATAAATCCCGACCCCGATCAAAGCGAAGACTTTTACAACAACAAAAAAATAGGTTAAGGAAAACTCATCCGCATTTTTTAATTTCCTCAACTTGATTTTCAGAAAATGACGAATGCAGAAAGTACAGACTACACATTGGTAATATTTACGGTTAATGCCCTTAACTGGAATAGCGGAAAGTTGTGAAAATGGTTGGCTATTATTAAAGCCAAATCCAATTACCAATTTGTACGTTTGAAACGGTCAACCGTTTTTGAGATACAGATACGATTTTGAAAACCGTCATTACCCATTTTCACCTTTCTACCCGCATTTTAGGAAATAACCAAATATCCCTTTCACGAGACTCTTTTTTGAGTAGCATGAAATGCTATTGACAAAACTTTACAAAAAAACATATGGGTCGTTGTTTTACAAATCGTACACCTTTGACAATTTAGATTTGGCTTAAACTTTTTTTATAAGTTGCATGCAGTAAACGAACTTATATACCTGTATCAGGATTTAATCGAAAAAAAATTATTTTCAGAGATATGAAAGTTTTAAGTTTGGATTATTTACTATTATTTGCCAAACCCTGACATATTCAAAATTCAATATCTTTGGTTCTAGTAATTGGATCGGGCCAATTTTCGTTTTACTGTAAAAGATGAAATATTTCCTAGATAACCGCGTACAGCCATTATTTTAATTTATATATGTAAAAAAAACAATTGAATTTTTTGGATAATTAGTAGTCGCCCCCACAATGGATATAATCGAAAAAATATGTATAATATCCGCTACACTTTTAAGTACAAAACCCACCTTTTTCTAGGATGGAGTCTCTTATAGCTCAAAAGATATTAAATTTTATCTAACGTGAGTCACGTGCGGCCTGTCGAAACTCAATGAGAAACGCCGCAAGCGACTCCTTCAGGCGTGTGCGCGACGACGTTCTTGAACATCTCGCAGAGAGCAGGCCGTTTTTACATGCTAGTGCAATTTATTTTTTAAGAACGGAGTGAGTGGAAGTGCTTATTTATTAGATGCTGAAAATATTTAGTTATTAAACGCTTTTAAAAATGCCAAAGTCTTCTAACCGTATCAAACGTTCTAAATTTCAACCGATAGTTGTTTCAATTCATTCAATTTGCCTCCGCATCCAAATATAAAGAATAAAATACCAATTATTGGCATTAAATATACCTATAAAATTTAGGTAAAAGTTATCACGACAGCTTATAACGTATGATTTTCGTTCAAGCATCAACAAATTGTTATTTAAAAAAGGCTTTGAATGTCCTGGTGCAACACATTTGATCGACGAATCACTTATAGACAATGTATGAACGTCGACAGAACCACTTTGCAACTAATGATATCCCCAGTTGATGCATATTTGCAAAAATTGAACACGGGTTTTGAAAATTTACTATTGCATCCATACGTAGTGAAAAGCCAAAATGATTTTATGAACAGCAAAAAACCAATCCTTGCAAGAAGATGAGTGCAGTGTTATTTGTGATTTTTCTGAGAACTATGCTTTATTTGCTTTATTTATATTTGGATGCGGAGGCAATAGAACGTTAGATACGGTTAGAAGCTTGGATTTTTTTAAAGGCGTTTGATAAATAAATATTTGTAGCACCAAATAAATGAGCTCTTCTACTCACTACGTTCATAAAAAGCAAACTGCACTAGCATATTGAACCAGCCTGCTGTCTGCGAGATGTTCAAGAACGTCGCGCACACGCCTGAAGTAGTCGCTTGCTGCTTTTTCATTGAATTTCGACAAGCAGCGAGCGCCTCACGTCAGATAAAATTTAATATCTTTTGAACTATAAGAGACTCCATCCTAGAAAAAAATTGGATTTTGTAGGTAAAAGTGTGGCGGATACTATTTAATTTTTTTCGATTATATCCATTGTGGGGGCGACTATGTAACAATTATTTTAAAAATTGAATTGTTTTTATTTTTTTTGCATATATAAATTAAAATAATATTTGTACGCAGTTATATAATAAATATTTCAGCCTTTCAAATAAAAAAGAAATTAGTCCAATACGATTACTAGAACCAAAGATATTGAATTTTGAATATGGCAAGGTTTGGCAAATAATCGGAAATCATCCAAACTTTAAGCCTTCATATCTCTGAAAATAATTCCTTTTATTGAATTCCCGATAAAGGTATCCACTAAATTTCAGAGAAAACGCCATAAAAAATGTTTGCTGTAATTTAAAAAGTGATTTTTTTGCGAAATCCTTGCGATTTGTAAAAGTACGAAGAAGATTTATTTCATATATCTAATTATTTGCTGGATATAACATGAACAATTAATTTTTCATTGTTATTCCTAACGCAAATATGAAAATTATCCGACTTTAAGGCTCAGTATTCAGCATGTCTGTGCCGTGAAGGAGCTTTTCTTTCTTATCGTAGAAATATTGAATTATCGGCCGTTGCATCTGAACCGTAATATCTTTGAGTTTAAGGCTGCGAGACGGTCAAAAGGTCTCGGGACTTTAAATATGTCGGGAGCTAAGTGCAATATTCTCGACGGGCTGACGGGAGTCTGCCGGAGAACTTCAAACTAAAGTTTCGTAAACGGGAATTGTGACCCCGGTGCGATTTTTCAACATCATTTCTCGATAGGGCCGGATAAAAGGCAAACCGTGTTACGAAAACATTTGAACCTCCGTGAACACATCAATTGCGCTTATGGTTTAAAACAATGGAGCCAGTCGATATTTGTCTGGCCGGCGGTGCTCCGTATCTGTTTTAATCAACACTCACGCAGTGTCCACGGGATTCTGAAAAGTCGTTCGTCAAATATGAAAAACCTATCGAGAACTTTTGATATTTCCAGGCTGCATTTTATTTTTCAAATACTGATCTATATCAATAAACTTTGTCAAGAGTAAGTTTGAAAATAGGTATTTTCATAAATTGATATAGGTACTTAAATAGAACTCATATAAAATACGTTTTAGAAAATTGTTCTTGGATCTTGAGTTTATCGGAATTCTCATAAAAACAATTGTGGATTTTATTGATTTTGACTGAAAAAAATAGTAAAATAATAGAAAAAAATTGGACAAAACATTTAATTGATACAATTTACATTTTAATTGTTACATTAAGGCGTTACAGTAAACCTCAACGAAAAAATGGTACATAAAGGATTAGTAAAGAAACAAAAATGCCCATTAAATAACAATTTAGGAAAGTAAATGCCATTACTGGTAATGATTGGGAAGAAATCCTGTCGGATCTAACATCGGACATCATATAAGCACAACCAATGCTGATTGGTGAAACAATAAAAAAAAAACAAAATACTTTCCAGTGTCATTTGCGGATTTTGGTCGACAACAGTCAACCACTTCAAACATGTCCTAACCCCAGTCGAAGAATCTCTTTTTATCCTACCTGATGCGAAAATGTCATTTTCGCGTCTCTATGGAGACACGAAAGATGCTATTTGCCAGCCAGCCAGTTTTCGATTCGGTTTGACGTTTGTGATTAAAACGTCAACATATTCTATTTGTCAAAAGTCAATATGTCAGATATTAGTCTTTAGAAACGGGTGATTTTATTACGATATTGTTGTGTAGGATAAAAAATTATGTGTGCACCACGCCCAGAAAGTGGTTTTCCGGGCCTCAAGAAGTACCCAGGTGAGCGTAGCGAACTCTCCTCTCGCCCCGGAAAAGAACCACTTTCTCGGCTTGGTACACAATTTACTATTGTCGAACGATTCTAATGACTCCCTTACTCCAAAACATATTCTCGTTGAAACCTTGATTACCGCAGTAGAACCCTCCATTTTTAAACTTCCACCCGATATTGCCCATCCCATATGTCACGAAATCACAAGAATCATTAAACATGCCAGACCCCCCAAACCAAATCATTAGAATTCGATTGATGAAAATTTCCACCTGATCCATATTTAATGTGAAGGTTAAATAATAGTAAAAAGGTAAAATATGGAATGTAGTTTAATTCAAACTGTTTTGTTAGATGATCGATTTCGAGACACCTGGACTTATCTTCAGATCTAGAGTCTAGAGTGTAAGGTCCTAGCTATGAACATTCTTAAATAGTCAAAACACATGATATCAGGCTCAGCAATGGTTATTATTGGTACGGTGGTGTTATTTATTTTAACTGGAACGTATCATACTCGCTTGTTGGTAAAATATATGTGAACGGATTTGGTTTCGTTCAATGTAATTAGCCATCGTTGTATCCAATCACTAATATCGTTGACAGCGTCCTGCAGTTTTAGTGTTACTCCTTCAACATTTGTATCTACTGCCATGATAGCAGTGTCATCAACAAACGTGGCAACGGTAACACCATCTGGTTGCGGAAGATCATGTGTGTATAGAAGGTAAAGAATTGGGCCAAGTACACTACCTTGTGGTACTCCAGCTTTAATACATTTAAGAGTTGAGTGCACATTATCCTGCTTTATACGGAAGTATCTGTCAGCAAGATATGATTTTAATAGTTGGCTATACTCGAAGGGTACTAGCCGATTCAGCTTATAGAGTAGACCTACCTGCATACCTGTTTTTCTTTTAAAGTTAGTTCTATTATTTATCATTGTTATTCTGTGCAACAGTTATTGAATATTCATGTTTTATTATTGTAGGCAAGTAGAAATCAAGTAAATAGGACCGAGGTATCATGTTGTCATTATTTGGGTTTATGTATATGTATGGGTTCGTTTAGATTAAGTGGTGTAGATGGCGCTAGTCGGTACACAAGTACACAAAGGTACACAAAGTTTCAAACTTAAATATGCTATTACAAAAAAAAGAAGAAGCCTGAAGCCCAAATCAAAATCAAAATCGCTACTACTAACGCGTGACATGATCCTAAAAGAAATATACCATCATAACACAGTTGAAAGTAATTATAGAGCACTGACAGATCACCCATTTCTGCACAACAAGGTAAAGTTGTTGATCCTACCCAACAGACGATAGTATCTTAATAGCACTTCGATTGATACCTGAAGATGCTTCTTTTACAACACAGCGCGAAACGTCGACGGCTTCAAAGTCCTCAACTCGGTTTCCACCCGGAAATCAATATATCATTGCGTCAGCCGCGGAAGTCTACAATCTAGATATACACTTAACAGGGTAACATTTATTTCTCTTCAAGTTTTTGTGCAATTTGAGTTATACAGGGTCCTGCAACGAAGCTCCCGTCTTCTGTAGCTCACTTACTCATTAAGCTAAGAGTTTGACATTTTGCAGGCTTACCCTGTACTTCAAGGTACAATTCAAGAAAATATTTTTTATTATACAGGGTGTTCCAAAAATGTGCAACGCCATGGTAATATATTTTTTTAAATTGCATGCCATACATTTTTCTACACATTTGGAAGCCTTTTATGGTTGCCTACATATCACCAAAATTTTATTGAAATCGGTTGAGTGACCGCAGCGGAAAAAAATAAAAACAAAAAAAAATTGATTTTGCATCGTAGGCTTTAAAAATCAATAAAAACCACAAAATGCGCCTCGTTAATAAAATTTTGCGACGTGCTTATTAAGTTAGATGTAGTAGTCTCATTAACCAAGTGACATTGATCCAAATTATACAGGGTGACCAAAATCGAGTGTCAAACCTGTCAAACTTCAAAGCGTGTTATTGTTCTTATTTTAAATTGGAACCCATAATTTTTTTTATGTGAAATGATGCAGAATTAAAAAATAAACATTGTTTCTAAATACAACCCCATAACAATTCCCAATATTTTAAAACTTATTCGCCAAAAACTCATTTTTCAACGTTTCCAACGGCAATTTTAGATAATAAATATCGTACGCGGGTTTGAAAAACAATTTATTTCATAAAAAATAATAGACGTATTTTAGATTTGAGTGTACTTAATTATGTAGTTATTCAAATGCTAAATTTACTGCATAATTTACCTATAGCAGTAAGGACGGAAATATGGCTATAGGTAAATTTTGCAGTAAATTTAGCAATTAAATAACTACTTAATTAAGTACAGTAAAATCTAAAATACCCCTCTGCGTTATATTTTATGTAATAAATTGTTTTTCAACGCCACGTACGATATTTATTACCTAAAATTGCCGTTGGAAACGTTGAAAAATTAGTTTTTGGTGAATAACTTTTAAAATATTGGGAATTGTGATGGGGTTGTATTCAGAAACAATATTTATTCTTTAATTCCGCATCGTTTTACCTAAAAAAAATTATGGGTTCCAATTTAAAATAAGAACAATAGCGCGCTTTGAAGTTTGACAAGTTTGACACTCGATTTTGGTCACCCTGTATAATTTGGATCAATGTCACTTGGTTAACGAGACTATTACATCTAACATAATAAGCACGTCGCAAAATTTTATTAACGAGGTGCATTTTGTGGTTTTTATTGATTTTTAAAGCCTACGATGCAAAATCAATTTTTTTTGGTTTTAATTTTTTTCCGCTGCGGTCCCTCAACCGATTTCAATAAAATTTTGGTGATATGTAGGCAACCATAAAAGGCTTCCAAATGTGTAGAAAAATGTATAGCATGCAATTTAAAAAAATATATTATCATGGCGTTGCACACTTTTGGAACATCCTGTATAATAAAAAATCTGATGTGGCCAGGCACATAACTTTATCATACAAAATATAAAATTAATAGTTTAGCTGTATGAGACTATTTGATTTAGATAAATCGTGTCTGCATTAAAATTAAACTAGTTAGCCAGGATTTGACAGATATTTTGATAGTCAATAGTATCAATAGTAGGTATTGTCAAAGCATCAGCATTTGACACTACCTACTGTCATCAGAATAATAGTTATTTATCTCACAAGTGCCGAAAGTACGGAATAGCGCGACGAGCGGTGATCCGGCGTGTCACCGAAGGCGGAGCGTCGCATGTGAGCGAGGCGCACTATGTAGTTTTCGGCAAGAGTGACATCAACGTTTTTTGTGTTGCTTTTTTTAGAAATACGTATTTTAAAAAAATTCAAAAATGGTTATGTTCTGTATAGGAAATGTTAGGTTGATACCTAATTCAAGTTCTGACAGATTTATATTCGTTCATGACACTGTAGATGTCACATCCGTACCAACATACTAAAATATAACTACACTCATCGCTATACTTTATTTACAATTTTTTCAATTTATCGTTTTTACAATTAGGTATAACAACGGGTTGATATTTCCTATCAACAATCAATCAAATTGGTGATCTTATTTTATTTGAATTTTGTATTTTGTACTTTGCCGCACTAGAGCGGCTACGTTCCATAGCGGTTCTCCAACCTCTGATGAAATCAGCTGTTTTCGAGTGTGACAGCCATAGACATTTCTGCGGTGACAGCACAAAAAATATTTGTCAAATCCAGGCTACTATGTACATTCATATCAATGCAGATGCGACCGATCTCGATCAAATAGAATTTGCTCTTGAAGCAAAACTATGAATTTTACCAAAAAATATCATAGGCATAAATTATTCAAAATTTCCTCTACTTTAATTTATTATTTAACTATATTGACGAAATTACAGAAATGGCAGCTCATTTACAAAATCCTTAAAAAATGCTTGGAGGAAACAGCCAGTTCCTTTGGACCCTTTTGAACCAAAAGCTTTTCAGCTCTAAGTTTAGTCATGAAACTTCTAAATATGAACTTTCGTCCCGATACCTATAGTAGTTTCTCCGGATCGTCGTCACAAAAATCGGGTACACACATACATACACACACACATACACACACACACACACACACAGACATTTTTTTGTACCTTGGTCAAAAATGTTCAGGGGACCCATAAAGACCTATTTCAGCTAAAATCTCAATTTTTTTTTTCGGCACGATTACAATACTTCATCATACTGCGTATGATAAAGTAAAAATCTGATGTGGCCAGCACATGACTTTATCATACAATATATAAAATTAATAGCTTAGCTGCATGAGAATCTATTCTATTTAGATAAATCGTAGGTATTGTCAAAGCATCAGCATTTGACACTACCTACATTACGTCATTAGAATAATAGTTATTTATGTAACAAATGCCGAAAGTACGGAATAGCGCGACGAGCGGTGATGCGGCGCGTCACCGAAGGCGGAGTGTCGCCGTCGCATGTGAGCGAGTCGCGCTATCTAGCTTTTGGCAGGAGCGACATCAACGTTTATTGTGTTGCTTTTTAAGAAATACGTATTTAAAAAAATAAATGATTTCAGTATAGTAAATGCTAGGTTGGTACCAGTTTGACGAAACGTCAAGTTTAAAGGTGCGTTCCGATTGGTAGGTAATGGTAGCTAATGGCGGTGGTAGAATACGAAATTATAGTATTTCTTACATATCGTGATAATGACACATATTAATTTGCATGTACATAAACGTGAGTCACTGGCAATTTTCTATTGGAAATACTATAACGGCGTCTGCTACCACTGCCATTATCACTAATGAAAACGCACCTTAAAAAGGTAATTCAAATTCTGACAGATTTATATTTGTTCATGACACATCCCTTCCAACATACTAAAATAAAACTACACTCAACGCTATACTTTATTTATAATTTTCTCAATTTATCGTTTTTAGAATTAGATATAAAGACGGGTTGATATTTCTTATGAACAAACAATCAAATTGGTGATCATATTTTATTTGAAATTTGTATTTTATAATTTGCCGCACTACAGCGGCAACGTTCCATAGTGGTTCTCCAACCTCTGATGAGATCAGCTGTTTTTGAATGTGACAACACAAAAAAATATTTGTCAAAATCCTGGCTACTATGTAATTTCATATCAATGCAGATGCGACCGATCTCGATCAAATAGAATTTGCTCTTGAAGCTAAACTATTAATTTTACCAAAAAATGTCATAGGCATAAATTATTCCGAATTTCCTCTACTTTAATTTATTAATTAACTATTTTGTCGAAATTCCAGAAATGGCGGCTCATTTGCAAAATCCTTCAAAAAGGCTTAGAATAAACTACCAGTTCCTTTGGACCCTTTTCAACCAAAAGCTTTTCAGCTCTAAGTTTGGTAACAAAACTTCTAAATATGAACTTTCGTTCCGATACCTTTAGTAGTTGCTCCGGAATCGTCGCCACAAAAATCGTTTACACACAGACATACATACACACACACACACACACACACACACAGACATTTTTTTGTACCTTGGTCAAAAATGTTCAGGGGACCCAAAAAGACCTATTTCCGCTAAAATCTCAATTTTTTTTTTCGGCATGATTACAATACTTTATCTTACTGCGTATGATAAAGTAAAAATAATTTCTTGAATTGTACCTTGAAGTACAGGGTAAGCCTGAAAAATGTCAAACTCTTAGCTTAATGAGTAAGTGAGCTACAGAAGACGGGAGCTTAGTTGCAGGACCCTGTATAAGTCTTCAAGAATAGTACTAATGTTATTTCTATCGGCAAAAAAAAATAAATGAAAAAATTATGAATGTATTACGAATTATTGTAATGGATAACCCTGTAGGTAGTAAATTTTTAAGAAAAAAATATTCCTTCCCGTTCCATACTATAAAATAAGCCATTATACTTATGATTCACATATGTGTGTATATTTTGATTACTCCCTGCATAAGAACAATTTTAAAAGCAACACACAAATTAGGTAGGCATACTACTTACTGTCTTTGTATGATATGCGGTATGACGGTAGTCCTAGAAATAATGCCCTATATAGAGAGATGTTGACACCAACAATGCGAATATCTCCGCTGTGCAGTTGTAACGGAATCCGGTCTAATATCTGCATAATTGGACAGTCACAAATCGTGCATTCCGCAATCCAGCTTGACCATAAACCTTCCGGCCCAGTTTAAATTTTAGCGCCGTAAATAAAGTTGTCCGGAACAGTGTGGGCACACAACTTCCCGATGCAGCGTAACCGAAAAAAGTAAGAATTATGATGTAGCGCGATAAGGTACCTTTTATCCTTTTATAACACCATAATGTCCAGAGAAAGATATGCTGACAGTTTTAGTGGTTTGCCACAAAGTTGCATCATTCGTCCAACATATTCATGTGAATTGTTGAGTTATTCACGAATTTACTGTAGTTTAGCGGTTGACAGCGTTGATATATTAAACACATATGTTAATATGGATTTATATGAGCGTGGTTCAAACTGAGTATGATGTTTCAGTTCAAAAATTCTCTTAAATTTATACCATTTATGTTGTAGTAAGTACCTTGCCTCTCTTGCTAATAGTGTTATTTCACAGTGACAATATACACTGCTGAAAATAATTCAACGATATGTTTCTTATTTTTACATGCGAGTAATGATACTCGCGTAATATCAAATGTTGCCCAATTGTGGTCATTATTTGATTGTGGCCCAGTCAAAGGGAGCAAAGCACCATTGTCGGTTTTCAATGCTGCACGTTTCTGAAGTATCGGTTACTGTGCTAGAATATGCATCACTCCATGTCTCGTCTTTCTGCAAAATATCTGTTTGAGATTCTTTACGAGCAGGAGCACATCTTCGTCCACTTTAGTACCACCACATAAATGAATTTTATATTCCTGCTTAAGCTTTAAACTTTGTATATCATAATTCAGTGCATCAAAACTCAAACATTTCGATTTTAGTAACTTATTTAACGCAAGTGTCAAGCCAAAGCAAACAACACCTTCAAATAAATCATGTGCGATGCATGGTAACATTGACAAATAACCAACACGTAAATATTCTAATGAATTTAAAATAGAATATAATCCGTAGTATATACACACAGAGAAAGGAATGCCCAATTCAAATAAAATAGCATTGAATCAAAACAACGGTTGATTTCTATGTCCATGAAATAACTATCCACCGTCAACCAAGACAACAATTTCTCAGTACAAGCGTCAATTTGTAAACCATAATTCTATGAATGGAGATGTGTAAATAAAAATATCTTTTCTTTTGTTTGGTTAAGTTGTTTTATGTTTCATCAAAAGACATCTTTACCCCAAATCTACAATACAATAAAACAAAACGTAGTCTAGGTTTAAAAATTACTTACGGTCAAAGTTGAAATACGTAATACATATCAACAACATGCGCCTATTAGAACACACAAGACGAATGACATGACAACCGTTGCGAAGTTAGCGCTTTAGCAGCGTAATGGAAGAATACAGGTTGAGGAATTTAAGACAAGAGTTTAGATTATTTTTTTATGTTCCTCTTTTTCCAATTGCTCTAAAAACTCCATTTCATAACCCTTTTTACATCGGTGAATTAACTTGGTAAGTACTGATGACATAGGACAACTAGTTTAAATACAGCGTTCATAATATTACAGTAATAATAAAAATTCAATTATCTCTAAAACTGTAGATTTCTACACAAATGTGTGCTAGTCCGTTATTTATCTCAATACAAGTTATAAACTCAACACATAAACTAAAACAATTTAACTATGTGCTGGGCGTTCCAATACAAAAGTCGATGTTATTGAATCGGAAATTGTTTGATAGATGTAGTCTAATATTATACGCACTGTACACAAACTAGTTGTCATTTGACTTCAAATTGATTGAACCCCTCCATGATTGAACGATGATTGAACCTTTCATTCTAAACTGAATTTAATCATTAATAACTTCTAACAAATTTCTAGTATTTTATTTATTTCTTATGAAGGTATGTGAAGTTCAAGGTTTCTTTATACCGTAACATGGCTGTACTCCAAGAAAAGAAAACTGAAATTTTGCTGTGGCCAACTGTTCCGTAAAGAGTCCATACGTACGCATTTTTTGTCGATTTAAGCGAGTTTGTATCGTTAGTTACCGAAATCGCCATGTTCAACACACGTTCCGTGATACTGCCGTTTTCATAATTGTCAAGTGTTCATTAATATTCATAATTTCTTGATACCATTAGTTCAATTACCACTGCTCGACATTTATTATGGAAGCCGAAATTACACCTTAGATTTTATTATCAGCTACGGTATAACGTAGTTATTAAATTGTAGCCACGAGTTTCCGTCGTTACCACGGACGACGGTGTTAGCACTGTCGGAAGTTATAAAACTGAAATCTCAAAGATAGCGGAAGAGGGTATGCTTACTCAAGTAAAGTTTACAATACAAAGATTACGTACATGTTTGTGCTACAGTACAGTTTTACAGTGCTACATAAAGATAAAGACAGCTTTACAGCTCCCAATAATGGAAGTCGTCCTATAAAACTTATCCAGAAGACGTCGTGCCACATGAAGAAGCTTTGCTCTGTACGCTAGCATATTGGACCAGTAAATGTTGCGTCTGCCGTAGATACAATATTCAGTTGCGTCTTTTCGTACACAACTTATCGTGACATATTCGTATATTATAAAGCGTGCATGAGAGGAATTTGTCGTGCGTGGGTATCATTTTTTTATTGAATGAAGAAAGTCGGTTGAATGGCCACAAATACAGATGTGTGCGACTTGAAAAATCGTTTTAGAGGTGTAAAAAACAAGATACTATTAAAGTTGGGTTTATCCCTAAATTCTGTGTTTTATAAATATAAGTTTAATAAACTTAGAGAAATTTTTAATCGACTTTTGATTACAATTGAAACCCGAGAAATAGATCTGATTGATAAATTGGTTATTATAGATCTTATTATATGCATCTTTTGATCATATTATTAGATATTGCGATATTTCCCTCTCGTAACAGTCGCGAAAAAGCCACAAGATGAATTGCCTTGTATGTGCGTTGTATGTATGCGGTATCTAAATTTTGCGCAGTCGTCCAAAAAAAAAATTTTGTTTGGACTTTTATTTGATCGTTTTTGTAAGGTTCCATTACTTCGCATTTTTTTGCACTGCTGAGCAGTTTATCTTAATTATACTGGCTATTCAGCGTAAAGTACAGATAAGGTATAAAGGGTAACGTTTGATGGAGCAACTTTTGATAACGAGCTCATGTCCAGATAGACACCGTTTGGAACTGCAGAGAGCCGGAATATTGTACCAGTTTTAGAAATCGCTTTAGATAGGTTGTATGGCGTATCATAGAATAGCTACTTTAAAACCAAATAATTTAAAACGAATTAACGATAACCCATTACTGGCCAAAATTGGTACCCAAATTACAAAAATTTGGTTAATGAGAACCTCCTTTCAAAAACGTTAAATAATCAAAAATTACAGACAAAATTTATTTAGTTGGTTTTAAAACAGCCGCCGTCCTGTGATACATGACAATATTTTTTCTTTGCTGTTTGTAAAATTGGTACCTTCTCCGGCGTTGAAACAATACAATTCGGTACATGAGTTTCTTCAAAAGTTGGTAGTTGACCTAATATTGTCGCTTTACAAGTGCTCAAGTATGATAAGTCGATTATCCTTAACATATAATTCTCACATTAATCAAATTTTCTCTACATCTACTCATTGTTACTCGTTAACGGGTAAATATGAAAATAATATCGTTGCTTTTTTTTGTTTATCAATTTGTTATTAAGATATTGTATCAAATGCTCGAGGACCACGAGCTAGAAATTCTTATAGGACATTAACAAACATTTCTCCGACCGCATTAAAAAGTAATAAAAATGCTACTAAATTGGTTGAAAATCATCCAAAATCTTAAATACTAGAATAAGAGTTCAATAATTCAGAAATAAAATATAATATTTACAAATAATTATTAATGAAAAATATTAATCACACATTAATAAACGATAGAAACGCCGTTATAATTAATGTCTTATAGCGTATGGCATATTGAGGTCACGACCGTGGCTATTACCATACAACAATGTGAACACACAAATCACTGCCATAAAAGTGATATAAATTTAGAAAATAAACTGCTTCCGGGATATAAATTTAGTATATAAATTAGTTTTAGCTTTAGTAAATAAAACCAAACCTAACTTCTTCCATGGAAATGCACATTTTGTATGCACGTGTGCACTGTACTTGTATAATATAATGCATATACAATCAATGCTCTGGTGCCGTTTGTGGTGCAGTTTGTTGTCTCCTATCAATTAATTAAAAAATCTGATGTGGCCAGGCACATGACTTTATCATACAATATATAAAATTAATAGTTTAGCTGCATGAGAATCTATTCTATTGAGATAAATCGTACGTATTGTCAAATCATCAGCATTTGACACTACCTACACTACGTCATTAGAATAATAGTTATTTATGTCACAAATGCCGAAAGTACGGAATAGCGCGACGAGCGGTGATGCGGCGCGTCACCGAAGGCGGAGTGTCGCCGTCGCATATGAGCGAGTCGGCTATCTAGTTTTTGGCAGGAGCGACATCAACGTTTATTGTGTTGCTTTTTAAGAAATACGTATTTAAAAAAAAAAATAAATGATTTCTGTATAGTAAATGCTAGGTTGGTACCACTTTGACGAAACGTCAAGTTTAAAGGTGCGTTCCGATTAGTAGGTAATGGTAGCTAATGGCGGTGGTAGAATACGAAATTATAGTGTTTCTTACATATCGTGATAATGACACATATTAGTTTGCATGTGCATAAACATGAGTCACTATCAATTTTCTATTGGAAATACTATAACGGCGTCTGCTACCACTGCCATTATCACTAATGAAACCGCACCTTAAAAAGGTAATTAAAATTCTGACAGATTTATATTTGTTCATGACACATCCCTACCAAAATACTAAAATAAAACTACACTCATCGCTATACTTTATTTATAATTTTCTCAATGTATCGTTTTTGGAATTAGATATAAAGACGGGTTGATATTTCTTATCAAAAAATAATCAAATTGGTGATCTTACTTTATTTGAAATTTGTATTTTAAAATTTGCCGCACTACAGCGGCAACGTTCCATAGTTGTTCTCCAACCTCTGATGAGATCAGCTGTTTTCGAATGTGACAACACAAAAAAATATTTGTCAAAATCCTGGCTACTATGTAATTTCATATCAATGCAGATGCGACCGATCTCGATCAAATAGAATTTGCTCTTGAAGCTAAACTATTAATTTTACCAAAAAATTTCATAGGCATAAATTATTCGAAATTTCCTCTACTTTAATTTATTAATGAACTATTTTGTCGAAATTACAGAAATGGCGGCTCATTTCCAAAATCCTTCAAAAAGGCTTAGAATAACCTAAAAAGCTAAACTATTAATTTTACCAAAAAATATCATAGGCATAAATTATTCAAAATTTCCTCTACTTTAATTTATTATTTAACTATTTTGTCGAAATTACAGAAATGGCGGCTCATTTGCAAAATCTTTCAAAAAGGCTTAGAATAAACTACCAGTTCCTTTGGACCCCTTTCAACCAAAAGCTTTTCAGCTCTAAGTTTGGTAACAAAACTTCTAAATATGAACTTTCGTTCCGATACCTTTAGTAGTTTCTCCGGAATCGTCGCCACAAAAATCGTTTACACACAGACATACATACACACACACACACACACACACACAGACATTTTTTTGTACCTTGGTCAAAAATGTTCAGGGGACCCAAAAAGACCTATTTCCGCTAAAATCTCAATTTTTTTTTTCGGCATGATTACAATACTTTAGCATACTGCGTATGATAAAGTAAAAATTGGGATTTTAGCGGAAATAGGTCTTTTTGGGTCCCCTGAACATTTTTGACCAAGGTACAAAAAAATGTCTGTGTGTGTGTGTGTGTGTGTGTGTGTGTGTGTGTGTGTGTGTGTGTGTGTGTGTGTGTGTGTGTGTGTGTGTGTGTGTGTGTGTGTGTGTGTGTGTGTGTGTGTGTGTGTGTGTGTGTGTATGTGTGTAAACGATTTTTGTGGCGACGGTTCCGGAGAAACTACAGAAGGTATCGGGACGAAACTTCATATTTAGAAGTTTCATGACCTAACTTAGAGCTGAAAAGCTTTTGGTTCACAAGGGTCCAAAGGAACTGGTAGTTTATTCTAAGCCTTTTTCAAGGATTTTGCAAATGAGCCGCCATTTCTGTATTTTCGTCAAAATAGTTAAATAATAAATTAAAGTAGAGGAAATTTTGAATAATTTATGCGTATGACATTTTTTTGTAAAATTAATAGTTTAGCTTTTTAGTTTATTCTAAGCCTTTTTCAAGGATTTTGGAAATGAGCCGCCATTTCTATAATTTCGACAAAATAGTTAATTAATAAATTAAAGTAGA
Organism: Melinopterus prodromus; assembly: GCA_964023965.1. NCBI lineage: Eukaryota > Metazoa > Arthropoda > Insecta > Coleoptera > Scarabaeidae > Melinopterus > Melinopterus prodromus. The sequence goes on from OZ030390.1 coordinate 33,337,676, forward strand.
GGAAATTTTGAATAATTTATGCCTATAACATTTTTTGGTAAAATTAATAGTTTACCTTCAAGAGCAAATTCTATTTGATCGAGATCGGTCGCATCTGCATTGATATGAAATTACATAGTAGCCAGGATTTTGACAAATATTTTTTGTGTTGTCACATTCGAAAACAGCTGATCTAATCAGAGGTTGGAGAACCACTATGGAACGTGCCGCTGTAGTGCGCAAAATTATAAAATACAAATTTCAAATAAAATAAGATCACCAATTTGATTGTTTGTTGATAAGAAATATCAACCCGTCTTTATATCTAATTCTAAAAATGATACATTGAGAAAATTATAAATAAAGTATAGCGATGAGTGTAGTTTTATTTTAGTATGTTGGTAGGGATGTGTGATGAACAAATATAAATCTGTCAGAATTTGAATTACCTTTTTAAGGTGCGTTTTCATTAGTAATAATGGCAGTGGTAGCAGACGCCGACTCATGTTTATGTACATGCAATCTAATATGTGTCGTTATCACGATATGTAAGAAATACTATAATTTCGTATTCTACCACCGCCATTAGCTACCATTACCTACCAATCGGAACGCACCTTTCGTCAAAGTGGTACCAACCTAGCATTTACTATACAGAAATGATTTTTTTTTTTAAATACGTATTTCTTAAAAAGCAACGCAATAAACGTTGATGTCGCTCCTGCCAAAAAGTAGTTAGCGCGACTCGCTCATATGCGACGGCGACACTCCGCCTTCGGTGACGCGCCGTATCACCGCTCGTCGCGCTATTGCGTACTTTCGGCATTTGTGACATAAATAACTATTATTCTAACGACGTAGTGTAGGTAGTGTCAAATGCTGATGCTTTGACAATACCTACGATTTATCTCTATAGAATAGATTCTCATGCAGCTAAACTATTAATTTTATATATTGTATGATAAAGTCATGTGCCTGGCCATATCAGATTTTTAATGATTCTTTTGATCAGTTGTAGGTTGATTCTTCAGTAAAAATACTGTGGTAGACATTTTTATCAAATTTTAGTTTTGCGAATACAAGAATTAGGATAAGTTTTTTTGTCGAAATTCGTAACAATAAACACTGTCCTTTGTTCAACTGCAAACGCAGGAATCAACTGTAGTCAACGGGTACCCCAATATGTTGTAAATATATTTTCTTATATGAAATATAAATTGTAAGTATGTACGTTTAATTTGTGTTTTTCATTGTTGATGGTGAACAAGAATTATAATTAGAAACAATTAACGATAATTTATTTCCTTCATATAAACGACATAGCATTACTTGTTTCACATAGGTGTGTGTTTCTTATATCCTTGGAACACGTCGTGTGTATACGCAGTACTGAATTATTAACAACTGCGAACGACATCGGCACGGTGTAAAATATTTTCACGGGTGAAAAGTAGGAGCTTCAAGAAAATCCCTTTCGTTGGTGCGGATTTCAAGTCAATTCTGCGGGATCTGTATAGGTCTGTTCTATTTTGGTAGACACGGTAAGTGACGGATGCGACGTTAGTCCTGCCAATTGAATACGAATTTGAAAACTGTATTTGCACCCTATTTTATGACATTTTATAACAAAAGCTCCTACGAACAACGAACTATACAAAATATCAGATACAACACCTACTATATAACTATGAAGTCCACATACAGAATATCTCTGATATAATTGATATAACTGCTAAGTTAAACACACATGTGCCTCGTTAAGAAGGTTTTGTTTGTCAGATAACGTAGTTTAACTTAACGCATTTTTGAGAAAAATAATAAACAGAATCCGCAGCCCGCAAACTACTGACGCTTGGCGCTGAAGTTTACACTACAACAGTAAGGTAATAGACAGAAAAGTAATTTTTTCTTCAATATATTAAAACCTGAAGCGTATAAAATAATCCGCTGAAACAGATTTACAGCCCATTATATTCTTCCATAATAATATTTTTCCAATTGATAATTTTTTGTAACTCTTTAAAGTAGGAACGTGAAATTGAACTGAGTATAGAAAACAAACAGATATAGGTGCTTAATTGATTAAATTATTTTTTCTGCTCCTATTAACGAATGCATTCATTATCATGGCAATTTATGATAAGTAATATTAACCATTCCCCACATATATGGCAAATATTTCATTCCTGGCTCCTCATACCCCGCGAGGCTTGAGAAATATTTAATTTCTCCCGGCTTTAGAACTAATTACAGCTCTCGATTTTTCATTTCCATTATGTTTTGATACACTGCTTGACAAAGTCTCTAAGTGACAAGCGCACCAAACAATTTCATTGCCTGGTCGTAGAAATAGTATATTATTCTATGACCAAGTTATGTAACCAATTTCTGACGAGAACAAAGTTGCAAAACGTTCGAGTGAGAAATTGCCATTTTAAAAATTTGTTTACTGCAAATAGAGACAGCTGTATGTTACTATGACGGCTTACAGGATTTTGAAATATTAAAATTCTTTGGTGCGCTTGTCACTTAGAGACGTTGTCAATGCCTTGACAATATCGTTAACCAGTGTACCAAAACACAATGTACATAAATGAAAAATCCAGAACTGTGATTGGTTCTAAAGCCGGGTAGTGGTATGATGAGTCAGGAATGAAACATTTTGACATGTGTGTTGGGAATGCTTAAGCTACGTCTACATTATGATAGTAAGCGGTAGAGTTAGTAGGTAGAGGAAATACTATCCTGCTACTAGCTTAATGTAAACAAGAAGAGCTAGTACGAGTAGAGTACTAAGGATAGTAACTGGTAGAGTAGAGTAGATAGCGCATGTGACTAGTACACTATCCACTTGTCTTCCCCCACCATAGTCCGCACTCTACTATACTCCTACTCTACTGGTATAAACAGCGCGCCCGCCGCCCGGTAGAGCTAAGTTAACTCAGTTGACAGGTATTCGCAGCACTTTGAGGTTAGTTTTGTTAATAGGTGTTTTATGTTTATTACTTATTTATACAATTTGATAGGAGTTTTATTTAAGATATTTAAGATGAAGTGGACCGAATATGAAACGGTAAAACTCGAGTTATACAGCCAACACGAATGTGTATGGAATATATCCAGTAAAAACTATCGGCATAAGCAAATGCGGGAGTCGGCATATACCGAAATTTGTGAAGGAATGGGCAAAGAAAATTTTGGAGTTGCCGATATTGTTACAGAAAATTAAAAATCTTAGGTGCACCTATAATCAGGAGGTTGCCAAAATAAAAAAGTCTCACAAGTCAGGTAGTGGAGTAGAAGTGGAGTAGATGAACTCTATATTCCTACCATTAAGTGGTTCGCTATTATGGATTCTTTTATGAAGAGCACAAAAGTACCAGGAAAAACGGAGGACAACACCGCGCTAGAAGAAGACAGTGTAGAAATTGACGTAAGTAACATTATTTATTTAATCCTGTTCAACATTTTTAATACAATACAAGTTACAAATAAGAAAAATTTAGATTTAAAGTATATTCCTGTACTGCCATGGTACAGCACCTTCATTATTAAAATAGTTTTTTAAATTATCTCGAATATAATTGGCTTGATTTGTTGCTCGTCTTCCTCCGAGTCTTTCCAAATTGTGCAGTTGAGTTATCTCTGCCCTCCACCTGCCAGGATTCACAGAACCAGCTGTCAAGTCCTCTTCGTCTACAGATCCTCGCGGAAGATATGTTGCGGGTGATGATTTTCTCAGCCAGTTATGAAGGGTGCATGTGCCCTTCATGGTACAAGTCTGTTCACAGTGTTCACAGTGCGTATTTTCGTATCAAATACCCGAAATCTACTCACTAGAATGCCAAAAGCATTTTCAACAATTCTTCTGGCCCTACTTAAACGATAATTGAATTTTTTTCTGGTATAGTTAGAGGTCTTCTATAGTTATTGTATGGTTTGATGAGGTACTGTTGTAAGGGAAATGCGTCATCTCCTACAGCGTAGTAACCTGTAGGGAATACTCCATTCCGCAAGAGCTGCCCCAGCCGACAGTTTTTAAATATTCCACCACCAGATTCTGATCCCCTGCTACCAATAGATATATATGTAAAGCAGTAATTATGGTCAACCAGTGCCATCAAAACAACACTGTTTGTACCTTTGTAGTTAAAATATTCACTGCCACAGTTCGGAGGAGCCATGATCAAAATGTGTTTCCCGTCCAACGCACCACAGCACCTAGGAAAATTCCATAACTGTTCAAACCCCTTAGCAATAGTTTTCCACTCTTCTTGTGTACTAGGCATCTAAAAAGAAATATTGCTATAGATTAACCCAACAAATGAAGTTGAAAGGGAAACAGACCGAAGCTGCAAAAATTATTAAAAGTAGAGGACGAAAACGGAAAATAACTGAGATCACTGCAGCACTGCATGAACTAAGAGACGTGCAGAAGGATCTCCGGCACACTGAGTCGCAAATGAGCGACAACGAAGCCATTGGGCAATATGTTGCCGTAGCCCTTAACAAACTTCCGGCTAGGGCAGCTATTTTAGCGCAAGCTGATATGCAGGGTATTCTAACAAGATATAGACTGTCTTCATCCAGCACCTCAGCAGGAGGATCCATACCATCATCGGATGCTGGCAGATCCGAGCCTGAGATGCACCTGGACGAAGAATCAGGTCACGAGGATACACTGGTGCTGGTGGATCCGGATGTAGATGATACAAATATATCGCAAGAACCGTGGCGCTTTGTAATAGCATAAAATAACAATAATAATAATGTAATCTGTAATATATGTATATATGTAATATATGTAATATCTTTAGTTAAGTATATTTGAAAAAACAGAAATGTAAATTTATTTTAAAGGGGTTGACTTTTATTATATTTTACCTAGCAACTGTTTAGTAAAATAAACAATACTGCGATCCAGTAAAACTGCTTGCAGTACGGAATGAGACTACAGTGAGCAGGAGAAGGTTACGTGGCACTGCTGTACACTATAAAATAATGACGCAAGTCGTACCTTAATGTATTCTTCGAGATAAAGATGGATATCGCTGGCTTAGATACCCTAAAAAAAATTGTAATGTGCGGTGTTGCTAAAAAATTCAATGTGATCTCCAGCTTTATGCGTGGTGGTATAGCATCTCTCAATATTGTATCTTTTTTTGTTATTTTTTGGAGCAAAATTGAATAGTGTTTAAAAGCTTTCGGGGGTCAATCTTAAATACATTTTATATTCATTCTGATCTTCTGTAGCTAGTTCTTTTAAAAGGTTAGTAGACGCGCCGTGCTTGTGCCTTCGTTTAATCCACTCTCTAATCCAAATTCTTGTTTTTTAGTACTTTCTTCTTCTAGAATGTCAATTACTTCATTTATTAATTCTTTTGTAACAGTTATTAAACACTTCTTCATCGCAGCCCGACGACGACGACGTAAGGAGTACATTGTCAAACTACTCTACTTGACTCTACTCTATCAATTATTATTTTGTGAGCTCTTCTTGTTTACATTAAGCTAGTAGCGGGATAGTACTTACTCTACCTACTAACTCTACTGCTTACTATCCTAATGTAAACGTAGCTTGAACGGTTACTCTACCGAACACGGTAGAGTAGAGTGACTTGGATAAATAGTAGGCAAGTGTACTCTACTACTTACTATCTTAATGTAAACGTGCCTTAAGTATTACTTATCATAAATTGCCATGATAATAAATGCATTCATCAATAGGAGTAGAAAAAGTATAGTATTCAACTGCAACTACAACTGCAACTGCAAACTTCGTTCTCGTGAGAAATTGCTTAGATTACTTGCTCATAGAGTAATATACTAATATTTCAATTAATTCATATAGGTAAAGAATTATAAAGAGTATAATTTAGTAGAATTTGAACTGACGATGGTTCTGAGTTTGCAATAAATATTTGAAATTATGTTAATACAGGTACTGGCGTGTAATGAAAGGCACCCATAGAAACACTTAAATTATTCAACATTAGCTAAAGCAGTTAAAAGTTGTTTTTTTGTAGGAGCAAACCTGTCAAGATGCCAGTTCCCGCTGAGTTTTGTTGTATTTGTTTTTACTTTATGATACGCAGTATGCTAAAGTATTGCAATCGTGCCGAAAAAAATGAGCTTTTAGCGGAAATAGGTCTTTTTGGGTCCCCTGAATATTTTTGACCTAGGTACAAAAAAATGTGGGGCTAACTAGTTTAATTTTAATGCTGACACGATTTATCTCAATCAAATAGATTCTCATGCAGCTAAACTATTAATTTTATATATTGTATGATAAAGTTATGTGCCTGGCCACATCAGATTTTTAAAAATGAAACACTATAGCACAAGAGCTAAGGGGCCCAGTTTTTATATTAAAATTGTTGTTGTTGCGTTAATGAAGGAAGATGCCTAGAATACCTAACGGCGATACCAGGCATCTGCGTGAAAGTGGGTTCTTCATGAGCTCTTTAGCCGTTTCAATTGAGAAAAAGAAAAACCTATACCGCATTCGTTGCACGCCACGAAAGAATAACATATCCTGACTGTTCTTTTTTCCGTCGTGGAAACCACAAGAATGTCTCTATCTCATAGGCAAGATGTAGCAGACGTGTCAGAATGTTCGATTAGGAGAACCTTGAAACAAAAACAAATCTAAAACATACAAAACCTATAGCACCCGAAATGCACGATTGCATTTTTCTTTCTGGTTTCAAGACAAAGTAGAAGAAGATCCACATTTCTCAAAGAACATTTATTATTCTGAGGACCTTCACTTCCAACGGTACTGTTAGTTCGCAAAATTGTAGACGGTGCGCGTAAGAACATCCAATGTTTAAAATTAAGTTATCTACACCTGTAAACTTTAAATTTCCAAGGATGTTTGAAAATTTTGCAATCATTCTTATTCGATTATTTGGACAATCTACCTTTAGATGTTTGGGGAAATATGCTCTTTCCGCAAGATGGCGCACCCATTCACTCAATAGTACCAGAGTTGTGCTTAGACGAAAGTTTTCCAAACCGATCGATAGGAAGACATTCGAATAACCCATAGTCTGCGAGGTAGCCCGACATTACCCCAATGGATTTTTTCTTTGCGGCTTTATTGTGATGTGTTGCTAATAAAAAATTTCTGCTTTTAGTATTTGCCCAGTTGTTCATTCATGAAAACAAATTGTCTTTTTAATATTTTAACAATAAATTCCTGATGTTGTTGCTTGTTGTCGTTCGTTTTTTGTTTTTCTCTGTTGTCAGTTGGTCAGTTGTTACTTAATTAATTTTTTAATATAAAATTTCTGTTTTTATTTAGTTTACAAAATTGATAATAATGTAAGCTTGTGGTTTAAAACGAAATCTAACAAATGTTTTTAACTTGGTATTTGATACGTTCTAATATAATGTTTCTAAATACTTTTTTCAAATAAAATCTGTGAGTATCTTTAAAAATAAAGGTAGTATAAACACTCGTTTTTACACTCGTTATTTTCTTCATTTTGTAAGACCCGGTACACGCAAGCAGATAATTATATCTTGTTGTTATACATTTAATGTTTAAGACAATATAGAAACATTTTACTGTAATAAACTGTTCTGAAAAAATTTATTTTTTTTTTCAGATTTGTATCCATTTTACAAATATATGAAACTCACTCTTATGTTGTTTTATATCATAAAACTCGAAAAGTTAATTAAACATTGATTATATTTTTGCTGGTGTTGAAATCAAAGCGGAAGAAGCATTACAAGGGCCGAAGCCATTAGTTATATGAAAAGACTGGCTCCAATGAATGTTCTCGGGAACAAATTTTCTTTAATTAAACTCTTCACATTGCGGCTAATTAATGTTTACTTTATCGCTGATAAACGACGTAATTTAATTATGGAGCCGATCTCCTACAGAACCCCCGCCTATTGAGATCTCTTCCGGCTCCTTTAAAGGATTCGAAGCCGTACAAACATATCGCACCAATTAAAACTGCACTTAATGGGAGTTCCACCTTAAACTGAATCCTAATTAGCTCGCGTAATTTCTGAGTTATCCACCAGGCATCGCTTCTTTGTTCTCCTTGTTCATTTGTTTCCTGTGCACGTAATAACTCGCTTTATAAGTGAATTTTCTTTCATTTTATTACAATATGGATATTATTTCAATCTACACATCCGTATACATAACGTCATGTAACAATCATTGTGTCATATGAGATACGTCTTGTCTAACTACGAATGACGGTACTCGGTTTGTATGATCATATTATACTAAAATTTTTATTTTAACCATGACTTTACTCTTTGGTTAAAGGTGGAAACTTCACCAACCGAACTAAAAATTGCTTACTGTTTTTAGATTTTTTTTGGGAGTATATGTGCTCTTTATTTCAATATTTCACTTTTTTAGAATTTTTCGTGTGTGTAATGGCACATGGTTGGCATTTTTCGTTCGTCTAGATCTTAAAACTACAAAAAGGTTCGTGTATAATAATATTGTCATTTTAATAGGTTAAACTTTGGGTTACAGCCAATAGGCTGTAACCCAAAGTTTAGAATTTTGTTAAAATGATATTTATGACAACTTTCAGTTAAAATAAGATTCATGAAGTTGGCCCCGATCATAGAAACTTTCAATAACTATATTTTTCTCGTTGGAGCACCAAGCGTTTTCCAGGTATTGACACTCTTAACAAACTATACGGTTACGCCTAGTGATGGGCGCATTCGGATTACATAATCGATTAAAATCGATTTTGGAAATAATCGTCATATCTCGATTAATATTTTAAAAAATCGATTTCTTAATAATCGATTTTTATAAATCGATCTTTAATAATCGATTTTTCAGAATCGATTATTCTTAATCGATTTTCAAAATCCATTATTCGAATCGATTTTTCATAAGCGATTATTCTCGATTTATAGTCGAGTCGAATTCTGCATTTGAGAAATTATTTGCTGCTGTGCTGGTGTACTCACTAACCATGTGTGCACGCTCTATCGCTAACACCACAGGCAAAAATATACAATATATTAATAAAACCGCTCAATTAATTCGATTTGTTAGAATAAAAGAGAAGGTGACAAACGTAAAATTTGGCGAAGCCTGCTTCAATGCTAAATTCTGATATTTCAATTACAATTGTATGTTGTAATTGAAATATCAGAATTTAGCATTCAATATAAAATGCATCAATAATCATTAATTTTCGAATTATTTTTTAATAATCGATAATATAATTCGAATGGACCAAAATCGTTTATAAAAAATTAATTATTAAAAATTCATTATTAAAATACGATTATTAATAATCGATTCTTAATAATCGATTTTGAACAATCGATTCGAATAATCGATTTTGAAAAATCGGTTAGGTAAAATCAATTTCTAAAATCGATTATTAAAAATCGATTTTTAAAAATCGGTTAATAATCGAGAATATCTCACTCGAATGCTAATAATCGATTCTATAAATAATACGATTATGCCCATCATTAGTTACGCCCACCATAGGAATTTTAGTTTTTTATTAAACCATCGTGTAACACTATGTTTGACCATGTTTGAAGTTATTGCGTTTATTTTGTTCTAACCACCGTTTTTAAGATATAGGCATTATAAAACGAGGAACCACCGTGAAGCTGGCATCTAATATTAGCATTTTCAATTTGTAGTATACTATCGCTAGACCTTTTTTTTAAATTTTGATTCACGTTTTCAATATTTGAGTATTTCTAAAATAGGGACCCAGTCATTGGTATTTCCATGATTTATTACATCATAGTTTCTATACGTCGTTTATTTGCTTATTTGTTTGATCATTTTTTTTTCTTTTGACCCAGAGGGTGGCCAAAATACTGATACACTAAGCCGTCTATGCTGTTTTAATGTCCCATTTCTGCTAGTAATACTTTCTGCAATTTTCCCTTTGGCCAATTTGAGCATTTGCTTGACTATATTTGACCATATTTTGGAATATTTCAAATCACCACTAATTTCCACTCACTGCCGCCAAAGTAATTGTGATTTACCAATCATGCCAAACAAAAAACAATCGCAATTATTAAGTTGACCTAAGTCAAATTTTTAAAATTGCTACCGCGGCAGTAGTTTAGTTATATTAAATTACCGGTAATTTGGAAAATACTAATACTACCGGTAATATTAGGGGAATATACCGGGTGATTCAATTTCGATCCTCACCATGGGGATCTCGCTTATTAGTAGAGATAGAGCCTATGTTTAAGTTTCACATTTTTGTGCTAATCAATTACCTGAAAAGGAATTTAAGCTATCATTTTTCATTTTGAAGATATCCACAAAAAACTGAAATGTTAAGATATCGTTAATTTTTTATTCAAAACCAAATGTAGCTAGACATTTGAAACAAAAACATTCTACAGGTACTTTTTAACAAGGAATGCAGTGTCATCTTTTAATTTGAAATAACATCAAAGATGGCGGCGTAACCATGGCCATCTTTTGTTTTTCTTATGGACGCCATGTTGAATTTTGACATTTTCCCATAGTCGTGTTTTTTCTCATTTCCGCAATGTATAACATGTCACCATTCTTGTTAAAATAATAGTTTAATAATCAAAAAACCTTCAGGTACCCAACTGGAGCTTGGTTACAGACCGCCGGAGTCGTTGCCAAGCAACGCCAACAAAATGCACTTGGCTCAAGCGGCGCCTTCAGCGTTAAGTTTGCCATTTAACCAAATAAACCTTAATTGTGGTTGATTGTGGATGTAAAATGCCGTTTACTAATAGCGAAAAGCGTGATATAGTTAAGAGGTTAATTGAATTTTGACATTTTCCGATAGTCGTGCCATTTCTCGTTTTCAAAATGTATAACATTTTGGCATTATTTTTTAAGACATTGGTTTAAAAATAAAAAAACACGTTCTTTTTTTTCTTGTTGTTTGTCGTGCTTATCAAGTAACCAACTTCAGCTTGGTTACAACCGCCGGCGCCGGACTGACGAAGAGTGCTTTGGATTAAAACATTCAGATTGTAAAAGAAGCAAGTTTATACAACATAAAGATTATTTTTTAAGTAAATGTTCAAATTGGCCGCTATTTTCTTGATGCCATACACGCGTGCCCGCTTTTCCACATGTGGTTATGCTCTTCTAATTGTTCTTCCCGGAAAGCATTGCCCGCATTTGTCATTCGATCCCGCAGAACGGCGATATTTCTGCGAGTATCGTGATAAATTTCGTCGTTCACAGTTCCCCACAGAAAATAGTCCAGAGGACTTACATCAGGGGATCCACCACTCCACCATTACCAATCGAGCGATTTGGAAATTGTTGATTTAAATAATTTCGTACAATTGCAAAGTTTGACTTGTGTGGGGTTTGTACGGCTTCTATTTGTTTATTCGTAATGGTTTGCAAACAAGTGTTGGTGGCAATTCCAAATTAAGGGCTACTTCCCGCTTAGAAATCCGAGAATCATTATTTATCTAAAAACCAGTAGTTGAAGCATTGCAAATTATACTAATTTAACGTTTACCATTTCTAAAATACCTCTTTGATCAGTTTTAACATTTCCATGACGATTATAAGAATTGCATGGTTACTAAACGATCCATCGTCCGCTAAATTTCCGTCCAATATTAGGAATATTGTACGATGCGACATTTCTAAGAGAACAATAACAAACCCTTATTATATCACGCTTTTCGTTATTGGTAAACTGCATTTTACATCCACAATCAACCACAATTAAGGTTTATTTGGTTAAATGGCAAACTTAACGCTGAGGGCGCCGCTTGATCCAAGTGCATTTTGTTGGCGTTGCTTAGCAACGACTCCGGCCGACTGTAACCAAGCCCCAGTTGGGTCCCTGAAGGTTTTTGATTATTACACCATTATTTTAAAAAGAATGGTAACATATTATACATAGCGGAATCGAGAAAAAACACGACTATCGGAAAATGCCAAAATTCAACATGGCGCCATTAAGAAAAATAAAGGTTGGCCCTGGTTACGCCGCTATCTGTGATGTCATTTCAAATTAGAAAATGACACTGCATTCCTTGTTAAAAAGTACCTGTAGAATGTTTTTGTTTCAAATGTCTAGCTACATTTGGTTTTGAATAAAAAATTAAAAACTATATCTTAACATTTCAGTTTTTTGTGGATATCTTCAAAATCAAAAAATGATAGCTTAAATTTCTTTTCAGATAATTGATTAGCACAAAAAACCAAACTTTGCCAAATTTAAACATAGACTCTATCTCCACTACTAAACGAGATCCCCATGGTGAGGCTCGAAATTGAATCACCCGGTATGTCGGTTTATCGGCCCGACAAATTAGGTATTCTCAACGCCAAACTGTGCACGACAAAATATCTACTCAGCACGACAAATTTGGTGTTCCCCACAACAAGTGTTAACACGACATAATATGTATTCAGCACGACAAAGTAGGGATTCTTAACGACAGTTTAATTGACTGGCACGACAGATTATGTAATTTTACTTTTTTAATCTGTTTCCGACAAGTTTTGGTTATATTGATTTGTTGTTTGAGTTTTAAGGATTTAATTTTGGTTTTATAAAACTTAATTAACAGCTATAGTGTGGGGTAGGCAAAAATTTTATAAATGAACTCAAATGAAATTTATAATATTGTATTTAAATAAAGAAACATATAAACAATAACTCAAGTACAATAAATATATATATATCCGTACATTCTATAAAAAACAAACAAATAATTGAATTATTATCTTGAATTATTGTGTATTTAAATATTTTTATCTTTTGGTTTAGTAGAACATGTGTCATTAGTACCCACTTCAAGAACTTTTCTGTTTAATTGTAGCCATTGATATACGTCGGCGCAATCCTTTAATGAAGTTGTTTGTCGTAACTAAAATTGTCCATAGTTAGGCGACAATGCATCTCGATATCAAAGCATTTCACATATTTTCAAGTATGTAATTTGTCAAAAATACAATAGTAGAAGCTAACTGACTATCCTTGCCAACAATGAACAAAATCGCGCAACTGGACACTATTTTTTGTAGCGTTTTCTCCATAGACTGTTCGATTGTGCTTATTGATAGCACTTAGCTTAGATTATTGTATTTTTGACAAATCAAGCATCTACTTGGAATTATGTGAAGTGCTCTGACTCAATAGTTCATTGATTATTTTTTTATGTAAGTTAATAACTGTGGTACGTAAATTTATTGTAGTACACAAACCAAAAATATTTGCTTTTTAAGAGGAATCACTAGAGGTAGTAGCGTACTACAAAACAACACTACATAAAAGCAAACATACTGAGCTTAATTGTGTGTTAATATTCACGTGTAATACATTAAATTATAGATAAAGGTATAGTACGGAGGCTACTAATGCCACTTTTTTCATTTTTGTTATAGTTTGTTTTTAAAACCTTGCTAAAGAAGCCAATAATTGGCAATTTTTGTTATTTTTTTATTCGAAATCAGAGCTAAATATCAAAAAAGCAATATTACAACATTTTGTTTTGAACCTTCGTGAACTTATGTAAAAAAAATCGCAACAAAATATGAATGTTGTAACGGCTTAAGCCTTGCTTTTTTGAACACGTGTATCAGACGAGAATAACATATTTTACCGTCGTACGGTGCAGCCATCTGTGGGACAAATGCCACATCACTCGCTTCGACCAATCAAATTCAACTGGTACAGTCCCAAGCAAAATAAATGTTACCGTGCTGGTGGCGCCAGCCGTCTGCGTACCTAAATGGACTGCAACGACCGGCTTAGAAATTAAGACTGCATGTTTTTCCGCAAGTGAATTTCGGCACAATAAAATAGGTCCAGAAACTGACTTTAGTTCGACTTGTTGTCTTTATAGTAACAGACGCTTGCAATATGGGCAAACTAAAAAATCGGCTGTATTCGCTGAATTCGCGTTGTAGGAACCGCGTTATAGGAGAGTCTACTGTATTTATATATAATTGTATTTATATAAAAATAATGCAATAAAATAAATAAATATCAATTTGCTAGAAAAAATATACCAAAAATATATATTCTCTTGTAAACTTTTAGCATTTACTTATAAGAATACTTCGGTTCATGTGTCGTGAGTTTTTATTCAATTAAAGCATCTATTTATTTCGTGTATTATTAAAAAAAAAACGATAATACAAGAAATAATCAAAACAAAAGTATTGGAATGGAAATAAAAAACTTAAGAAAATATGTACTTAAATGTATAATGACTAAAATATTCGAATTTATTTATATGTGTGTTATCATTACAGCCACCAATAATAACGAATAGTTCAATACCGACAAACTGCAGGAAGAATAATAATGAAAATAAAATCGACGAATTGTCACAACATTATATTTACATTAGTCAAGAAAGGGTTACAGTGCATAATTCAACATTTGTTAACCTGTTGTTTCTACTTGTACAGGAATCTGATGCACCCATCGCCTGCTCGCCGACAGATACTAACAAAACACCTGAATGTAATAATACATTTATACATCTCAGTCGTCCTCTGACCAACAGGTATGGAAATATGGATGGTCCTAGAATTTGTCATATACAACTTATACAAGTCAGCAAATATACTTGTGGGCATAAATTCATGAGCACGTATAAAAATGAGCGAGCATTAGACGGAATCAGGTAGACAACAGAAAGATATTTGATTCTGTCAAAATTTAATTATCGCAATATTAGGGTCCTTAGGGTGATTGCTTCATTCCAGAAACATATAGGATGTCCTACTTGTTTTCTGTATATACATTTTCTTAGATAGGCAATACTTACACCTAGTTGCGTCACTCGATAAGGAGTTAAAAGTAGAACGAATAAAAATTCGAAAGAGATAACTTTTGGTTAGTGAACATTGTGAAAAAATTGTAATTTTTATGAGGTGTGTTTTACCTGAAAGTATCGATCTCTGCTAAGTATGAACGAGACATTTGATTATTGATGCACAAAGAAAGCGTTAAATGTTTTTAAATAAGTAACTTAGTACAAATGCTTTTACGGCCAGAATCATTTAGAAGATAAATAGTTACCGGGTTATGCCGTGAGTCAAAATTCATAATTTCTGTCTTAGCGAACCATGCTGTTCGTTACTTCAGAGCTAACTCGATATTAGTTAATAATAAATGTTTATTGTCATAATAATAAATGTAAAGTAATAAATGATTTATGTAAGTAAACCTCTGTTTTAACAAAACTACATTTTTTCAACATACAAAACGTAAAATGTTCAACCATAGTTAGTAGTAAAATAGGAATGTTATAATAAAGCAATTAATTAATTTGTATCATTGTATTATTTTGTGGAATTGTATTTGCATTTAAAATGTACAAGAAACGCATTTCAGAACATAAGTATATTATGTGTGAATATCAAGCCAATATGCGATAGAATGACAAATACAAAATTAGTAAACGGAATAACAGGGACGGTGCCGTAGACTGGCTCGGCGCCAGTCAACACCGCCGGCTCCTTTGATCTTCGCCGCAGCCCTTGTTCAAAGTGAAGCCCACGTTCCCCTAATAAGTGTTTCTGCATTTTCTGCGGAGTGTACAATGGGCGCGGCTTGTTTCCTCCTCTCGCCCCTCAGTTTCGTCTAACTTTCGAGGCCGGTGACTGACATTTACTCTTAATGAGAAAATTAAAATAAATTAAAAGAACGTAAAAAAATTAAAATTTTAGATTAAATTAAACGTATGCTCGATTATGTGCCTCTTGAGGTATGGGTTAATGTACTATATCGATCCAAGCCGAATTTCACAGCAATTAAGTATTGATATTAATGAATAAATACTGCATAAAAAATAACAGTACAAAAACTAAGCACCACTATAATTGACATAATAAGAAATGTTTCAGGTTAAAAAGCCTGTTATTATTATATGGTTGAACTTGAACTGTAAAAAAATACTAAAAGTTTAACTTTTGCAACTGATCAATATTTTAGTTAAAAGGATCATATTAATCAAACAACAAGCAATTGCCTACAACTGTTCGAGTTCTAGTTGTATTTTGTTGTCCACATGATCTCTAACTCAAATCATATATAATTTATAATTATAACTTACCTGAAGACTGACTGAGCAACAGTTATAAACAGAATAATTATCAATAATTCCCAACGTCATTCTGCGTATTTAAAAACAAATTACACATTACCACACTTTTACGGGCAGCATACTGTATCAGTATGTAAGAAGTTTTGTACGACTAGCATAGCAGCGCTGCTTTATGGTATTTGAGATTAATTCACATAGTTTGTTGATTTTATCGTTTAAATATAAATATTGTCGTTCATTTACATTTTTGTCGTTAAAACATATATTATGTCATTTGTTTACATTTTCTGTCATTAACACACATATTTTGTCGTTGAAATGCATATTTTGTCGTTAAGGTACCGGAAATTTGTCGTGCGAACACTTAATTTGTCGGGCGGAAAAATGCTACCCGTAATATTATGGTTCCATTGCCGGTAATATTACAGTTACCTTAAACTACCCGTATTAAAGTATGTATATACAATATGACCGGTAATATTACGTAAATTACCGGTAAAATAAGTTAAATTAGCGGTAATATTACTTATAGTACCGGTAAATTTCCGCGGAAATCTTACCAAATAGTGCATTTGGTAGCTTTTTCAGAAGGTTCGTATAGAACTTTTTACTCAGAATAAATGTTTCTTAATTTTTGCATTCATTTTATTGTTATTGTTGCTATTTTGTAACACATACATTAAAAGGTTTATGGTTTGTGTTCTTCGTATTCGTATGTTTGAAATGTACTTTCTGTTTCGTTTTATTTGTTAATATTTGAAACGACTGTATGATGACGAAATATTCTAAGGTAAACCTCATAATTCTTCATTTAGTACTTAATGGAAACATAAATTCCCGGAAATTATAATAAACGCACTCTAATTCACTTACCCCAATTTGAGCCTACGTTAATTTAGTCTTTTTTACTTAAAAATTATCCGCCATTAATTTTACCTATCCGGGATAAGGCAATCCTATTGTGCGGCGTAAATTAGACCTCGCGTCCGCATAAATTGCTCAGATATATCAAAATATATACGTGTTTATGTATTAAAGCAGCACCCCAGAGTGCGGTACGAAATCTAATTTATGCGGAATTTATGTGATCGGTTAATTAAGGACCGCACCGGCCAAACGTTCCAATTTCACGCTTTAAACGGCAGACAATGCTTTAGTGGCCATATACAGGATAGTTACAACAAAATCAATACATTTAAAAGTAAAAATAGTAAAACGTACTTTACAGTAACAGTAAAAATTTAACAAAATATCAAAGTTGTGACAGAACTAATCTTTGCGGAAGCGCATGCGGATATGAAAGCAAAAAAATCTAATTTTGCGGAAGCGAAAGTGGAGATGGAAGCAGGAGAAAAAATCACTTATTTCAAAAAACTTAAAACCACAAAAATATTATCACACAGTAATGAGTCTACATTCCATGGAAGAAACACAGAGACGCGTATGACAATCACTGATTAAAATTATAAAGCAATAAAACCAATAACCCTACAGAAACACAAATCTATAAACAATCTGATAAACTGAATTTAAATGTGGTAATAATACTCCGCATCTTTTCAATATGCTTTACTAATCCACCTACAAGAGCAGGAGCGAATGTAATACAACTTCGAACAAACTTGCCGTTAATCTCTCACCAATTTACCATGGACCCGATGAATTTAAAACGTTCTCCACAAACTCCACAAATCCAAACTGAATGAGTATCTCGACATCAACACACCGATGGCAGTGCTTCCTAAAATTACAATATCGACGGTTTACTTTGCGACAAAGTAATGGATGGTCGGAGAGTATAATATCAACACAATTTTATAAACTAACACATTCTGCACGACATACTCTGTGTACATATGCTATATAGCACGATTGGAATATTTTGGTTGGTTGGTGTACAGTTTGAAGCTACCGTGATATTTTTTATGGGTTTCCGTGTTTTCTGCGGCGGTAAGGGAAGGTTTATTAGAACACGGGTAACGGGATTCATCTTCTGTGTGAATTTTGGATTATTTATTGTTTTTTCTTTGTTGTTTTGTTTTATTGATGGTGTAAACTTTTGCTAATTACATTTATTATTGTGTAATTTACCCTGTTATTGGGGGCTTTCCTTTCCTATTGGGTATAATAAAGTATTATTATTATTATTATTATTATTATTATTAATATTATATCAAAAATTATCTTGGTCACGGGTTGTCATGGAATGTAAAACGGTTGTGTTAGCTTAATCATTCTTTTGAAATAATTCTGTCGCTGTCAAGCTACAGTGACATCGTCAATGATTTCAGCACTATGATTTGACAGATTTTGAACCTCAAAAAATGATTGACATAAATGTACGTTGGGAGCTACGACAATCATTTTAAAATCCATTACCACCCCTGACCAAGCTAATTTTTGATATCACTGTACAACCCCTCATGCTGCACAAACTATATAATTCTACCAAGCCAGGCGTCACTTAAACATAAATAATTTCTATCCAGACTATAACGAGTACTTATAATGTCAAGGGTATAAGTGCACGGACAAACAGTTAGTAGCGCTGCTAGCAGTGCTGAGTGCATCTTGCGGTGCTGGTAGCGGAGCGTTTGAATACACAGGTACTTATGGCCATGAACACACAGTCAGCGATAGCAGCACCGCTAACAGCACCGGTAGAAGCGCCGCTGCTGTGTGTGTTCATGGCCATAAGCTGCTGTTTTCAAACGCTCCGCTAAGAGCATAACCTACTGCGTCATGGAAAAGGATTTCCACTTGCCAAGATGACATCTATCAAAACAATGGCCTGCAAGAAACCAGAGCCCGCCCAAGAAACATCAGAGAATAATACAGAAGATCCTGTGATGGTGTTGGATTGGCCTTGGCGAAGCAAATGGTAGATATTCACGTAAACGCGAAAAGAATACATAACACATTACTTCTGCTACCACTAAGAGCAACGGCACCTAAAGGAAGAATAGGAGAAATAGAAGAAATGACAGTGGCAGTCTTACGTCGGAAAATTCGGGAAAAGGATAATGGCTGTTTTTACACTGGTGTTTTACACTGGTCTAAGAGCCAGTGGCCGGCAGACTTACGGTATTTTGTTAAGCCAATATTTTTATAGTTTATTCTCTTCTACCTGCCGAACATGAGACGTGGACTCGTTCGCTGGCTGTTCCTTTACTCTATAGTCTATACTCTATAGAGTCGGTGACGCACGAAAGGTGTAAAAATATAACCGAGTTCAACTTCATAGCGACAAAACTAACACTTGGATATTTTAAAATATTTAATTATAGTTATTGAAATATACAATGGAAGAGAGCTGTGGCGGTTTTCAAATTTATGGCAGGCACATTTAAAAATAACAAAAAATTTAAATTTTTGGTATTTCGACAAAGATGAAATTTATATATGATATTAATAATATGCTAAGCCTATATTTGGCATGGCATAAACATGTACCTTGCTCGTCCAGATCGAACCCTATTTGTGGAACATTTTAAAGCAGTGGTTTGACTCATCGACATTTTGTTTTATATTCGTTATTTTATTGTTGGCGTTGGCTATTGGTAATTATTGTTTATTATTACTGTTATTTATCATTGATATTGCTCATAACCTCTACAATTAAGTTATTATTAGATTCGGCTGATATTTGTTTTTTTATTGCTTATTACGACAACATCTTTGTTCTTTGTCGACTTTTTCATTTTTTTTTCACATATATGGTCCTATATCTAAGAGAAAAAAGCCTTTTATTTATTTAGTTTTACTATAATAGTATATTATTTGACGAGCACATAATTAACGATATACATCGCGAGAATGAAGTTGCATGTGAAATACTTCAAAAGTATTTGTCTATGGTGGAGATGCGAACTGTCAATCAACTGTCAACCATGTAGTTTTTGACAACCTATGTGAAGTTAGCCCCCAGCCCCCTCTTATGGGAATTTACGTGTAAAGAAAAACTCAAATTACTCGACTACCCTTAGAGATACCGCAACAGAACTAACACTGTTCGAACGAGCTTTCTTCTGCCAATCTAAAAGTGGAAAAGTCCGATCCGAAATATGGTAATTAGTGTCCATAATTAATTAACAACTGATTAGGTGACACGGAATATTTGCAAAAATTGGGATATTCAATGGGCTGTATCTCGTTAACCCTTAGTTCAATCTTAATAAAACCAACACCATTCGATTCCCCTTTTCTTTGACTATAAGATCATCAAAAGGTCCGATCGAAAATGGATAGGTTTGAGGTAGTATGCGTGGGCGGAGGTCCGCATGTTTTGCGACAGCTTCCGTTGTTAAACCGGCCGGCCGTCTTCCAGCCCCCTCTTATGGGAATTTACGTGTATAGAAAAACTCTAATTACTCGACTACCCTTAGAGATACCGCAACGAAACTAACACTGTTCGAACGAGCTTTCTTCTGCCAATCTAAAAGTAGAAAATTCCGATCCGAAATATGTTAATTAGTGTCCGTAATTAATTAATAACTGATTAGGTGACACGGAATATTTGCAAAAATCGGGATATTCAATGGGTTGTATCTCGTTAACCCTTTGTTCAATCTTAATAAAACCAACACTATTCGTTTCCCCGCTTCATTGACTATAGGAATGTCAAAAAGTCCGATCCCAGTTAGATAGGTTTGAGGTAGTATGCGTGGACGAAAGTCGGCATCTTTTGCGACAGCTTGCGTTGTTAAACCGGACGGCTGTTGGATATTGATTGTTGCAAATCTATATACCCATACATTCATGGTGCTGGATCCACTAACAAATAATCCTTCCACAGCCACATATTTAGATAGAACGCAAAATTTCTTAAAATCAGCACCCTTCCGCACCCATTTGTGACATTCAAATGCAAAAATATTTCACACCGATCCAACACGATTCATATAACTGTGGTGTTTACATAATTCATTACGCCGAATGTTTTTTTAAAGAAAATTTGAGTGCAACAATCTTTAATCCAACCTCGTATAGAGCATATATAAACGACACCATACTAACTTATTCTATCGAATCTTATAGTGGAAAAGACCTATCTGAAAGTACATTGTTATGAATATGTATACGAATATGTATATAAAAATCGACTGTTCTGCTTAAAAATAAAAGCTGATGTGGACTACAGCAATAACAACGTCATATTGGACAAAACAGGTATTGTCATCGTATGCCCAGAAGAAATTTCGTCAGAAGATTTTAAGATTTTTTTGTAGAGCGTTTATATTCGGCTCTGTCACTTGAAGGTAGTAAATGTGGAACAGTTCGGTCACAAATAAAACCAGAATTGGACATTTTATGAGATTTATGTAAACACCACAGATATAAATCGCGTTGAATTGGGTATGAAATATTTTTGCATTTGAATGTCATAAATGGGTGCTGATTTTAAGAAATGTTGCATTCTATCTAAATATGTGGCTGTGGAAGGATTATTTGTTAGTGGATCCAGCACCATGAATGTATGGGTATATAGATTTTCAACAATCAATACCCAACGGACGTCTGGTTTAACAACGCAAGCTGTCGCAAAACATGCCAACCTTAGCCCACGCATACTACCTCAAATCTATGTAATTGCGATCGGACTTTTTGACATTCTTATAGTCTAAGAAGAGGGGAATCCAGTGGTGGTGGTTTTAATAAGATTGAACAAAGGGTTAACGAGATACAGCCCATTGAATATCCCGATTTTCGCAAATATTCCGTGTCACCTAATCAGTAATTAATTAATTACAGACACTAATTTACATATTTCGGATCGGACTTTTCCACTTTTAGATTGGCCGAAGAGCGCTCGTTTGAACAGTGTTAGTTTCATTGCAATATCTCAAAGGGCACTCGAGTGATTAGACTTTTTCTATACACGTAAATTCCCATAAGAGGGGGCTGGAAGACGGCCGCCCGGGTTAACAACGCAAGCTGTCCAAAAATACGCCGACCTTCACCCACGCATACTACCTCAAACCTATGTAATTGCGATCGGACTTTTTGACATTCATATAGTCTAAGAAAAGGGGAATCGAATGGTGTTGGTTTTATTAAGATTGAACAAAGGGTTCACGAGATACAGCCCATTGAATATCCAGATTTTTACAAATATTCCGTGTCACCTAATCACTTATTAATTAATTACGGATACTAATTTACATATTTGGGATCGGACTTTTTAATTTTTAGATTGGCCGAAGAATGCTCGTTAGAACAGTGATAGTTTCGTTGCGGTATCTCTAAGGGTACTCGAGTAATTAGAGTTTTTCTATACACGTAAATTTCCGTAAGAGGGGGCTGGGGGCTAACTTCACATAGGTGTTTTGACAGTAGCTTTGAATAGTAATGACAATAAGCAATAGAAAACCTCTTTTGGACATCCTATATACAGGCTCCTGCAACTCGGCTCCCGTCTTCTGTAGCTCAGTTACTAATTAAGCTAAGAGTTTGACATTTTGCAGGGTAACCTGTACTTCAAAGTACATTTCAGGAAATTGTTTTTGATTATACAGGTTCTCCCAAAAATGTGATATATTTTTGTAAATTGCATGCTGTATATTTTTTTTTGTTATTTGGAGGCCTTTTATGGTTACCGACATACCACCAAAATTTTCTTGAAATCGGTTGAGTGACTGCAGCGCGAAAAAAATAAAAACCAAGAAAAATTGATTTTGCATCGTTGGTTTTAAAAATCAATAAAAACCAC
This sequence comes from Melinopterus prodromus, assembly GCA_964023965.1. Taxonomy (NCBI): domain Eukaryota; kingdom Metazoa; phylum Arthropoda; class Insecta; order Coleoptera; family Scarabaeidae; genus Melinopterus; species Melinopterus prodromus. The sequence goes on from OZ030390.1 coordinate 33,360,426, forward strand.
AAATTGCACCTCGTTAATAAAATTTTGCGACGTGTTTATTAAGTTATATCTAGTAGTCTCGTTACCCAAGTGTCATTGATCCAAATTATACAGGATGACAATACATAACACATTACTTCTGCCACCACTAAGAGCAACGGCACCTAAAGGAAGAATAGGAGAAATAGAAGAAATGACAGTGGCAGTCTTACGTCGGAAAATTCGGGAAAAGGATAATGGCTGTTTTTACACTGATGTTTTACACTGGTCTAAGAGCCAGTGGCCGGCAGACTTACGGTATTTTGTTAAGCCAATATTTTTATAGTTTACTCTCTTCTACCTGCCGAACATGAGACGTGGACTCGTTCGCTGGCTGTTCCTATACTCTATAGTCTATACTCTATAGAGTCGGTGACGCATGAAAGCTGTAAAAATATAACCGAGTTCAACTTCATAGCGACGAAGCTTGGATATATTAAAATATTTAATTTATTATAAATGTTATTGAAATATACAATGGCAGAGAGCTGTGGCGGTTACAAGTTTATGGCAGACACATTTAAAAATAACCAAAAAATTAAATTTTTTGTTATTTCGAGGTCCCTGAGCGGCAGGTCATAAAGATGAAAGGATTTGCGCGGAGTGGCCAGTCTTATATGTCTACTCTTTGGTATTGTGGCCATGAAATGATGGAAGAGGTAAAAGCAGTCCACCAAACTGATGTGGACGAAAATGGCTGATAGAGAATGATGATGATAGAGAGCTCTTGTGGCAATTCATTTGACCACGTGTAAACTCATTCATCTATAGGCGGGACTTCATATTTGTATACCCTTGATACAACCAAATATTAGTTTAATTTTATTGATGGAGTCTTATTCGTACTTATTGGAATTTGTAGCATTTTAAATATAAAAAAAAACATAAACACATATGATAATCGCCGCAAAGAGGTGTCCCTGCTATAACCAAACAAACAGGAAAACAAACAATAGAAAACTTCTTTTGGACATCCTAGATAAAATACCTCAACATAAAGCCACTGTGAAAACATCACGCAGATTTCGGCAAAAACACTACTACATATTATAAAATGTAGGAATTTTATTTACGGCTCATTAAGTATAAATACATATTAACTGCAACACGTTGCATATAAATTGCTAGTAATAGCTTTTTGTTTTATAATATTTTTTTCCACCTGATAGCGCGGGTCGAATTTCCATAAAAATTAATTTTCGGGAAATGATTCAATTTCGCGCATTTCCTCCGTTTAATGGGCCAATAAATATAAATTTCTGTTTAGTGTTGTCGTTTTATCGGTGACACTTGTGCGCGGCAAATGTGCAATTTGATTTTAAATTCATGGCTGAAAAATTATGTCAACAGCTGCTTCCACATGTACGTGCATCCCGTGCAGTTCAAAACACAATTGGGCAGAGGAAATTAGCTTTTAGTTACAGGATTTTATTCAAACCGACACACAAACTGCAAAACAAGTCGTAAATAACGCCCGGGAACAGCATTTCACAGCGTTCCGCACTGGGTGAGATTTTAACAGTGGGTATCCAAAATTTTTTACCGAATGGTACATGCGTGGTGCAAATTCAATTAAAGTGTTATTGCTGTACTATAAACGATGACAAATATTTACTGATTGTTCTTAAAGTAATGTCGAATATCTAATTTATACATGGATAATTGCCCTTTCTAAATGCACTTTTTTATTACAAGGGAGTTTTTGTTGTCCAGAGATTAAATAAACCAATGACGGAAAACTACCCCTCAACTTTACCGTCATGAAAGGAAAACTAACAACTCGAGAATAATAGAACGCATTGTCCTGATTTTTTGTTGCGCGTTCAAAATATCTACTAAAAATAAAACAATCGGTATGCTATTCTCATTCCGTAAACTTTATTTGGATCTGAAATATATTGGATTCCTACACAGAGTGAGTTAAAATTGGACAGAATCTTCTTTACACTTGGAATATGGAATATGGATTTCTTGGAGGGTGGGACAATTCCCACAGCACCTAGGCCTCATTAGGCCCCTTTTGCTAACCTCCGAGGGGTTCATGTGGCCTAAGCTGTGTCTGCCTCGAGCCATCCTGCGGCCTTCATGAAGGCGAGGATGTCGCTCGGCGGAACCCCTCTGATGGCGGATAAATCCAGCCATCTTTCACCCAGGAAACGTTGACGTAATGTCGAAAGTGCCGGACACTCGCACAGAAAGTGTTCTGCCGTCTCTTCCTCGCTTTCGCATCCTCTGCACATTTGGTCCTCTAAGATTCCAATGCGGCTAAGATGCTTTTTTAGCCTGCAGTGCCCTGTATAGATACCAGTTAGCAGTCTCAGGTTGCTTCTGGTGAGTTGAAGGTAGTACATTGTGGTCTTTGGGCAAGTCTTTACACTTATCATTTGAATAAATGTACATATATTCAGTTTATTCAATTCAAATTTATTGGAAAATGACTCAGAATTTTGCTTAAGTATCATCTACTACCTTCACTTTGATTTGGATATTACGTTGGTATGAAATAATTGCAACCTTGCTGTAATTGATGAACACGTTAATGGTAGACATATTTTGTCAGTTCTTCATTAAAATACACATGATGTAAAATTATGATTACAGACTGCAAAAGCGTGAATGCGACAGATTTTATAAACAGATATTTTGTACTGTTGTACTTTGTACTTTTTTTCGTTGTACCAAATATATTGTCTAGGCTGGTATGCGAAGTCTACCGGTAGATACATCTATTTACGTAGGATTGTGCGGATCTGTGTTTTCTTTTCTTTGTTATTTGCTTGAGTTAAGTGAGGTACGTTTATCAACAATGGTTACCCTTAGACTTTGGTTCAGATTTTCTTTATGGGTTATTGATAATTGAGCAATATCAAAGACATCTTCTGATTTTATCCGAGAGTCATTTTGCGGGTGTTTCTACAAGAAGTCTTTTTGGTTAAAACCAAAAAAACTGCTTTTTTTAACAAAACGACTTATAATGTCCCTTGATAACAAATTCATTTACTATAGGACCCATAATGTTATATTAACTAGATTTATTATGTGTTTCACAAAATCATGTTTAAAATACCAACATGTCTTTACTCTAGCTTGTGCCAACCCGTTTTTGCAATAACATTAACATAAAGTCCATTATGATACAACACTAAGACATACACTTATATATATCCTACATTTCAAATTAACGTTTGGACCACAAATTTATGTCCATTTCCTTGTCATATCCACGCTATTACTGTAAATATATTTCACGTTCACGTCATAAAATTTGAAGTTGCTCCTGCTTAACGTGAAGTTGGGAGCAATCAACGTGCAAATCGCGCAAACACTCTTATTGGTCAGTGAGAGTCATGGAACAACCTGGTTCGCTTAATCGTTAGCTGGCATATGACTAAAAAAATAAAAAAAAAATATTAAAAAAGAATGGAGACAATTTGTTTGCTCCACCAACGTAGCGAATGTTTTAAACATTTGCCTTTTTTATTACGTTTTTTGCATTGGTACAACATATAAAGATATAAAGGCTTCACGAAAAATATATTAACGTAACTCCAGACTCTTCCTCAGGAAACACACAACGTAAAAATGAAAATTAACCGGTGTCGTGTGGGTAGACTTTGATGGGTATTCGCATTCGAATTGTTATTCCTTGTTTGTTTTTCTTTCCTTCCTTGGTTGAAGTCAGCACGTAGATGGTAAATAGTACCACGCATACGATTTACCACCAATAACAAAAATACAAAATATAACCACACGGTGTCATAGCTGCTTGCCTGGGTAGGATTTTTCCTACAAAAAGTGGAAGGCTATATTGATCCAAAGCCTGCGTTTCTGGTTTTACGGCGCACGTATCGTCTGGAAAAGATTTATGTGTTTAACGCACGTAAAGCAAAGCTCTGCAGATTTCAATTAAACGCGGTCAAGTGGAACGGTTAACGCGTATATTGTGCAATTAGCTAGTGGACGTTCAATCGATACCTACTACTGCCATCCGTGTGAACGTTTCTTTTAAGAGTTCTCATCAGCACGGGAAATGGCGAACATTAATACTGAAACAAGAGACATATTTGTCCTGCCGATTATAATAGTAACGTTAATGATTACAATTACAAAACAATTTAGTAGAAATGAAGGTCCAAAGTGCTACTCTTCGAGGCAACGAACCCTACACAATATCTGCGCGTGAAGGTTTAAGTGAATGTATTATTTACACTGGAATAAAAATTTCGCTATGTACTCTTGCAAAACTTATTGGTCTATAGTTGCTGCCTACAACAATAACAACATGCCTACGTTTCGCTCGGTAGTCTCCGACTTCCTCAGGCTTACAATGTTATACAATAAGTACGTAAGCTTTCACGGCCAGAATCATTTAGAAAATAAACTGCTTCCGGGTTATGCCGTGTGTCAAGATTTGTTAATGCTGACGTTTCGCGAACCATGTTGCTCGCTTCTTCAAAGCTAATTGAATACTGACGACCTACCAAGACAATCTCCCTTATATACCTAAGTTTACACCTCACTGCGCACATCTGGAGAACCGCTCCCATGTGATTTTCCACCTGACCACGTTAGGATCGATTTCCAGACCCTACTAATGTCAGTACAGTCCTCGCGATTGATGTTGTCAGGATGTTTGTAGATTTCGATTGCTTCTCTAATAAGCCTTCGATGATAATTACCTACCCTTGCCAACATCTTCGCGTCATCGAAATTCATTGTGTGTCCCGACTCGTGGCAGTGTTGAGCAACAGCGGACTGTTGAATCTTGCGTAGCCGGGTGTCTCTACTGTGCTCCTTGACTCTACATTCGATACTTCGTCCTGTCTGTCCTACATAGCATGTTCCACACTCACATGTTATCTTGTATACTCCTTCGTTCTTCAGGAGTGGTGTGATATCCTTTGGGTTAGGCAAAAGATCTTTTACCTTTGCTGGCGCTCTGTACCTTACCGTGATACCCGATTTCTTCAGTATTCTACCGATTCTTTCCGATACCCCACTTACGTATGGCAAACAAGCGAACCCCTTTGACTCTTGCCGCTCCTCTGAGACTTGCGGTTTTCTCTGTGTGACACCCCGTATGTCAGACTTGGTGTATCCATTCTGACGCAGACCCCACTTCAAGTGTTTCCGTTCGTCGTCCAAGCTGCTGGCGTCGCACACCTTCTCGGCTCTGTTGAACAGAGTATTAATAACACTTCTCTTCTGTTGGGGATGGTGGTTTCTAAATGAGTCTGGCCGTGAAAGCTTACGTACTTATTTAATCTCACTCTACGGGGAGGATGTTTACAAACTTACCAAGGATTTTGACACTTTACGAACAAAACGAAGCAAGATGTTAACCAATCTTGCTTTTCTGAGAAGGTGTAGGGACAAAGGTTTGGTCCCAACATTCCTGCGTACCAAGCACCATATCAACACCGCTGCCGCCAAGAAGATTTTGAGGAAAACGGAGACTGCCTTATTACGTGAAAGGGTACATTTTACGTACCGATCTTTACAGGATATTACATATAAACTGCTAAAACTTCATCTTAAATTAGCAAATAGATTGTCAGCCGAAGATTGGAGTAACCTTGATTCCACCACATGGAAAAAAGCGGAGTTCCAGTTTGACAAAGCAACTGAATCTCAAATGAACAAGTTTGTTAAGTTAGAGGCTAAGAAAGTTGTGACCAAATCTACTACTGTGGACAAAGTAGTTATAAATATGTCTAATCACCAACTCTCCACTGGTGAATTGTCGGTCCTAGGCAAAGGATTGAACTTTGCAATCGCACCGATAAGAATACCTAAGGAGGAAATTGTTACGGAAGTAGAAGCCGCATTGTACAAAATTCCAGGTGTACAAGCAGAGGACATTCGTCAAGAGGTTTCAAGGGTAATTAGGAAAGCTACTCCGCCGAAAAGCAATATTAGTCCAAAGAAGAGAAGTACTCTCTGAAGACCATCAAGGACAACAAGAACATCACAGTACTACCAGCGGATAAAGGGAATGCAACGGTGATATTGAACAAGGAGGACTACAACCGGAAGATGAACGATCTATTGGACCCAAATACCTACCGTAAAATTGCGAAGGACCCAACAGATAAGATAGGAAGGCGAGTGAAGGAGTTGGTTAAATCATCGTCATCGATTCCCGAACAGGAACAAAGAGGCCTTTTTGTTCAAGCCCCTAGGGCACCGAGGATCTACGGTTTGCCAAAGATACACAAGGATAACGTACCTTTAAGACCAATCGTCAGCGCAATAGGCTCCCCAACCTATTTGTTGGCAAAATACTTGTCGAAAACCATCCAACCGTTTATAGGACAAACTACATCTTTTGTTAAGAACTCTGAACATTTTATTCAGATTTTGAAGGAAATTGTCATTGACCCGCAGGATATACTCGTAAGTTTCGACGTAACATCACTCTTTGCGTGTGTTCCGGTTAAGGAGGCGGTCGAAGGCCTTCGGACAACACTTGTTCCCCTAGGTCTACCAACCGATGTACCGGATCTTGTAGAGTATTGTCTCTCCACCACATACTTCAAGTGGGCGGGAGCGATGTATGAGCAAGTAGAGGGTGCTCCCATGGGATCTCCTCTCTCACCGGTAATCGCCAATTTCTTCATGGAATTGTTTGAAGAAAAAGCCATTAGGTCATGTCCTTACAAACCCAAGCATTGGGTCAGATATGTTGATGATACCTTTGTGGTTTGGCCACACGGTAGAGATAAACTTACTGAGTACCTTAGCCACCTGAACAATGTCAATCCTTCTATCAAATTCACGATGGAAATAGAAGAGGATAACAAGCTGCCATTTTTGGATGTGCTGGTATACAGAACGCCAACTGGTGCGCTTGGACATACTGTCTACCGTAAGAAGACACATACCGATCGGTACTTGAACGCCAAATCGCACCACCATCCCCAACAGAAGAGAAGTGTTATTAATACTCTGTTCAACAGAGCCGAGAAGGTGTGCGACGCCAGCAGCTTGGACGACGAACGGAAACACTTGGAGTGGGCTCTGCGTCAGAATGGATACACCAAGTCTGACATACGGGGTGTCACACAGAGAAAACCGCAGTCTCAGAGGAGCGGCAAGAGTAAAAGGGGTTCGCTTGTTTGCCATATGTAAGTGGGGTATCGGAAAGAATCGGCAGAATACTGAAGAAATCGGGTATCACGGTAAGGTACAGAGCGCCAGCAAAGGTAAAAGATCTTTTGCCTAACCCAAAGGATATCACACCACTCCTGAAGAACGAAGGAGTATACAAGATAACATGTGAGTGTGGAACATGCTATGTAGGACAGACAGGACGAAGTATCGAATGTAGAGTCAAGGAGCACAGTAGAGACACCCGGCTACGCAAGATTCAACAGTCCGCTGTTGCTCAACACTGCCACGAGTCGGGACACACAATGAATTTCGATGACGCGAAGATGTTGGCAAGGGTAGGTAATTATCATCGAAGGCTTATTAGAGAAGCAATCGAAATCTACAAACATCCTGACAACATCAATCGCGAGGACGGTACTGACATTAGTAGGGTCTGGAAATCGATCCTAACGCGGTCAGGTGGAAAAGCACATGGGAGCGGTTCTCCAGATGTGCGCAGTGAGGTGTAAACTTAGGTATATAAGGGAGATTGTCTTGGTAGGTCGTCAGTATTCAATTAGCTTTGAAGAAGCGAGCAACATGGTTCGCGAAACGTCAGCATTAACAAATCTTGACACACGGCATAACCCGGAAGCAGTTTATTTTCTAAATGTTATACAATATCGCAGAGTGGGTACGGGTTGGTGGTATACTAAACAAATTTAGGTTTTTAGGCTTTGCCACTTATTAGGTAAGTACAGCTAGAGGTTGTCGATTTATCTGGGTGCATAGGAGTGAAAGAGTACAAGGCTGGTGGTCTACGTAAGAAACGATCATACAGTAAACATTATAACTACAGAAAAACGAGGTTTAAATACACGGTAAAATAATGCAACCAACTTGAATTAAATAATAATAAATCTCGTCGAGTTACACACCAATTAAAATTTCAGGACAGGTTTCAAAATCGTCATACAGAACATAAAGAGATGGTACTGATATTTAGCCGATATACTGTGCATTTGGGACGGAGGAAACACCTCACTACAAGCACTTTTGTGTGCAGTTAGGGTGTTAACTTCAAATCTGAATTTACTATAGAGAGAAAAATTAGCAACAAAATTACTTTCCTTGACATAAACATAGAAAGAACCAACAGCAACGAATTTAAGTACAACATTTACAGAAAACCAACAACAACAGTTATAATGATCCCCAAGGATTTGACACAACCACACAATGTCAAGACATTTGCTATACACGCACAATGCACATCTACAAAGAATGAATCAGATAGGTACCGATGAGCGATGAGACCAAGTAAACTGAGATGAGTACGATTATAACCTTGGGATAGAATAACGGATACAAACGAGAGCTGATACAGAACATAAATAGAAATAATTAAGAACATATGTTTCGGCTATATTTCGGCTCAATTTTAAATTGCGCGCAAAATTTTACGATAATGGAAAATAATATAGAGTCACAGACAGAGTCACACACCACTGACAGATACCTTAATAACTTCTTTAGCAGTTTTTCACAGCCTACAAGGTATAAGTAAAATTTTATTTCAAATTATAATATTAAATTGCAGATGTGATAACATTTTTTATTTTATTAAAAATAAGATAAAATGTGAGCGTTTAATTATTAATGTAGGTCTAGAAGCACTTTTTTTAATAAGAAGACTAGTTAACTCAGCAATGGTTTATTTTACTAGTGTGCACTAGGTAATGTTATGTTTCATTTGCGTAAAATTTAGCGAGGAAATCAAAATTGTGCCGAAATATAGGTTGTTCCATTTAAAAAAACAAAAGTTTGGGTTGGTACTACCTTATGGAACAGTCTGTATACACACTAATAATTTTAAAATGTGCGATTCGACGTTCTGTGTACATCAGTGAAATCAATTTTAAAATATCTTCATTAGCGGAGGCATAATCTGTCGAGATCGCACTGTAGAGACACCCTGTATATCGTCATACAATAGAAACCAAATTGTACATTTCCCTACAATACCAAAAAGAAAGCAAACTCGAGAAAAACATCCAACGAGCGCTAATGGTATACGACATTTAAATAGTACAGAAAACAACGGGCAACCCCAACTAATTATATTATTATAAACCGAAGAATAAAAATGGACAGGAATGTTTCTTACAAAAAATAATATAATGGCTGTGTCAAAATTTCCATGGGACAAACGGCGAGAAGTACAAGGAAAAGATACAGTGAACATAGAAACACCACCACCACTGCAATGGGAAAACATCTACATAAGGAGAATCACAACATAACGGAAGGAAGTATAAATATATTACCAATACCCACACGAGTGCTCAAAATTTACCAAGAAGAAACAAAACAACAACCTAGTTAACAATATACAGATATTTCCGGAGGACCATCTTTTTAAAAACCAACATATTAGCAATAACTTTGCAATGCGACATAGACAACCACATATGCACAAGTTCAAGCAGGAATCGAAATAGAATAACAAACTTGTGACATGCAGTGAAACTGAACCAGGGTATAATTGGGAAATAATTTAAAGGAAATAGAAATCTACGAATGACTTAGCATTACTGATATCATGATGTTTGAAATGAATTTTTGTAATTGATTTTATAGATATAAATAGTTAATACTAGCCCATGGTGGGAGATTTTGTATATATGTATATATTTTGGATAGTATAGTATGCCAATAGTATGTAATTGTTTATAAATAATAATAAATTGTATATAAATACATCAACATTGTCGAGTGTTGTATTTTCCGTCACCGCAATAGGCATTGGCCGAACGTTTATGCAAAATGAATTTACGTTGGAAATAGCATGCATTGTTATAACGCTTTGTTATTCCAAATGAGCGTTATTGTTTTTGGTTTTTATCATATGGTTGATAAATATGTCATTCAACAATAAAGCGCTAACTATTTACCCATGTAAAGTAAATATATATTTGCATTGAATACGAAACAAATGCAAATTTGTTGTTCTGTGATACATTTGAGCGAGAGTTCTGAACACCGATATTATTTACATTTTATTTATACTCAAATAGCCATAAACCTACCAATAATTAAAACAGCAAAGAAATGTCTGCATGATTTTATTAACTTGTTTCAAAAAGTAGTAGTAGTCTATAGTATACTCTATTCAAGTATATGCAAATAACCTTTTATTTTAAACTGGCCAAACTGCCGACATTGTACTAACACTTGCCACGTGTTGTATGGTTTTCATCTAAAAGATTAAGCGCCGCGAGAACGTTGGATTACAATTGCAAATTTCCATCGTTTTTATCAGAAGAATTAACATAATATTTTGATCAAATTCAGCCCGCGCTAATTGATGGATGAATCCTATTTTAAAGAGATGAAATTGTCACACTTTTAATAGTCTGACTGTCATGGACAATCATCACCAATACATCATAGTTTCTCTGCCAGCAATGCAATTGATAATAATAACTAATGTAAGTATAATTAAATAAAGTACTTAAAGACTATCAGCATTCTCAACACGGTGAGCGATTCGCTTTGTCAGTGACATTAAGGATTATAATTGTTGCTTCAATTGTGAAATACCACTCTTTTGTTCATCAAATTATAGATAGTTAATAAATGTAGTAGATGGTATAAAATATTACGGTGGGCATCAACGAAATAATGTTTTCAACTTTTACAAAAAGTGTTGTATATTTCTCTTTCATACATCAAATTATAGGGAATTAAATGTAGTAGTGAACTTGAGTACTTAAGTTTTTCGATTTAAGTAACAATCTCAAAATGACAATATTGTGTATCAACCGCAAAAGTCACACATTGCTGTGAGTCGGTGCGCTGAATTGTTTCTACCTTTTGCAAACCCTTTAGTGTTACCCCTTACCTAGCCTAACGTCTCATCTACGCACTGTAGAAAAAAATCCCTATATCACAATTGTGATATAGGGGTTGTTTTCAGATACACTACAGTAAGCAGCTACAAACAAATTCTTAGAACTTTTACAAACATTGTTGTATATCTTAATATGTCAAATTATAGGAAATTAATCGGAGTAGATAACTGATAAGTTCCAGGGAGTTCCTTGTTTCTACGGATTCCGTTATAATACAGTATTTGTGTCTAAATTAACTCCAATATAATGCTTATTCACAGCTATCACAAAATTGTTTATTTCGTCGATGCATAGTGAGTATTTTACAGTGAAATGAATTTGCTGTGTCGATAAAAATATAAATCAAAAGTTGTCTGTTTGCCAACATTTAAAGAAAATAAATTAACGAACCGCTTCATTAAAAATTAAACTTCTACTACAAGTAATATTTGCAAATTCCATATGAATGAATAATAATACTGATTTATGTACCAAGGGCATTAAACAGATGTCTAAGCTCCGAGAATTTTCCGCCTTTTTACGCCCGAGGGTAGAAACATCAAGTAATGCCCGTGGTACATACAAAATTTTGTGTCCTACAATGGTTTTGTTCTTCCGTGTGAATAATATTAATAAACAGTTTGGCGTAATCAAGTGACATGGGTATACAGACAATTCGTAGTTGAGTGACAATAAAACAATCAATTGTCAACCGGAATAACATTAATCGCCAATAATTGACATTGACGACTTAAAATTTACAATTTGAATGACAAATATTTGATATATATGACATATAAATCATGGGAACGCTTAATGCCCGCGCGGGCAATGAGAATCCATTGCCCTTGTGGGCAATAAGAAGATGTTTTCGCCCCGGTATCTAAGATGTAAAATTTCCAATTATGATCATGTAGGACATAATTGTGACGGGATTCGAGTGGTGGCTGAGAGTGACTTAAATACAATTAAGAACTGGTGTGATTCTAGCATATTGTCAATTAATTTCAAGAAGACAAAGTTTCTAACTTTTACGTCCTATTCATCATCCCAGCCAGCCTTTGATAAAATTACAATACACATTGATAAATGTGATGGTGCTTTGTGCAACTGTGTAGATTCCATACAAAGAGTTGATAGCATAAAGTATTTAGGTTTGACCATCGATTGGCACTTACGTTCGGAGAAGCACATTGATACTCTCTGAGGTAGACTCAGAAGGACGTGCTATTTGTTGAGGAGGTTGAGAGAATTCACAGATGATCAGACCGTTTTATTTCGCTCTGACTCAATCGATTTTGACGTATGGGATAGTTGCTTTGGGGCGGTTGTGCTGATGTATTTTTAATAAGCTGTTTGTTATACAAAAACGCATTTTAAAGTCAATTTGCAGGAACCCATTGCTGTATCCGACAGTCTCCCTTTTCAGAGAGGCGAAACTTATGTGTCTAAGACAACTCTACCTACACTCTATACTGAGGGTCTCATATACGGATTCTGAGTTGATGAGCACTTTTTTACATTCCTATGTTACAAGAGGCGGAGATATGAGTTTACCTTATAAAGCAAGTAAGACGATTGTCCAGCGATCATTCCTGAGTGTTGCACCAAAAATTTGTAATTTGGGCATTTCTTGTATGGTGTTTATTTTTTCAATTTTTCTTTGAATAAAGATTATATTATATTATATTATTATAAAATAGATAAAATTAGCTTTTGTTTTTATTTTGTTTTTTAACATACTTATACATTTAACATGCTTAAATGTTGGTTAATTACAAATAATATAAAATAAGATCAAAATAGATTGTCTCTCCAGGCAACCACAAATAGTAGAGCCTTAATACAACCCTTAACTTAAACTGAAACCTAAAGTTAATAACATCCTTAACTCAACACGAAACGAATCGAAACGCGAATATAATGACTTTAGGGTTGTATCGTCAACATGTAGAATGAAGACCGTTTAGAATATCGTAAAGAAGCGGTGGGACAGAAGATACGTTAATCAGGCTTGCGGATGCTCATGGTTCGGTGGAGGAGCCATCGCTGGTTGCGGAGTTGTTTCACGACAAGTTTTCATCTTTGATGGAAGTGGGTGTTCCCCAGGGGTTGTTTCTTGGCCCACTACTCTTTCTGATGTACGTCAACGATTTGACAGCTTATCTACAGATGGGCCAATTGTTTCAATTTGCAGATGCTACAACACTGATCATCAAAGCCAACAATGTGTCCCAGCTGTCAGCTATCACAACCCATGCGGTGGCTTGTATGGGGGACTAGTCCAGCGCTAATAATTTAATTTTGAATGGCAAAAAAACAGCAGCGTTGCATTTTTCTTTGGATTCGCCCAGGGTTTCGCTGCTAGTTAGGTCCGAGGGGAGGTCTATCCCGCGTATCAAGGACGTGAAATTTCTGGGAGTATACCTGCAGGAGTCGCTGAAGTGGGTGACGCACATTGACTACACCAGCAAACAATTAAATAAGCTATATTTTTTGATCTAGAAACTCCGAGATAATGTCACCATAGGCACACTGAGACAATATTACTTTACGTCTGTCCCGTCTGTGCTGAGGTATGGAATAATTCTTTGGGGTGCGTCGACACATTCAGTGAGACTCTTTAGGTGGCAGAAACGATTCGTTAGATGTGTGCAACGCCTGGACCATCGTGAATCTTGTAGGGGACATTTTAAAGCATTCAATTTTCTAATATTGCCTTGCTTGTATATATACGGCCTCTTATTATTTTGTAGAGGAAATTTCAATAAGTTTGTAACAAACCGTGACATATCCGGCTCACTTCAGACCCGTAATTCTTCGGGTCTAGTAATTCCTCAACATACCACATCTGCTTTTGATGCCGGGCCCTTGTATATGATAATCAGGGTTTACAACGCATTGCCTTCGGATTTGATGCGTATATAGTCGCGTAATCTGTTGGAAGGTGAATTTTATAATATTGACGACATCACTTGCTCCAACTAATTTGAAACTGTGTAAATTTAATTTGTCGTTTTTGTACTGGTTTTCTGCGCTGATTTGTACTAATTTATACTCATTTTGTGCTTATTTTGTATACTGACAATTGTCTATATCTGCATGGACCGATGACAAATAAAGATTATTATTATTATATTATTATTATAACACATTCCCAAGTGGTAGTAAGATTCAGTCAGACGGTAGTAAGATTTTCAGTGCCTTTGTGCTCTGCAGTAAGAGAGGTATAACTTGATATTGTAATACTTTTTTCTTGTTTTAGACTTAATTTACGTCGGCCTATTTCCAGAACTTGGGCCAAACACCGCCTAGTAAAATATTTGACATTAGAATAAGCGCCGTAATATCACAAAAGCAGTTTTTGTGACAATATTAAAAATAACAGAATAAAACAATAAATTATACTGAAACAGTCATTTGTAGGCATCAGATTTTTATATATTACTATATAACGACATGTTGTCGGAGGATACAAACCAAGAAAGCACCCGCTCGTTAGCGGGATCGTTATATGTTGAACTTTAGATTATTACCCTCGTGTCTTTGCAAATCTTTCTTGAGTCATGCCGACGAATGTCGGTCGTCTGCATCCACCACCCGCTTTCTTATGATTGCAACTTTCTCATTATTTTTCTTCATCGTACAGTTTCCGTGGGGATTCTCCTAATGAGACTGTCAACTTGAAGGCCTTTGTTTCCGGGATGCACCATTTAAATTGCTATTTGCATTTTTATTGTCGCGCCAGTCGCCGCCTCAGCCGACTCCGCTCCCACTTCCTGCGCGTTAATGTATTTTTTTATTGAATATAATCGGTCCCTCGAAATCGAGACTCTAAGGGGAGTTCATGGAGCGGAATAATTAAATGGATAAACGCTTTGACGCAATTGTTGTTTGTAATAACGATTACATTTAATCTGTTCCTTTTTTAAACAATAGGAGCAGCAGTGATCCCTTTGTGATAATGTATGAACCCATAACTTTTACTGTATATGTATACGTAATTATGTATAACACTTGATACAGGAAAGATGCAATTGGCGCGGCCTGGGTACGTGGCCAAAGCTGGGCACAGGAATATCCTAACAAAGGCCACAAGGAAGGCCAGACTGTGAGCACGCCATCGTCTGGATAGTTCACGAAACTTCCAACAAAAACCACCAAAGCTAGTCCAGCGGTGATGAGATCGAGCACTTCTGCTGGAAAGGCCTTCGCCCAGTCGTCGAGCTTAAGATAGCAGAGTACTACTCGGAGGTTCCCAAGGTTCTCCCAAGGGTCCTGGAGGAAACTATCCCTTTGCAGACTTTTGTATACAGGGACCATCCACCTTAATAATCACAAGTAACTATATGAAAAAGAAAGCGCAAGTGTACACACAATCTTTTTTCTACCTATTTTTATGATAAAACATACGAGATACTTTACCATACCGTACTGATGAAGACTAATAGTCCGAATCACGTGTCTACGGTTGCTTTCTGCTATGACGGAATTGCCCGACAAATACCTTTCTCCTTCTATATCTCACCGTCGATTAACCAACTTTCCTTATTATTTCTATGGGCTATGGTGTGCCTGGGGTGTACCAGTCACCTCCAGCGCGACGTCACTTCTTGTCTTCGAATCCTGAAGATGGTGGGATTGAAGCACGAAATTGGCGACATTGGTCACTCCCTTTATGGGCTCCATTTGAGTGTTTTTCCATTCAGTGTCCATCTTGCTCCTTGGCTATACCCGTACTGATGAGGACTAATAGTCCGAAACACGTGTCTACGCTTGCTTTCTTCGATGACGGAATTGCCCGCCAAATACTTTTCTCCGGATGTACTTTACGTTAAAAATTCTGAATTAAAAATGACATCTACGTGTGTCCTATATGCATATAGCTACTGGAAGTTTTCATTAATATTAGACCTATTAAATATTTTGTGTGTGTATACATATCCTACGAAAGAATACTATCGAAATTAACACCAAACGGTTTGTTTGTTTGTGCAACTGATTTCGACGTCCGGGTCGGTTGTAATTAAAAATTTAAATTGAATGTACACAGTAATCAAACTAACATAAACATGCGAAGTAATTCCGTTTTATTTTCATGTTATCAGTATTTCACGTATCATTTCATTGCAACGAACGTATTCGTTACAACAAACCAAATCAAATTAGATACATCGATAGTTACTTTTTGTGTACATTTGATCGCTAATATCAACATAATTCTCATTTGATTCTATAATTAGATTCGTTTAATTCAATATGTCAGTTTCAACGTGCCAATTTTTATACAAAATACATTATATGAGCTTTCCTAAAATATCTATATCTACATAATGTCCAAAAATAGATCATAATCTTGCCACAAAGAAGTTCTTGTTTAGTATTTACCTTTACCTGAACCTTTATTAGGAATAATATTCAAAAATAGATTATAATATTGCCACTAGAAGTTCTTGTTTATGACTTACCTTTGTTTCTACCATTATTAGAAATAATATTCAAAACTAGATCGATAATATACAGTATATCCGAAAATAAACCTAACTGTACCAATAATGGACAACCATTTTTATTTCCGGAGAAAAGTCAGTCTTTGTAAGAAGTTTTGATGTAATAAACGCCACACTCATAGTCAGAATGTTGATTTAACATACAGGATAGTTACAGTACACGAAGTTATTAAATGCGCCCAAGACTAAATTATCAGTTGTTCACAGTACATTTCAATTTTTGCTTTTATCATTTGTTCTTATTGTATGGTGGTTTATCTATGGGCAACACTATTATAAACAATAAATTATGGGAAAGCATTTGATGATTTACTATTGTTACACACAGCGAAGTATATTCTCAAAACGTGAGAAAATTATATGCTTGCGGCTATTGCTTTAAATGAAAGTTATATTTACTTGACTTGAAACATTTTCTTCCATTTAAGAAGTCTTATACTTTAACCAAATCACTTTATCCTCAACTTGAGAAAACATCTACTTGCGGTATAGAAAACTAATCATTTACTTGTTTTTTTTACTTGTGCATGAAAGCACATTGCTTTGAGTGAAGTATTTAATTTTCTGTGTGTAAAGTTAGCTTAACTTTAATAATAACTATAAACTCTGATTTTTGTAAACACTGTGTTCATCTCAGCAAATTGTTTGTCACATACGTTTGCTCATTTTTCCACCGCCGACAAAAATATAAAAAATTTATCAGCATATAAATTGTACACTCTTTACCTATAATTTTGTTTATTGTTTTCAATACTCAGTGAAAAAATACATGAAAAAAAGCCTTAAATCTGACGTGTTTTGTTACTAAATGTGCTGATTTTTTACAAAAATCAACAATACAATAGCAGCAAATGGAATAGGAAACTACATGGGGATCTATTTCATGAATAAATTTCTATTCTAGATGACGTTTGTAAAGATTTTCAGTATTTTCCAATTTTCTTAATCTTGGAACACAGTCTATGTGTGAAAAATATTATTTTTATTGGAAGTCATGTTACAAAATGGTCTCTGTTTAGTTTTAGACAAGAAGAATGTCATACTACGAACACTTCAAAGTACAACATATTGTGCTACAAACAATTCGATACGTAACTTTTAACAAATGTGAAGTAAAGATAATTGCCAAGGAATGTAAATATAAAGCCAAGAACATGTAGACAAAAATTCTACTGACCGGCCAAATTATGTTATGACTAGTTTAAATAGTTAAAGGCTAGATTTATTTATGTATCTTTATTTATCCGTTGCAAGCAATTAATGCATCAAAAGTATCCCTGTGGGGAAGACGAATAGATTTTCTTTCCGAAGGGCAAGAAAATTACATATCATTCTTTGTACAACTAACAATATAGGCGTCTGAATGTAGCTATGAATCATACTCACCAATTCATTTCTTGTAATGCTTGTATTTAGCTTTGGGTTTAATATCTCAAAAATTCCTTTCAATATCACCATCACCAAAAATATCGTGGATATAGCAGTATAGTAGTCATAGTGGAAGGGGAGACAAAATTCACCGTGATAATCTCGGAAAATGTCAGAATAACGATTAGTATAAAAATTATTGTTTTCTTTTTCTTACAACCAAATAATTGTTTCAAAATAAATAATAAAAACAAAACTTACTAAGACTGCAGATAATCCAATGTCGAATTAGATAGTGCGGAAGACATATACATGATTGCAAGTACCTGTCTTTTTCGACTCCGATTCTGGCCCACATGATAGTGGACTACTTACTTGAAGCTAATATAGAAAAATGT
The DNA here is from genome assembly GCA_964023965.1 of Melinopterus prodromus. NCBI lineage: Eukaryota > Metazoa > Arthropoda > Insecta > Coleoptera > Scarabaeidae > Melinopterus > Melinopterus prodromus. The sequence goes on from OZ030390.1 coordinate 33,378,705, forward strand.
AATTTTAATATCCCCTACTTACAAAATATGTTAACGATGTTTACGATGTTTAATGATGTTAACGATTCCAAACTTATTAACGATACTGTGGAAATCTTACCAAGAATGCCTTCAGTTCACCATTCAAAGAGAATAACAATTACCAATTCTGGGATTCACGTCTTATAAGATCTGTCGATGGTGAACGGAGGGGTTTGATTGGTTGAATTTTCACTCCTCACACCCTTTCCGTCAAAATATCAACCTCGTCAGGGTCATGCGGAGCAGACCCTGTCACCAAGATTGCAGGAAACGTAGCCTGACTAAACTTAAGTATTTTTGTCAGAAGCAACTATCCAAATAAGCTAGTCAATACAATTTTATTTAACTGTTTGTCTAAGTATTATAATTTCGGAGAGTAACGCCGTCACACATGACGCCGTTGCTACAATTGATACCGACGCTTTGCCCACCGTTAAATACAGTAGGATATCCTTTATCAAAGATCTCACGGAGAAACTCCAACGGGTGCTGCACATCCCGTCATTACCGTTTGCCGTCTTCAGCTGCTTGATTGTGGGGTACGCTTGTTTATCTAATTTAGAGGATAAGACTCCTTCGAACTTGATGAGCAATGTTGTGTACGCTATACAATGCAACGATTGCAATGGCTTATATATCGTTTATACGGTCTTTAAACAGGAAAGTGACAGTGAAAGTGATCAGGTTACAGAAAAGTACTGCAAGTGCCCTTGTCGACGATGCTATAAGCTTGGCTCATACATTTAAGTTTGATGATAAGATTTGATGTAGATAAACCTAGATACTATGGTCGGCTGTTCCTAGAAATGTTCCCTAAAAACGTAAATAATAACACTCTATAAACCACAAGGTTGACACGAGTTGCAACATTTATAGCTTCTTTTTTGAACTTTACAAACAATAGCATTGTGGAATCGGTCGACCTATGAAACAGGACAGGGACTCTGATTCAACTTCAGCTTTGTGCTGCAATCTGGTCAATTTTATAACTTTTGGGTCCCTTCAGGATAAATTAGTTTATGTTGTATTTAATTTAAATAATTCCTTGTGATTTGTGATTGGTGCGCCATCTCTTGGGCGTGGCCGGAGAATGTTGCTGGTAAGCAACAAACCGATGCTAGTTGAGCATCGGTTATTTGCGGTTAACAATTCAGGTTTCATGCGGCGAGCACATTCGTCCTCCAGCCCGTGGAATGTCTGCATCTATACACAGATTCACAGTATCTCATTAAAATGGAGCTCTGATACTTCTGTTGCTTGTAAAAATTGGGCTGCTTCTAACGCATCCAACGTCCGTTTTTATATTTAATTATTGAATTTCACTAATAGTATTGTTTTGTTTCTTATAGTAATTTTATTGCCTGATGAAAACTTTAAATAAAGTCGAAATGTTGCAAAACTGATAAGGTTGTGATTAATTGACCTGGTCGTTATCCCAATATCCTTCTTTTTGTGACAACTTAGTACGACCAATACTGCCCTCCAATGGTAAAGTGCCGTATGTACAAAAATGACATTGATTGAAATATTTCCCGTTTTCTCTTAAATATGACGTTAATAGTTAGAACAAATTAGCATGTTTTACGTACAAATAGCTAGGTAACATGCTAGACTAAGGTAAATTTCTTAAAATGTACAAAATGTGCGTGGTTTTTGCATTGAAACAGAAAAATTGTAGCAATTTTTTTGTATGTACATACGGCGTTTTACCGTTGGACGGCAGTATAGTAGTTCTTTTTTTACTTTTTTTTTCATTTTTCCATTTAGCATTGGTAACTTAATTTAAACAAAAAAATCCTTATTTAAAATACACAATTCCCTAATTGTTTCATTTTTACTATATGTTGCGCTGTTGAGTTATTAACCAATTAACTTGCTGCATTGACTGTTAATAACCGAAACAACCGCAACAGGTACCCAATATAAAAGAATCCATCAGTATCCTATATTTCACTCAGTCACACTTACTATTTGAATGTGAAGCTTGCACATTCAGTTTGCATTCACTTAGTATTTTTTGTGATTTTTCTGTGATTACCGTTTGGCACCGATTTGTAATGCCACGTGTTGCATACCGGGTGATTCAATTTCGACGCTCACCATGGGGATCTCGCTTATTGGTGGAGATAGAGCCTATGTTTAAATTTGGCAAAGTTTCGTATTTTTGTGTTGATCAATTATCTGAAATGAAACTTAAGCTATCATTTTTCATTTTGAAGATATCCGCAAAAACTGAAATGTTAAGACCAAATGGAATGCAGTGTCATTTTTAATTTAAAATAAGATCAAAGATAGCGCCGTAACCATAGCCAACCTTTGTTTTACGTATGGGCGCCATGTTTAATTTTGGGTATTTTCCGATAGTCGTGTCTTTTCTTATTTCCGAAATGTATAACATGTTAGCATTATTTTTAAAAATAATAGTGTAATAATCAAAAAACCTTCACGTACCCAACTGGCGCTTGGTTATAGACTGCCTGCAACAGACCAATGAGACCACAGCAACGTTTTGGAATTAGGTATGAATGGGGATCTACCAGAACCATTTAATTGGGCCATTCATGTTCCAGGAAAACTTGAATGCAGAACGATATTTGACCAAAGGGGAATATTGTGGTGGCAGCAAGATGTAGCTCCGCCTTACAATGCGGCAGTTGTATGAATTTTTTTCCGTCAACAATTTCGAAATCGCTGGATTGGTTGTGGTAGAGCGGTGGACTGTCCTGCTAGAGCCCCTGATTTGAGTCCCCTGGATGATGTTCGATGGGAAACTGTGACCGATGAAATTTATCACAATACTCGCAGAATTATTGAGGATCTGCGGGATCAAATAACAACTGCGGTCAATGCTATACCGGGAAGAACAGATAGAAGAGCAATAGAACTTGTAGAAAAGCGGGCACGGTTTTATGCCTTCAAGAAAACGGTGACGAATTTGAAGATTTACTTTTAAAAAATGTGTTGTGTAAGCTTGCTTCTTACAATCTGAATGTTTTTAATCCAAAGCACTCTTGGTCACTCCGGCGCCGGCTGTCTGTAACCAAGCTCTAGTTGGGTACCTGATAACCACGACAAAAACGAGAAAACATTTTTTTTATTATGATGCCATTGTTTTAAAAATTAATGCCAACATGTTATACAGTTCGGAAACGAGAAAAATACGAATATCAGAAAATGCTAAAATTCAACATGGCGCCCATAAGAAAAACAAAAGTTGGCGATAGTTACGCCGCCATATTTGATGTTATTGAAAATTAAAAGATAACACTGCATTTCTTGTTAAAACGTCGCTGTAGAATGTTTTTGTTTCATATGTTTAGCTACGTTTGGTTCTGAATAAAAAATTAAAAACGATATCTTAACATTTCAGTTTTTTGCGGATATCTTAAAAATTTTAAATTAGGTAATATCTTAAATTTCTTTTCAGATAATGGATCAGCACAAACATACGAAAGTTTGCCAAATTTAAACATAGGCTCTACCTCCACTAATAAGCGTGATCCTCATGGTGAGCCTCGAAATTGAATCACTCGGTATACACACTCATTTTGATATTGCTAATTGACACGATTTGTTTTAGCGTCTCTTGTTTTAGCGTTACCCTTGATGATACCCTTTATGGCCGAAACCGGTCGGTAAGACAATTATTAATTAATTACTGTTTTGCGCATACATTCCTATATTTATTATTATTGTTGAAAACGTAAATCAATACTTGTAAAATCAATACAATCCATGGTAATAAATAGAAAGAAAATCTTAATTTCAACGAAATTGAGTGGTGGCTCTGTACAACTTTATTTTACTGGAAAGTGAGTGTAGTAATCGAGATGTAATAATAATAATAATAATCATGTCATATGGTATGTATCAATAGCTAGTATATCGCACTCCTACGACTACAACGATGTAAGTGCAAACTTAGTCATTTTATGACTTGTTCTACGCTTCATTTGAGCTTATAGAATAAACACTTTATAATTATAAAAAAAGGCTATTGTTTATCCACAATCTTTATTTCTCATTTTAATGAAAAATTCTAAAGGATTTTACGTTAAAAAATATTTTACATTATTCCATCATTCCAGTGTATCTTCATTACCTTCTCGAGAAAACTAAAAACAAAATTTAAAAACAACAAATTTACAACGAAAAAAAAAATTAAAAAGGAAAAGTTTTTCTAAAAACTGACATTACGTAATTATTCATCAAATCGTATTCATAGCTACAAAATCTCATACTCTCCTTTACTTCATACTTTTGAGGTAAATATGAGTATGGGTTTTGTTAATATTGTAATGATTGTGTATATTACGTAATTATGTTAAAATTGTTAATTATTCAGTTAAAAAATGTGCAATATGGGTTCAATTTTGACGTTTCTGCATCTTTTCAAATAAGAGAAATCCGCATGTATTCTCAGGAATGTATAGGGTCTCAGGAATAACTACTAACCTTGAAGGATGATCTCCGTTAGAGCCTTAATAGCAGTTTTGTTCGAATAATGATTGCAAAGTTATTTTTTCCGAATATAACTTAAACTTCCTACGACGATTAGGTAGGTTATAATTGAAGAACTGATCAAAGTTATTTCACATACAACTAGGAAAACCTTGCATTTAGGTGATTAGTACGCGCCACATACTGTAAATCACATGTCGGTCAGTACGGCAACATTTTGAGACATTTTGAATGTTTTAGCTGTTAATCATCGAACTGAGCTTGCTAATAAACGATTATAGGAACTGTAATCGGTTTTTTACCTCATTTGTTATGTTACAGTGAGCCAGTTCCAAATAAGTGCAATATGTAAAATGTGACCCCACAATAAGCAGAAATTCTTAAACAATGAAGACAAGTAAAATGGGAAAAGACATAAGCAAATGTTTATTCATTAACTGTTTATTTGCTGATAGTTTAATCAGAGAGTAACAGTTGTTCTTTTTATTCGTTTTGAGTGTTCGCGTAACACCGTAACTAAATATCAGGAGTTAGTTAATTGAGCTGGACTGCACTCGACGAAACTATTTGGGCATTATATGAATATTAAATTCTGCGCCAGATGTTGGCCCAATTAAATACACGTTTGCCTTACATTCATAATAAGCTTCAGAATTTATTTTATTTAATTAAATCCCAGTTACCAGACTGTGGCAATTGTGTTCCTAATATGACCGAAAATAATACAATTTCCAAAGAACCAAAATATTTTATGTGTGCATTATTAAAGTAACCCTTCCCAAGCTTATTTTTAAATTGTTGTGCTTGCAATTATTTACTTGCTAGTTAACTTTCAGCTACATCAATTCTTTGATTATTTTAACCTCATTGATAAGTTCATTAACGTTCATATTTGCGGGTTCATCCAAGTCGCCCGTCTGTCAATTCTTCTCAATTCATCAAGCTCAACGTTTTCCTTTCCAGCTATGTCCAAATAGCCTTTCTTGGTCATGTTAACTACCGCCTCGTTTAGGTTCCTTGTCTCACTATTTTACCATATGCATCTGTCTCAAGGACATTCCGCGTCATATCTTCGATTATGTTTCCATTCTCCATTAACTCAGTATCGTTCTTCGCCGTGCTACCACCATTCACTTTTGTCAATTGCAACTCACGTCCGAATCTATCTCCATGGTATTCATTGTATCAGCTGCTATATCCACAGTTTCCCCCTCTACCAGCGCTTGAAAAGATTGAACAGATTTTACGTGTTCCGTCTTTGACATGATGGGGAAGGCTCAAGTAATTCCGTCCACATCTGCATGATTTTTTCCTTGAAATCAATTAGATAGTCTTACTTCTGATCAATATTTTTGACATCTTAATTCAATATGTCGGTTCATTTAAAGTCCGCTTTCGTGTTTTTCCGCTCGGCTTTCCTTAGACATTTCTTTTTCTACGTTCACTCTTCGATCCATGGATCCATGACATCGTTTGATTGAATGATATGAGCACTATGAGCAATCGAGTTGTTAATATGATTGAATGTTTTGTTTCAATATTTTCTTTCAACTTCACACTAATTTCAACGCCAAAATTTCGCTTATGTTTACCTCGGAAACTGGGCTGATTCCAATTCTTACACTAATTTTCATAAAAACTGCTTGCATAATAATAGGTAATATGTATGTAAATGTTACCGGCAATACTCGTTTTCGAACAGAACCAGTTTGACCTATGAAACTAGTTCATCATAGGTCGGCCAAAGCATGTTAGGTACAACTAGTTTATCCTAGGCCAAATTAGTTTAAACTGGTATGTAAAACGCCTACTTCAGGTCAAACTGGTATGGCCTAGGGCAAACTAATTTGAAATGACGATTTTGAAATATACTATAATACTGGGTGATTCACGTTATTTGTGGAACCAGACGAATGAAGATTGGTTTATATATAGGTAACAGACAAAAAATTAAAATTTTTGAGATATACCTGATGTAAGTATGACGATTATTATCTTTTTTCGAAATTACGTTATCTTTGAAATTGCACATATCGATTGTCAATTTCCACGACTTCCGGGTTTTCTGAAAACGACGTGATCAGACGTGATCTTTGTCATTTTAAACTTCACGCATACTTCGCTTACAATATTTTATGATATTCTCAAACCGGCAAGTTTTTACTGCTTCAGGTTTTTCAGTGAGCTTAGTACTCTGATACTGTGTTTCGGCTTACTGTGTCATTACTTTTGGCATTACTTTTGCGTGAGCATTGGAGATTTGTTTTCTCACACGCGTGTATTCTAAGGGTTGTATTTTTTATAAGCGTGTGTTTTATAACGCGCGTGCTGTCGAGCATTATGACTTTTTTTCAAGCGCGTGTTTTCTGAACCGCTTACTTCTTCATGCGCGTGCCTCTTTGACACGCGTTTTCTGACAGGCGTATTTTATTATGTGCGTGTTTTCTGGAGCGCGTGTATCTAAAAACACGCTCAATAGAAAACGAGTCATATCGCTTCAAAAACACACCAGCGTCAGAGACACGCGTTTCAAAATAAACACCACCCTGAAGTTTAAATTGTCAAAGTTGACGTCATTTCCGGAAAACTATGGATATGTTTATTCTAAGAATATTACCCATTGAAATTTTCGCATGAAAGTATTGCGTGCGACTTGCAGTCTGCGACTTAACATCCAGTATATACCAACAATTTAAATTTTTAAGTCTATTATAGCTAATCCAAAATTCATTCTTCTGGTTTTACAACTAACAGCGTGGATTGCCAGGTATTATAGTGCATTTCAAAACTGTCAATCCAATTTCCATACCAGTTTAACCTGAAGTGTTCGTTTACATAAATAAATCAATAAATAAATAAAAAACACGAAGGTCAAAAAAAGCTCAATTCAAAGATACAAAATTACACAAATCAAACATACATACTGTAAGAGAAAAACTTTTATTGTACACTGATACTCCTCGATGGAATAAAAGGCACCTTCGACTAATAACTTTCTGACAGCTACCTTAAAAAGTTTAATTGGAAGCAGCTTTATATCGTCTCTAAGTATATTAAACATTTTTGTGCCCTGGTAACCTATACATCGTTGAGATGTTACTAATTGATGATACGGTATTGTCAGATGATCTCTAAACCTCGTGTCATACGCATGGACTTCTTGTTGTCGTTGAAATTCTTTTATATTTTCCTTAACGTATACCAAACATTTATACAAATACAAACAAGGAACAGTAAGAATTCCTTCTCTAACGAACACCATGTTGCAGCTGTCTCTAGGAAGTATCTTGAAAAGTGCGCGAATAGCTCTCTTTTGCAAGATAAACACTCTTGGGGAATGGCTCGAGGAATCCCACAGCAGTATGCTGTAGCTAACAACGCTTTGGAAATTTGACAAGTAAAGCATTTTTGCTGTGTTTACATCTACTAGAATTTTTCGAATTTGGAAAGTGACGGCGTTAAGTCTCTTGCAGAGCATGGTAACCTGATACTCCCAGCTTAAACAGTTGTCTATGTAAACTCCTAGCAACTTAATTTGACTTTTCTGATCAGATCTGATATAAAAGTACAAATTTTTAGATTTCAAGCTGTTCGCTATGAACGATTCTGGGGCTTTCCGAAATGACTGCTTGCTCGTCGCCTCCAAAGTAATCCGGTTATCGGCGATGTCGAAAATGGTCGTGTCATCAGCGTACAGAATTTTATTCGAGGAGATGTTGGGAGCAAGATCATTTATGTAGATGATAAATAAGATCGCACCAAGTACAGACCCCTGAACAACCCGATGAGACGCACACAGCTGAGAAGACACCCCACCATTCACCGCAACCACCTGTTTGCTCCAAGATATGATTGAAAGAGTTTTAGTGGTATTCCCCTGATTCCATAGTACCCCAGTTTATCTACCAAAACCGCGTGCCTAACACAATCGAGAAACAAGATCGAGGCATGTAGCCGAGCATTTTTTCACCTTATTAAAACCGCTTGTAATATTTTGTATCAGACTTATAAGGGCCTTAATGGTTGATCTGTTCCTTATGTAACCGTATTGATTTAAATTAAAAAGATTTCGTTTTTCGAAATAGTCGATTAGTCTGGACTTGAGTAATTGCTCGATAATCTTTGAAAATATTGGTTGTATAGCTATTGGTCTATAGTTGTTTTTATCATGTCTTGAACCACCTTTAAAAATGGGGCGATTTTTGCCATTTTCAGTCTATCTGGAAAGATTCCATAGGAAAAGCATCAATTTATTACCTCAGCAAGTTGTACGGTTATGTAAGGTGCATTTATAATTTTGAAATTTAGACCGTAAGCGTATTCGGTATTGCTGTGCTTCAAGTTGTTAATAACTGAAAATACCTCAAATTCATTTGTAGGTTCTAAATAGAAAGATTGGCTCTGTGGCACCTGTATTTTATTCTAAAATGCGCTATACGTCTCACTTGAAGTAGGTATATTCTTAATTATTAATTCCGGAATCTGTGTAAAAAAATCATTGAAGTCATTAGGTGTAAACTCAACCATATATCGTCCATTGGCGATTTTAAATTTAGGTAGGTGTTAATTAAAGACCAACTAGCTTTACTTATATTATCGGCATTTAGCAAGAAAGACGCATTGTATGACTGTTTAGCTTTTACAATCAATTGGCTATATTCCTCGCTGTATTTCTTATATATGTTTTCTGATTCTAGAGTTTTGGTGACTTGATTGTTTTTACTACTCTTAGAATTTCATGTTTACCTCTCAGCTCATCTGAGTACCATTTGGGTTATATAAATTTGTTGTCTATAATTTTTCTTTTTATTGGAAAAGTAGCATCGAAAGCAGAATGAAAATACTCAAAAAAGTTGCCAATGACATCCGCGGGAGCATCTCCTTGCCTCCCCCATAGCATACTCCCAAGAACATCGCAGAAGGCGGATAGCGTCCTCTCGTTCATCTGTCTCTAATAGATACATTTTTTACCTTTGGAAATCGCATTATGATCCTTGAACTTTACACGAATGGCGTAATGATCCGACATTAAGGAGTCATGAATCGCATGATCTATAACACTTAAGTTATCATTTGTAAAACAGTTTGTCGATGCAAATCGCTGACTCCTTATTCACTCGAGTTGGCTGATCAGTCAGGGGCAACAAGTCAAAAGTACCAGCCATGTCAACCTATAACCCGCAGTCGTTGTTGGGGCTAGTCGCCAAACAGCAATATCTTATAATTTAAAGCGTCTACACTTGAAAGAGCCTGATTCAAACCATCCATTAAGTTACCAAAATAGCCTGTGGGCGATCTGTACCACACTACGATTGCCAATCTTATAATATCCACCTTAATTCCCGCAATTTCAAAGTCTCTCTCTTGATTTATTGCTTGTTCAAATTTCAGCCAGGTTAAACTATTTTGGCATAGGATATACTAGTTGTCCCTAAAGCGCTTTGGCCATACTAGTTTGGCCTAGGTCAAACTGGTTCTGCCTAGAAACGGGTTTTGCCGGTAACATATATGCGCAATTAAAAAGGTCGCGACTAATGGTATGGATATAGACTCTAGAATACTTTATTCATGATCCGGTTATATTTATTTGTCCCCAAATAATTTTCTCTGTAATCTCGCTACATCCGTGTTCATTGTTAATTTATTAAACATCGCATTTAGTAGTATTTATTTAACCAACAAGTATATTAAACAGAGCGATTAATTATTGAGACTGTTTGATGCACGAACTTTAAGTGAGTGCGTCAATTGCCGAGACCATTAATCGCCGTTTAATATCCGAGTTGGTTACAACATTTTTTCGTCGATCGTCATTCTGGTGGCTCCTATATAGCTTTTGTTTTTGCCGATCTGTTTTGAGGTATATTACAATTTATGTAATTTGTAACTGACAGTTCAGGAGTACAGATTGTTTTGATTTTATGGTTCTATTTCACGTATGTTCGATTAGGTATAATGATGTACTTTGATTGGCTATAACAAATCACGTATTCATAGTAATCGTGCATTTATAGAGCTGTGTAATAACTGATTTCCCATTCACTGATTGATGGAAAAGCTATATTAATTAATGGTTCGGCAAACAATTGCTGTAATTTGAGGATTTTTTTACAACCTCAAAACATCGGCTTGTTTACTTACAACTGTTCTGTATTTCTTGCGCCATGTAATGAACCTTCGCATCTGCAAATTCAGGCACAAGTCCCGTTATGTTGTACAAAGTCACACTCTTTTGTTATAATAGTAAATAACCACTACCATCATACGATAAAAAATCTCTGCCCAATACAAATCTTCCGATATTAATTATGTTTAACGTTAGCGCCAAAAGTTCTTTGCTTGCGGAACCGACGCTTGCACACCGTTCAAAGGAAATTCATCCTGTTGTCTGGCTTCATGGTAAATAAATTATGGCAACCCGGCTTTATTGTTGGCCGTCTAACTCCAATTTAAATGTTCTAACGCGAAAGGATGTCTACCGGAGGCTAGGGAATTAGAATTAGACGAACAGAGGATCGAGCCTCGTTTCAGAAACTTTGTTGCCCAGCGAAATTCTGCATTCTGCAGACGCAATCAACTCTTCGTGGAAGAATTTCAGAGTGCGGAAATAAGTTTTACCACAATTTGATCTAAGATTATGATGTAGGCATAGAAGGAATAGTAACCACGAAACTATATACTACATATTCTGTAATAATCAATATATCAGTGTAAATGCCACAGCACTGGCAGATTTTCAATTATACTTCCGTATTCAGATTCTACGGAATAAAATCTACCCGCAGCATTTGTTTGATTTTTACTGACCGAAGTTAGGTATTGTAATCGTATTGGATAATGTGTCAATGTCTGTGTGTGCGTATGTGTGTGTGTGTGTGTGTGTGTGAATGTATGTACCAGATTTTTGTGACGACGATTCCGACGAAGCTACTAATGGTATCGGGACGAAAGTTCATATTTAGAAGTTTTTTGGCCAAACTTAGAGCTGAAAAGCTTTTGGTTTAAGAGGGTCCAAAGGAAGTGGACGTTTCCTCTAAGAATTTTTCAAAGATTTTGCAAATGAGCTGCCATTTCTGTAATTTCGTCAAAATAGTTAAATAATAAATTAAAGTAGAGGAAATTCTGAATAATTTATGTCTACGATACTTTTTGATAAAATTAATAGTTTAGCCGCTGTATGAGCAAATTCTATTTGAACGAGATCGGTCGTGTCTGCAGTAATATGAAACTAGTAAGCGAGGAGTTGACAAATGTTATGACAGTTATGACGGATGTATTCAAATGACAGTAGGTAGTTTCAAAGGGTGATGTTTTGACAATGCTTACTGTCAAAAAATATTCGCAAGATCGGCCTGGGGACGAGCACGAAGACACGGCGGATGCAGGATCTCTGCAACTAGATTCTGAGCGGGACGTCAGCGATGAAGATGATGTTGATCCTGATCAACGAAGGAGCCGGCGAAAGCGGTGTCGGTAGCTGCGTGTGCGTGCTGTGTTTTATTCAATAATTTTTAGATCAAACGTTTTATGTTCCTTCAAATATTTTTGTAAACCATTTCTTATCATTTTATCGTCGTTTGGTTTTAAAAATTTACCCTCCAAGCTGTTCACTCACTGGCAGGTAAATCGTAAAGATTTCAAATTTGTAAATACAATTTTGGATAAGCGCCCATGGCGCAAGGCACCATTTTTATAGCATTTGAAATTATGTTAATTCATAATGTGTATTTTCTTTAATTAATATATTTATGTTAATGGTTAATGGAATCTAATGCAGCTAAACTATTAATTTTGTACATAGTATGACAAAAGCAGCACAGGCAAATAATAAGGTATCCATCCACTGGATAAACGGGCACGGTAAAAGTAAAGGGAACAGGGAAGCGGATCGCTTGGCAAAACACGCTGCGAGGACTCCCTATATAGGACCTGAGCCAGCGATACCACCGACCCTAAAAACAATACTCAACAAACAAAGAGGAACATCCCATACTCTCTTCAGAAGCAGATGGGATGAAACCACCAAGTGCGTCTTTGCAAAGGAAACCCTAAGAGCCCCTTGCCCAAAGACCACAATGTACTACCTTCAACTCACCAGAAGCAACCTCAGACTGCTAACTGGTATCTATACAGGGCACTGCAGGCTAAAAAAGCATCTTAGCCGCATTGGAATCTTAGAGGACCAAATGTGCAGAGGATGCGAGGAAGAGACGGCAGAACACTATATGTGCGAGTGTCCGGCACTTTCGACATTACGTCAACGTTTCCTGTGTGAAAGATGGCTGGATTTATCCGCCATCAGAGGGGTTCCGCCGAGCGGCATCCTCGCCTTCACGAAGGCCGCAGGATGGCTCGAGGCAGACACAGCTTAGGCCACATGAACCCCTCGGAGGTTAGCAAAAGGGGCCTAATGAGGCCTAGGTGCTGTGGGAATTGTCCCACCCTCCAAGAAATCCATATTCCAGATTCCAGTATGATAAAGTCATGTGCCTGGCCATCAGATTTTTTAATTAGATCAAGTATGGAAAAGAAAAAGTATTTTTTTATTTTGAATTATTTTGAAATGAATTTTCTTAACATATTTCTTAACATATCCCTAAATAAATATTTTTAGACATTCTTCAGTTTGTGGGACAAATGTATTCTTCAGTATCATGGAGAATTTCATCAATTTGAAATCTTACTTAAAGAAAGAAGTTAGCTTTCTATACACATTAGAAGAGATGACTCTGCGAGAATACTGCTTGCGGAGCTAGAGAGCATTTCATTATTTTTTTGAATATTTTAAAATGGGTGATAATACCTTTTCTGCATGTTTATATTATATTAGTTATTTGCTATAATTCTCCTATAAAATAACGAAAAACGTACTTGGCCATTGTCCCGAAATGCACATAGAGGGCTGAGAAGAGGATTTGTGGATTTTAAGAAGAGTATACATTCGTAGTTCTCAAGTTATCGAAATAAACTCTCAAACTCTCATTCCACGACAATGCTGTCACGTTGTATGATTTTGATGCTTTATCTAAAATAAACATTCACGAGTGCAAATTTTCATCGTTTTGTCCAGAGAATTGTTTCCTGTGGTCCTACTTACTCAATCTGTGATAAAACTATTTTATACAACTGAAATGTTTGCATTTTTAAGAGTTTGTCAGATTGTACCGAAACAACATTTTGTAAACGGTGCGTGAACGCGGTGTGTGAAGGCTCTTTTACTCGTTAACGTCAAACAATTGACATTACAAATATTACCGAAATGGAATATATGATAAAAGGAATATAAGAAAAAGAAAAAAGAGGTATGTACTTACGATTCTAGCAGTATTAAGTGGTATTATTATATATCTGGTTATTATGTCGCTGGCAAGGCCTACGGTATATTCAATATACTGTGTGAATGTAGATGAGGGGTGTAAAGCCCCCACGGCTATGAACCGACTTATCCCAGTATACAATTATCACATACGTCCGCATAATTTGAAGTCCTGCCAGCAGACTATACCGGCAAACAATTTAAGTTAGGTACTGAGTTGGACTGGGCTATTATACTCTAGGCTTGATGACAACCGGTTTAAGCCTTAGGTCTAAATTCCGGTCGTCAGAACAGCTGTATTGTTAATTTTACTTTACATGTATCGCAATTATACAGCCTTGGATACCGTTTTACACAGTTAGGCGCAATAGTGAATAGTGATTGTATAATGTGCCAATTATGTGTACCAAGAAAAAGTGATAACTTTCCTGGTCGAGAGAAGGTATGGACAGGCGAAGACTGGTCAGTTCGACCTATTTGCGACCATTTTGTATTACCTACTTGACTTTATTTGTGTCTTATTTTTTAACATAATTTTTTTGCTGTTTTGCGTTGAAATTACTTATTCAATTAAACTATTTACACGTTTTTTCCTTTACATACTTTAGCACTTTATTAGGCTTTTTTGTTTATTATGTTCAAATACACGCCACGTAGATCAAGAGAATTCTTTCAAGAGTTTTTATTAAGATTGATTTTTGTTTTCTTTGGAAATTCAATATTCAATATTTTTTATGTTCATGTTACTTTTGGTTAGTCTGGGTAATTCTGGATTTAATTAAATCAAATAAAAATCAACAAAATTATTATACCATAAAAATGCTTGATTCGATTTCTTGTTTTGTATTCGCAGTGTAGTCTCTATGGTGTCAATATTCCTAAAAATAATAAATACCAAATACAAATGGGTTCAATACCCCAACATAAAAAAACTGGACAATGATATTTTTTTTTTTTTTTTTTTTTTGGGGATGTTGCCGTGTGCACAAAGCCAGTGGCTTGTCTGTGCGGCAGTCGGGGAGACGGAGTCAGCGCCGGATTTAAGGGAGGGCTGACTGGGCTGCAGCCCAGGGGCCCCCACCAAAAAGGGGCCCCCACCAAAATGTAACAGCACATATATATTAAAAATAATACTGCAAAGGTGACCAAAAGTCAAACCAGCACCAAAGTTTTAACACTTCCATTGAAATCATGTGTATAAAGTACAGGGTGGGGTGATCTAAAATGACAAAGGACAGGTTGAATTTCCAGCCACATTGGTAATGTTTGCAAATGATAGCTATTATTTTTGTTCAGTGGCGTACGTATTCCTTCTTGTATAGGGATTCTTAGGTAATCGTATAAATTGAAACAATGAGGGTTTGGAAGTCTTTTAGCCTTGGTAAACACATTGGACATGAATAAAACTTTAACAAGACAGCATATTTTAAAACTACTGTGTATTTCATAAATACAATATGTATAAAAATAAATTTTCAAATATAATAAACATAATATACCAACTAATAAAATCCTCCCATATGTACTCAAATGAAAATAACCCATTATTAGATATTTAGTCAAATAAAAAACACCTCTCATAGCTTAAATCAAATAAAATATTATAGTATTTATTTTTATTACAAATTAAATCCCGAAGAGATATCATAACCTGTATGGCATACCATCTTAGTAACACTAAATACGAGGCGGGAAAAACTGTTCTTCATCATTTTAGATTACCCGTTAGAGTGATCAACTCTCCCTATTTGAGCGGGCAGTCCTGAATTTTGATCACATGTCCCGACTGATAAAACGTCCCGAATTTTACCCTTTTACGAAAATGAGCTTCATTTATAACAACATATTAGCATATTTAGTTGGTAGCCTAAATAGTAAAAACTTTTATGTGGAAAAGCAAAAATATGCACAAAATGAAGAATCGACGATATATTCCTTAGAAGAACAGAACTGCTGTAAGTATATAGAAATTTAGTCAGTCACGATTGACCAAATTCTATATTAATTCTTGTTGACAATATACTGTCTTTGCGTTCATGATTGTATTACATAGAAAAATGGTATTTCTAGTTATAGACATGCAGCACATGATTAATCTGTTTTTCTAATTTAGTCGAACTGATTTTAATTGATTTGAAATTTGGTAAAAAATAGTTAAAAAACAAAACAAAATCTACTGAAAACCACCTGCACTACTCCACATAAAACAAAACTGAAAATTGTTATTATCAGGTTGCAATTCAAATAAAAACAATTATTAACTTCATTGGGTCTGAAAAACCATATTTCACTCATATTTTTAGACGTTCTTCTTAAATCTATAAAAAGACTTATCTATGAATTAATAGTAAACAACCGAAAATTCAATGCAATTTAAGAAAAAAAGTCCGTCATTGGAAATCAGTGGAAAAAAGGTCGGATAGAACATTTGTTTTGCTTAGTTTTTTTACAATATAAGATTGTTCAGTAATATTTTCTTTCTTATTTCTGTATCTACCACAATGCACAACTAACTATTGGGCCCTATGACATGTTATCTTCTTTATCTCAATACGTATTCTTAAAAAAGAATCTAAGAAATAAAAGAAGAACAAACATTAACTAAGAAAGCTAGATTCAAATTTCTTTAATTTTCTTGTACCTGTTTTTCCATGTTGACAACGATGATGGAATAACTACTTAAGATGCAAATTTGTTGTTTCAACTATTCAAAATATATTATATACCCCCCCCCCCCCCGGAATCTCAGCGTCCGCCCTTCGAGTATTAAAAAGTTGTCACCCCAGTGTAAAGTTGCGAAGTATATTTGACATTTTAGGTGTTTACAATGCAAAATTATGGCATCAAGTAATGTTCTTATATGTTTAAGGATCACTGGTGCATATTTTCTAGAGCCCCACAGCTTTTGTACTCAAGGGCCCCCACAGCTTTTTTGGCAAGGGCCCCCACAGCTTTTCAGCCCAGGGGCCCCCACAGTCCTAAATCCGGCACTGGACGGAGTATTTGAAAAATCCCCTGCCTAACCTGGGCTTGAACCCTGGACTTCTGAGTGGAAGGCATTCGCCTTATCCACTCGGCCACCTCCGCTCCAAAGTACTATAAGAGTATTAATAAGGGTGTATTTTTCAGTAGGATGCACTGTATGCGGAAATCTTTTTCAGCACTGTATAAACCTGTAATCAATACTAATAAAATAATAAGCCCTCAATAATATTATGGGAAATAGTTTTTAATTTTCAATTGGCAATCTGTGCAAATGTCAATAAACAATAATTAATATCAAACCGTAACGCTAATATGTTAAAATTTGCAGTCATTCACATCCCTCAAAATTAATTTAATAAAAAACTAACGAGCATAGTGTTCCATAGTGTTCCTAATTGATATTGCGTGTGATTTACCCATCAAAGGTACCTTGGCAAGGGAATATTATTCCCGTTTTAGTTGTCGCTTTTGACGCTACAGCCAACTCTCCGCTTACGTCAGGCATCCCCCAACCGGTAGGGCGAGCGAAACATGCTACGAGCCATTAGGATATAATTAAATTTGCTTTGATTCGATGTCACTAATTAAAAACTGCACACCTTATTGAAACTGCAGTAACTACGCGTGAAACTGCAAACAAGCGCGACCGGGGCGAAGCGTAAGGGGTGCGGTGTGTGAACTCGTGTTTTGTTGGCGCCGAGTGCCGACAATGGGGTTTGAAAATTTAAATTAAACTTCACTTGATGAAAGTCATCCAGTTTTGGAGTGCACGACTGCTAGCACGACAAATTTTAATTAAAACGTGATATGACATATTAATTAGCTGATTGCTCTTTTGTGAAACATAAATTTGAGCCAAAATTTGTACAGCACCACTCAAAAGGTACATTTACAGCCAGGTAACACGCGGAATCATAGACACTGGTACAGTGATCTCATTTCAATAATTGTAGAGTCTTTTGGTGTCCAACCAAGGCCCTGTCATATTACCTCTCAGAACGTCGAGAAACTGGTAAAAGCTCATATTTTGTCGTGATCGAAAACATCTTCTCCATCAAAATAATGCCGGCCTCCATATCGCAAGGGCTTCTTTAACCATCTTTCAAGAAGAAAATATCTATGAGCAATACAAAACTACAGATAGAAATTTTTGTTTAATTCCAATTCTCAAAGAAATTCGGTGTTTCAATAGTGGCAAAGATATATTTGATGTAAATACGTTTATTAAATCATAGAATATGACAACAACATAAAATAAAATCATACAGAATAATAGTAAAGAATTCCTAAGTGGTTGCATCCTTTCCTTTCCTCTCATTCCTCACCTCGGGGTTTGGGATGGGCTCCTACCTCGGGCTAACGGTTGTAGTGGTGTAGTAGCGCTTTTATTTTTAGTTTGAGACTTTGAGGTTGAAAACGCATGAAAAATGCGTTTTTGTTTGGGACCACTTCTCGATGTTATGCTACGCTCTTGCGCATTACCATATGCTACCTACTCCCCAGAGTGCAATCAGATTGATGCTCCCTGGAGCACGTTCGCCATTAGGTTGATTTTGGTTGCGACATTATGAAATTCTTGGACTAATTGTTTCAGGATGTTATGTAGGTGTGGTTTGTTTGAAGGATTTTCGTTGTTAGTAGTCGAATAATGTTAGTCGGCAGATTGGGCATAGGTGGGGGCGGGACCGTCTTTGTGGGCGGGGTTTGTTTGGTTGAGTTTAGGTAATGTAGATAGATTTCATTTGGTGGTAAAATAGGTGTGCGAGGTTTTGGAACGTCGCTGCATCCACGATAGCTTTCCCGATGGGGTCCCACCGTAGATGGCGCATTCGTTGATGTGATGTTGTTGCATTGTTTGATGTGATGTTCTTCGCCGCAGTGGAGACACTTTTGTGTCGTGTTGCAGTGGGTAGAGGCGTGGCCAAACAGGAGGAAACGGTGGCATTGACCAGACGATGGAGAACGCTTCAGCTGCTCCCAGCCCGACATATAGTCATGGTTAGGTTAGTAAAGTATACGACGATTTGCAATCGGAACTTGAACCTGCATGCACTGTGCCCTATACTGCCGATTACACAGCCTTTATACTACAGAGGAGAGAGCTGACAATACAGCAGGGGTTCCGAGCACTTGTTCATAAAAAATGATGTTTCTACTAGACATTTTCTTGATCATTACAACTTGACTTCGTTCTACTGCAGCCCGACCAGGGCGCATGGAGAGACATGAATTTTTGTGCGTGAAGGAATTGAAGTACTTGAGTGGGAATATTTTAAACAAATTTCAATAATATATCCATGTTGACAAAGGTTGATTCAATGTTGACAAAAGTTTATTAAATATTTTCTATAAAGTTTGCTTCATACAAGATACAACTTCTATCGTTATGGTTCCTTTTACCGCTGTCCAAATATAAAGTGCAAATATATACTTAACATGATAGGCCAGGATAAATACTTTCAACTATAAAAAAGGACCGGAAGTGATTAATGTAATAAAATAGAAAAATTTCAGTTAATTTATGTATGTACAATGTACATACGTTTCCACATTTAAATGACAGTATATTGTACATTTTAACTCTTTTGTGTAACATAAATTCTTCAAATTTATGTTCTTTCTACCAAACACATTTTTATACAAAACCAAATATATTGTTAGTTCTAATGAAATAAGTTACTGAGCTAAACTATTTTGCCTGTGTTTAATATTGACACGAATTGACATGAAGGCATGAAGACAGATAAATTATATACTTATCCTAATAAGATAAGCTTTAAGGCCCAGAGAGATAGTAAACAAATATTTTAATTCAATGGCTCTGAAAAATCCAACGAAATATGCCAAGTTCCAAAAAATAGCAAAACAAATACGTAATGCTTTTGTTCCGTTTCGGATTTTAATTGGGTTTTAAGATTGACGTCCGTCACCTCAGAACGCCCCTTTTCGCATATCAACTTGAAACTTTCCAAATAATTAGTACCCAATTAGTACCAATTGGTTCCACCCTCAGATAAATAAAGAGATATGGATAGCCAAAGGCTATACTTAGCATGTTGGTTTGTTTGTAACAAACATATCGCCCTAAGAAGTAAGGGGGGAGGTACGCGAATGTAAACAAAACAGGTCGTCGGGTCATTGGCGGGCATGCGTGTTTTAGCCAAGGGGTTTGTTTATATTTAAAATAACTAAACTTTTCAAATCTGAATGTACACCTAACTATTTTTAGCTTACAAAATAATAAATAATTATTCAGAGTAACAATTAACTATTTGTCTAAATGTTTTTCCCCTTGGGATCTAATACTAATACACCAATAAAACCCTTAAGAAACATTTACGGACGCCCATGGAAATTGAGGTTATATGGTATTTACTGGTAAACGCTAATTATACCTGACAAATACGTCTTATGGCACACAATACAATTTCTTACCTTTATAATATAATATAAATGGCAAATACAAACTTAAAACTGCCTATTAACGTTAATACCCGAGAAAAAAATATTTTGTATGTAAACAAACGGTACGTTGGGCAACGTACCAAAACAAACAAGTGGTTGTATATGTTCGCTACACTTTTCCTCCCCTCTTTAGCTATCCATGTCTCTTTATTTATCTGAGGTTCCACCAAACGCGGAATTGGTGTCTCAAGGGAATCTCCATAACTTGAACTTGAAGTTGAACGTCACCTCAGAACGCCATTTGTCGTAAAATAACTCGAATCACTTTGAACTTTTGTAATAATTTAGTACACAATTGGTAACCTCAGAAAATACTCCCCCAAATTAGTACCTCAAAGGAACCCTCCGATATCGGCGGGGCAAAAGCTAGAATAGATTCGACTTGTTTTTTGACAAGTGGCGGTCTGAGGTGAACAGCGCTACCTTATCCCACCGACGCGACATCGGGAGGTTCCCAGTTCAAACTGATTAGATTTATTTTACAAGTGGCGTTCTGAGGTGACGCTCGAAAGAACTACCCGTGATTTAGGGGGGTTCCTTTGAGGTGCCAATTTATTTTGGGGTTGGTGTTTTCTGTGGGTACTAAGACGCAATCAACTCTTCGTGGAAGAATTTCAGAGTGCGGAAATACGTTTTACCACAATTTGATCTAAGATTGTGATGTAAGCATAGAGGGAACAGTAACCACGAAACTATATTCTACATATTCTGTAATAATCAATATATCAGTGTAAATGCCACACCACTGGAAGATTTTCAATTATACTTCCGTATTCAGATTCTACGGAATAAAATCTACCCGCAGTATTTGTTTGATTTTTACTGACCGAAGTTAGGTATTGTAATCGTATTGGATAATGTGTCAATGTCTGTGTGCGCGTATGTGTGTGTGTGTGTGTGAATGTGTGTACCAGATTTTTGTGACGACGATTCCGACGAAGCTACTAATGGTATCGGGGCGAAAGTTCATATTTAGAAGTTTTTTGACCAAACTTAGAGCTGAAAAGCTTTTGGTTTAAAAGGGTCCAAAGGAAGTGGACGTTTCCTCTAAGCATTTTTCAAGGATTTTGCAAATGAGCTGCTTTTTCTGTAATTTCGTCAAAATAGTTAAATAATAAATTAAAGTATAGGAAATTCTGAATAATTTATGTCTACGATACTTTTTGGTAAAATTAATAGTTTAGCCGCTGTATGGGCAAATTCTATTTGATCGAGATCGGTCGTGTCTGCATTAATATGAAACTAGTAAGCGAGGAGTTGACAAATGTTATGACAGTTATGACGGATGTATTCAAATGACAGTAGGTAGTTTCAAAGGGTGATGTTTTGACAATGCCTACTCACTGGCAGGTAAATCGTAAATATTTCAAATTTGTAAATACAATTTTGGATAAGCGCCCATGGCGCAAGGCACCATTTTTATAGCATTTGAAATTATGTTAATTTATAATGTGTATTTTCTTGTGTCTCAAGGGAATCTCCATAACTTGAACTTGAAGTTGAACGTCACCTCAGAACGCCATTTGTCGTAAAATAACTCGAATCACTTTGAACTTTTGTAATAATTTAGTACACAATTGGTAACCTCAGAAAACACTCCCCCAAATTAGTACCTCAAAGGAACCCCCCGATATCGGCGGGGCAAAAGCTAGAATAGATTCGACTTGTTTTTTGACAAGTGGCGGTCTGAGGTGAACAGCGCTATCTTATCCCACCGACGCGACATCGGGAGGTTCCCAGTTCAAACTGATTAGATTTATTTTACAAGTGGCATTCTGAGGTGACGCTCGAAAGAACTACCCGTGATTTTGGGGGGTTCCTTTGAGGTGCAAATTTATTTTGGGGTTGGTGTTTTCTGTGGGTACTAAGGGGGTGCTAATTCGTTACCAAAGCTAGAATTGATTCGACTTGTTTTTCGACAAGTGGCGTTCTGGCGTGAACGCGCGCTGTGTTTGCCTCCCTATATCTGGTGGTTCCTTTCAGTTACTAATTTGTGGGTTAGTGTTTTCTTGGGGTACCAATTGGGTACTAAATTCTTACAAAAGTTCAAAGTGATTCGAGTCATTTTACGGCAAGTGGCGTTCTGAGGTGACGTTCAAAAGAACTAGTCATAAGTTGAGGGGATTCCCTTGAGGTACCAATTCCGCGGTTGGTGGTACCAAATGGAACTAATTGGGTACTAATTATTTGGAAACGTTCAAGTCAATTTGCGAGAAGTGACGTTCTGAGGTGACGGACATTTAAGATTGACAATTTATGAAAGGCTAAAAATAAAAATGAATAAATATAACTATATAGTTACTTTATGACAACCGCAAACTTGTTTTGACTTAATAACAAGTTAAACTTGTTGAAACAAATTTAGCGAGAACGTATTTTTTTTGATATTAACTTTTTATTTGGTTTTCTCTTCCTGATAAGTATTTGAAAAGTCTTGGATTAGCATCTGCATGTCTTCTTCTGTGACAGCAAATGTATGCATTATCGGTAATTTGTATAGAAACAATTCAGACTAGCTGAATCACTTTGTGAAATAAACTATTTTCCTTTTGGTTGTATATGTATCTTTGTCATTGGACATATTGTGAAAGCACCCACAAAAAATGTCATATTCAACAATAAATAGCGATCAGTTTAGTTTCTCGTAAAATTACAGAATGGCATACATGCATATATGAAAAATGAAATAAAAATGCATACCTCGCGGCAAGCGAGGTTTTATGCGAATCGCTCTGTGGTAAGCGAATGCTATCATAAATTTCCTTTCTAGGTCACAAATTTTCGATCGAACAATATTTATAGACTACGACTGGGTGTATCTGAATGAAACTTTGTAAACACAGTTGATAAGGAAAAAAGCAGCTAGAATAATATATTCTACACAGACGACAAAACGGCTGCGATTTCATTGATTTCTTAGTAATATTGACGACTATTTTACATTTTATTATAATACATATAATTAAATTGGTTTTAATGTTTCTTGTCCTGTATGTAGTAATACTCGAAAAGGATATAATTCTTGGGAATAAGGAATAAGGAAATAAAGTGCAGATTGAAGCGCACTCAATTAATGTTTTTTAACTTCTTTTATTAAAGTTCAATATTTCGCGATTAGTTTACCGCTTCTTCAGGAACTAGAACAAACAGTACATATTACACATAAATACTTCCTGGAAAGACGTTAATTACCTTTAACAATAGTTTAATTACATAAAATGATTATCCAAACACCATATGGACGCAGGCCATGCACAACACAACGGTAAAACCAGCAAATACATAGATGTTGACGTTGATTACAGAACAGCTAAAAACACAGTAATAAGTTTCATCACATTACCGCAGAAACAGAAACTTACAAGAAACAACAACGCAAAAGGCGACCGACACAATTCAACGTAAACAGAGAACAACTGTCAAGGCAAACTCGAGCGAAGTTGGGCGCAGTCAGTACCAACCCGACAATAACAAGTGAAAACGAAAAGAAACAACTTGCGACAAATATTCAAAACATTAACTCGCTCAAGTCAGCTAACCCCACGGAAGACTCGTTTAAAAGTCTTACATGGTCATGCTTAAGATTTAATAAGTGGGCGTAAGCTGCGCTAAGGTCCTCAGTGTCAGATCTTAAGTTCATAGTTTTATCAGTTTTCTGAATTCCAATCATTTCAAAAAACAATCTCTCCCTCAGATTACGCCTGGTGTACAATATCGTGGTATTTTCGTAGTCAATATCGTGATGGAGGTTTAAGGCGTGCTGCGCCAATGCACTTGTCATTCGGTTCCTCCGGACATCATCTCTATGCTGTTTCAGCCTTGTCTTTAGCCAATTACCCGTTTGGCCCACGTAGGAGAACTGACAGGAACCACACGGGACTCTATAAACCACTCCCGACCTATATTCCGCCGATGTTTGCTGCTTAGTTTTAGTAAACACATCACCCACTTTCATGAGATTGTAGTAAGCAATACGTAACCCATCAATTTGAAATATTTTACTAATAGCGTGAGATAGTCCGGGGATAAATGGGAGCTTCCGGTATACCGTGGTGGTCTGTGGGATTGGGGCAGTCATATCAATCACTCTTCGTTGTCGGGGTGAATTGTAAATGAGCTTCCTAGTTAGGGCTTTAGGGTAACCATTATTTCTAAAGATCTCAAACAACACTTTTTTGTTGGCCTCATGGAAATCAGGGTGGGAAAGCTGCAACACTCTGTTCCTCATTGCCGTAACCATGCTGAGTTTCTGGTTGATGGGATGGTTTGACCGGAAATTAAGGTATCTTCCCGAACTAGTGGGTTTCTGATACCAGTCAATCTTGAGAACACCATCAACTCCCCTCCTCAAAGCCAAATCCAAGAAAGCAACAGTGTCATTCTCCTCCCCCACCATGGTGAACTGGATGCTCAGCATGGATGGTGAACCAGAAACTCAGCATGGTTACGGCAATGAGGAACAGAGTGTTGCAGCTTTCCCACCCTGATTTCCATGAGGCCAACAAAAAAGTGTTGTTTGAGATCTTTAGAAATAATGGTTACCCTAAAGCCCTAACTAGGAAGCTCATTTACAATTCACCCCGACAACGAAGAGTGATTGATATGACTGCCCCAATCCCACAGACCACCACGGTATACCGGAAGCTCCCATTTATCCCCGGACTATCTCACGCTATTAGTAAAATATTTCAAATTGATGGGTTACGTATTGCTTACTACAATCTCATGAAAGTGGGTGATGTGTTTACTAAAACTAAGCAGCAAACATCGGCGGAATATAGGTCGGGAGTGGTTTATAGAGTCCCGTGTGGTTCCTGTCAGTTCTCCTACGTGGGCCAAACGGGTAATTGGCTAAAGACAAGGCTGAAACAGCATAGAGATGATGTCCGGAGGAACCGAATGACAAGTGCATTGGCGCAGCACGCCTTAAACCTCCATCACGATATTGACTACGAAAATACCACGATATTGTACACCAGGCGTAATCTGAGGGAGAGATTGTTTTTTGAAATGATTGGAATTCAGAAAACTGATAAAACTATGAACTTAAGATCTGACACTGAGGACCTTAGCGCAGCTTACGCCCACTTATTAAATCTTAAGCATGACCATGTAAGACTTTTAAACGAGTCTTCCGTGGGGTTAGCTGACTTGAGCGAGTTAATGTTTTGAATATTTGTCGCAAGTTGTTTCTTTTCGTTTTCACTTGTTATTGTCGGGTTGGTACTGACTGCGCCCAACTTCGCTCGAGTTTGCCTTGACAGTTGTTCTCTGTTTACGTTGAATTGTGTCGGTCGCCTTTTGCGTTGTTGTTTCTTGTAAGTTTCTGTTTCTGCGGTAATGTGATGAAACTTATTACTGTGTTTTTAGCTGTTCTGTAATCAACGTCAACATCTATGTATTTGCTGGTTTTACCGTTGTGTTGTGCATGGCCTGCGTCCATATGGTGTTTGGATAATCATTTTATGTAATTAAACTATTGTTAAAGGTAATTAACGTCTTTCCAGGAAGTATTTATGTGTAATATGTACTGTTTGTTCTAGTTCCTGAAGAAGCGGTAAACTAATCGCGAAATATTGAACTTTAATAAAAGAAGTTAAAAAACATTAATTGAGTGCGCTTCAATCTGCACTTTAGCCCTTATTTCCCAAGAATTATATCCTTTTCGAGTAATACATATAATGTTCAAATAATGGGTTTAATTAATTCTACGGTTGAATTAATACGTTTTTAAGTAATAATTAAGTAATACGTTTTTATTCGCAATTGCAGTTATTTTTTATATTTTTTTATGTTATGAATTTTTCTCATGATTTATTATTAATTACTTTTTCTTTTTTCTTTTCTCGTTGTTTATTAATTATGCTTAGTTTTATTTACTATCTTCTCTGAATTGAATATATTATTTGACATGTCTCATGCATCACAAATGTACCACGAGATTAATAAAGTTTATTATTATTATTATTATTATAACTGGAAATGTGGATTTGGAAGTTTATTTAATTGTCGTGAAGTCTATGTCCAAAACATATTCATTCAATAAACTAAAATGCTATCCATTTTGTTGTATCAACCAAATAAAGAAAGTGTTCAGATGAGATTGCGATTTTGTTTGATTCCTGTAGATAATAGCGACTGTAACAACTACGTGTTACAACTACGTGTTACAAAAAGTGGTTGCTATTTTTTACCGTTTAGGATTAACCTAATCTACAGGCTCTCCACCTTTTTCCTCGCAAAACATACTTCTAGAGAGTAAATGTCAGACTGAGCAAAATGTTTCATATGGACTTATTTATTATTTTATTTTATTATTTATTCTTATTTATTAATATCCTCGCTACGCTAGTCGTGCCCAAAATCACTCGTGAGCCAATTCTTTTTCTTATAAACCTTGTAATATAATATACTATTGTAGAGCATTCTTCCTATCGCTTTATCGTCGTTTGCTTTTAAAAATTTACCCAATGGCGGGTAAATCGTAAAGATTTCAAATTTGCAACTACAATTTCTGATAAGCGCAAGGCACCGTCTGTTTTAAAGCATTTGTGTTAATGGTTAATGGAATCTCATGCAGCTAAACTATTAATTTTATATATAGTATGATAAAGTCATGTGCCTGACCACATCAGATTTTTTTCTATTTTTTAATATATTCTATGAATTTGAGGGACGTCCATTGATTTAGTATTATGATTCTGTCACATACATGATAGGGAAATTAACTGTCTTTACTCTGACCGGCCTGATTTCGCCGGACGTTTGGGGTTTCAGGGCGTCCGGGACGTCCGGCCGGGGATTGTTTGATCGTCCTGGGAAATTACCCTGACTATTTTAACTGAAAAGTCTTAAAATTCCTGATGTTTCAACCGCCAGTGATGACATCCATAAATTCAGTGGCGTAAATAGCAGGTGTGCGAGGTGTGCGGCGCACACGGGCCCACGAGCCAGGGGGGCCCATTGGAGCCGGTCGGGTGTTTAGGAAGTCTCGCGAAAAAATAAGATCCTTGGCTTAAAGATAAAAGTCACTAACTAAAACCTAATAATTACTAAAACCTGACTTTAAGAAGGAGTACCAAAAAATACAATGCTATTTTATGGAGAGTTTATGGATTTTAAACAAGTTAGAAGAACCCTTATTGATTGTCCTCGTATAAGATTCGCGTTTATAAGCATTTGATTATGATTAATTTCTGTTTCAATAAAATGGAACAAAATATTAGTTAGTGACTTTTACCTTTAAGCCGATGATATGTTGGTATTCGTTATAAATGTTCTAAAAAAGTTAACTGAGGGCCCCTCAAAACCGCTATATACGGTTTTGGGCTAACATTAATAGTACTGAACAGTTTCAGGGGCCCCGGGGCATGGGGCCATGAATTCTAAACTCGATACAATATATTTATATTTATAAAAATGTTTGTAATAATACAATTTTATTAACATCAAACAAAATAAACTTTTCATTCTAATACAAGAGGAAATAACTTTCAAAACTGCTTAGCCACAATACATAAACTAAACAAGTACCTACTAAAAATATGTAAACACATAATAATACATGTTTGCTTTATTTACAAACAAAATATAAATATAATGCTTATAGCAATAATACGAATTTTAACTCATTTGACATCATATTTTATAACACATCTCGGAATGTACATTATTATTTACAAACAAAATAAAATAAATAAATATATAGAAAATATGTGGTATTATAATGAGAAATAAAAGATAAATATTTGTTATTAGTGTTGATTATTATTGATTCAAATTGCGATTCTTCTGGCTTTTAAGGACGCAAATGTTTTAACCAACTTTTCCTCATTCAGCTCATGAGCTCTTTAGTTTTCTATTCCTAACAAAGCTAAGCTGGACCAACGAGTCTGTTTCATGCGGTATTGCGTAAGTACGATTTAACAATTTTGAGTTTTAAGAATGTCCTTTCAGCAGTGGCGATGGAAACGGGAATAGTTAAAAATAAAATAATAGCTGTGCATATTTCTGATAACGTAGTGCACAAGAATATTGAATTAAAAACAATTGGACATTGTATTGTGTCATGTACAGTATTGATATTTTTTATTTCGCTTTTGAACACATTACTAAATTTTTAAATTTGTGAACGGAAATTTGTAGATAAATCCTCTGCATACGTCTCTATTAACGGCTGGCCTAACCACAGGGCTAGGTAACCGATATAAATCGTCGTCTGATGCCAAGAGTAAATTTTCCGGAAAAATTGATTTGAATAAGTTAGTAACATTTTCTAAGCTGTTGAATCTATCCTTTAATTGTGTAATTATAATATCTAATGTTGAATTACATAGAGCGTCGATAATCCGAACTAATTGGGACTGAAGGTGATTCGGATAATCGGATTATCAAATTGTTCGGATTATCTAATATTACAATTATAGTAGAAAATACGAGTATTGGGTAGACGTTCAATCTTAATAAAACCAACACGATTCGATTCCGCTGTTCATATACTATAAGAATGCTAAAAAGTCAAAATCGAAGCAATATCGAAGGGTTATCGAAACGACATCGAAGGGATATCGAAATGATATCGATGGGATATCGAAGCGATATCGAAGGGATTTATTTATAATTTAATTATGATTTATTGTGATTTATTATGATTTATTTATTTATTATTTATTTATTTAATAGTGGAAAATACGAGTACAAAAGCAACATTTGTTTCGAAATAGGAACCGACAAAAATGGCTTTACCCTAGGTTACTCAGTGATTTATATCGTTATTATTTCTTTCTGGCCGTTCGGATTTGCGAATGTTCGGATTACCAAGGTTCGAATTATCGACACTCTACTGTAATTAAGAGACCTAATATCGCTATTCGTGTAGCTAACGTATTTCATCAGTATCCACAGAAAAATGTTTATAACTTCTGAAAAAATGATTGCATAAATTTTTATCATACCTCAAATTGTAGGTAATTAAGAGACTTAATATCCCTATGACGTTCACAGTTTTGCCCCCCCCCCCCCTAAATCGCGATAGTGTTTGTTCGTACAATAACATCAAAAAAAAATCTAAAAAACGCTTGTTGACCAAACTTAGCCCCCCATGTGAGGGGGCCCATTGTCTCTGTTCGCACACGGGCCCACCCACTCTTAGTTACGCCACTGCATAAATTAAAACTATTTTTTTTAAATAAGGTATTCCAGAGTTAAGTTCGGATTTTTGGAAGGAAGTGTCCAGAGATGGGTGAAATAAATCTGCGAACCCTAACAATACAGAACATTATCAGTTTTCAAGAACTTGCTGTGTCGAGGTGGGGTGTGTGCTTTTCAGATGCCAGATGTTTATTTTATTTTGATCTTTTTTGTGATTTTGCCCAATGATCAAAAATTGAATTTGTATCCTAAAATTATCGTCAAAGAGGCATTTTCAGAAACAACAATAAATTGAAAGAATAATAATTGATTTTATTTTAAAGCCAATAAACTCGAAATCAGAGATCAGAAATCATATAAATATTTTTTTGAACTTCGTTAAGATAATTGAGAATTAATAATCGAAACGTTGATATGATAATATGTCACAAATAGAAAAAGAGCAAAGAAGTTTTACTCTGAATGACATAGACTCTCCAAAATAATTTTTCCCGAGAAAAAATTGGGACACCCTGCATATACAAATACAAATATATAAATTTTAATTTCTTTCTGCGGGACCCTTTCAATTTGCTCTTTATAATTATAATGTTATTTATGCACTGTTGTTTTATTGAATGAATTTCTCAGTTTCGGTAAGAAATTCTTAATTCTTAATTCCCGTGAAATTTACATAATTAATAATTAAGAATTATTTAATTTAGATTTATTTATTAGATTAGATTATTAGATTTATTAGATTTATTAAATTTCACTTTAATTAAGTATGACAATAAAGGAACAAATTGACAGGCTATGCAGAAATAGAATAATATTTATCATCTTGCCTGACAGTTTTTAGCATTTTATTTATAGCCCAGGGCTTTATAAATTATCATATAATGTACGACTGATTACAGGCCCATAAACAATACACCAAAAAGGATAACATAAAATAAAATACTGTGTTCTATAAAGTTACACACTAAAACGAGCGTGCTTCTAATAGGCGCACTCCATCGCATATAAAATACATAGTTTAAGTTTCCATTGTAATTCTTATTACCACCGCAAGATGGAGACAGTTACATTGGACTGTAGTTCGCATGCCACATTGCAGAGCTCTGTGGATGAGCGCCATCTAGGCGCGGTAGCTCGAACCGTGGCAGTATGACCACCTTCCGCACCCTATTGCAAATTATTCCCTTTTCACTGACTTCAGCATTTCACTACAGACTAAACTTTTCACGATGGGGGGGCACTAGAACGAAGAGAATGTATAAACTTGATTATTATGAAACAAATTTTTTAATCCACAAGTTTGCTGGTTTCTGTCCAAACACTTTTTTTAGAATATTATTATAATTGGCCTTTGTCGTGGACGTATGTTTTCATTCCATAAAAAACTTACACCGTTTTTTTTTTTTTCATTAAATGCCACCTGAAGCCATATATTTTTCATTTAATATCACGGGCGCCTATTTTGATGGAAATTCCATGGTATAAAATAGCTCAGGTCATAAAACGAATCATATGTGTTTGCAGTTGGGTTGTTTCTGGTACATATAGCGCACATCTGCTTTACATGGGTTTCGTTCATAAAATTTTATGGCCGATTTATACAGATATAAAAGAATTTTTATATTCAAGGCTGGAAAGATAGCAAATTTACGCCTGGGTTCGTGCCGAAAAATACATCGAAGTCCGGTCAGTCGGAAAGGTTATTATAGTTATTATTGATAAAGTTGGTCCATATATACTCGTTTATGGTTACATTCTTCCAAGCTGAACTATATGCTACCGTACAATATGTTCTCTCCAGGCTTCAATGGCATCACTTACTTCTGGTCAATATTCGCAACCCAAAATGTGCATAATATATTATGCTTGCACTAGCCCATTTGTAGAATCCATTTGTAGAATCCATTTGTAGAATCTACTTTTCTTTTTTTGTGGGACAGACAGCTGAATATATCGTAGTAAAAGCGTAAAATCGCAACGATTATTTAAACTACGTTCAAAAATAGATATTCGAATACTGACTTCTAATCAAACAGTACTCCTTGGAGCAGTGGATAAATTTAACATGGGTCAACCGAATGATAACCATCACAGTTATGCATAGTTTTCTTGATCAGTTGTGGTTTGTTTTGACACAAGTCATCGAGAAGTGTCACTCTCCGCAGTAGAGCGGACACACGGCGCGGTGGTAATAAAGCCAAGAAAACGGAGTACAATTTTGCGTAGCGGCGCCGGCGCATGTGAAATAATATCGTTATAGACTTCCTCTTCCGACGAAGAAAATTTGTCTGCTCAATGTTACGTCGGTGAAGTGGAGTTACATATATTCACAATAAACTGTTATGTATTGACTATTTATTTTTATTTATTTTCCCTCAAAGTATCTTTATTTGATCTCAAAGTATTTTTGTACTTTTAATAACTATTTGTACATTGGCATAATTTTATTCAAGAAGCATATATTTTGTCTGTTTAGAAATGATTTAAATTTTACTTGTTACCATCACAATATTATATATATTATATTATATTACATACATTAAACGAATAGTATCTGTATCAACAATAATATAATAATAATAAACCAATATCTGAACTATCACAAGAACAAAATTCGGTGATGATTTTTTTATGTTACTCGCAAAGAAATCGATTGTAAAGAGTAAAATTGAGAAAACATTTTAACGAACGTACATGAAATGAACCCATAAAAGACTAAAATGAAGTTTGGCAATTGGACGCCTGACTATGAAATCTCCACCGCATAAAAAGAGTCTGAAATCCAATTACACTATAGGATTTCTACTAAAAACATGTCTTAATAGTGTTTGTGTTCCAGATCAGAAATTTTCTGGCCAAACTCAACGTTCCTCATCCCTCCAATCCCAGTTTCGCGAAGAAATGTCTACTCTGCGATGACGGATGGTTAAAAAAAGGTTCCAAACGCTAGTTCTAATAGAAGTTCAGTTAAAAAATAAAAAAAAATAAATATATTTTTCTTGATATCTGCTGTAGTTAAATTTAATGATAGATTATTGATCTGCATAAAAATGCGGCACTTTCTGTAAAATCATATACATTATTACATCTGTCTTTACATTATTACATAAGCATATTTAGAACAATGGAATATTCATTCCCCATTAATTTTGTTAGTTATCAAACATTAAAATTTATGGATACTTCTAATACCCATTGTTTCTTTAGTTATATAAAGCTCAAAAGCTACGTAGCGCAAAAGAACATGTTTCTGAACGCCGTTTGAGTCCTTTCAACTGATGATTTTTTTTTCAATCAATCTTTGACCGTTCGAAATTTAGCAGCAAACACTTTTAGGGTCTGACTATTACATTATTGTTTAGCTTTTCTTTTCCAGAAGTCTGGAACCAGAATAAAAGCAAATCTAAGGTTCAATAAATCTAAATAAATGAAGTAACTTTTAGCGACTTTGTCCCACGCATCAGGAATTGGAGCCGCTTCCTGTTCGGACGAATGATAAAGCGCAGTGAGGTGGAAACAACCCGACCGCTATGGTTTTGAATACCGCTCAAGTTTTCAGAATATTGTTCTGAATATATTTAAGTGTAAAATACGTTATATTGGCTTAATAAACAGGACTACTTTTGCTATTTTCTATCAATACCTATAGGCACAGTCCATAGACTGTGTATGGAATAACTGCCCGCAAATGAGTTTTTATAGTAAAATATTTATACTACCACTAGACAAGGAGCCCCTAATCAGCAATGTCTAGGGTAATTATTTTGTAGAGTGTTAAAAAATCTACCAATGTTATCTTTTATTCTTTAACTTTTACTTTTACCAGCCTATAAGAGGAAAGATATTCCCAAAGAACGATTTTGAAATATCGGCAAAATTGTGTTTCATATGCAGGATTTTCTTCCTAGCTATTGGTCTGACGATAATGAAAGTTAGATTGAAACTGCTACATCTTATCTGCATACGAATTATAGCGTTTAGTTTATTCGCCTGGAAATCGTCAACAATAAGTATAGTGTTATGTTATGAATATGTCGTGTATCGTGTATGTCGTGTATGTCGGTTGGTCGTAAATAAAACTGCGCAAAGTAAGTGGACTGTATAATTTCCGTTTAAGAATTTCTGTATACACATATGATGCGACCGTATGCATGTATGGTCTGCAGCGGCATAGACTGATGCTCGCGCAAGCTTCACACAGGGAAGCAAAGTATTCAGCATTGCCAAACTAAAGAAACTAAATATAACAAGTAGTAACAAACAAATTAGGAAAAATAGTATACAGGAAATCACTATCCATGTCCCTGAGAACACAGTCACACCAGTTTTGAATTATTTACAAAAAAACAAGGTGGGATCACATAAGACAGTTCTTAACTTACTCTGAAGGATCCAGTTTTAACTCTTGCTTTTCTTAATATAAAACATGATGCTCAATCCTTGGAACGACGAATGGATCATCCAGTATATAACGCTGCATGCTACTTGCAATATCCAACCAAAAGTTATGCAAAAATCCCGCTCGGTTTAAATTTGTCTGAAATTAACAACCTTATTTCTCAAATTGCACTGAACTAATTACCTTGGGAGGATTCCGGATTTCTGATGAAAAATAAATCGATGTTTTCTATACGTTATTTTAGTACTTAATGCCTTAAGAATGTGTGTACGAAGTTTTAAGGCAATATTTGCAAAATTAGCCAAGTTATAAGCAATTAGCCGACGGCGTGCAGGTGCCGGATCGTTGCCAGAGCCCGCGGATCGGTCGGATCGCGCGCTCAACAATTTTTCCGCTCGAGTTAAAATTTTTTCAAGCCAAGTGATCTTGCAGTGTGTTGTTTATGATTCTATGAAATTCTCTCGTGAACAGTCATGGATAAGAAACACTCAAGAAAAAACTCCTTCACGTGCTGATAGACAACGCAAAAGAAAATTTTCTGTGAATTCACATTCGTGAAAGAAAAGCTTTTGCTAATACGTCTGCCGATATATTGTCGACAGCGGAAGGCGAAGAAATTATAGTGCATGGGTTTAGAGACGGGATATGGAAGAAGATAGATTATACTTCCGTTGCATGGGATCGCAGTACCTACTTATGAAGAATTATACTCACAATGTGGTGGAAATTGCCGTAAAATTTTCCTATTGTCATGCCTGTGAGTTTTGGGAATTAGAATCTGGTAACATGACAATTGTATCGATGTACATACAGACAACTGTACTACGAACATGATGGGTGAGCGGGAGAAATAGATTCTACCAAAGACATATCAGCGGGGCTGTGGGTTGGAGCACTGGGTCCGATGCGGCTTGTACATTGAAAAGAATAGACAGCTTTTTCTATGTTTTACCAATCAGTAGACATCCAGACTGTTGATAATATGTACAACGCTGCGTGGACCATATTCTATCATAACATCTGGACGAATTAAAAGTCCCCAGCATATGTACTGCCTTGCGGGATGACAGTGTTGATACAGCGAAAATATAGCGAAAAGCCGAAGCCGAGAAAACTCTAGATGAATTCAATAACACTTGATAAAACTGTCGATAATGCCACTAAGCCGATTTACAACATTTTATCGTCGAGAGAGTTGCTAGAACGGTGTTTGGGCAGGAGACACTCAAAACAACAACCTAAAGCTTCAATTCTACTGTCTGGCACCTCGCACCCAAACATATTTACCGTGCCTCAAAACCTATCAAAATTGCGGCTTATGCAACAGCAGGAATTTATAAAAAAAGGCTTTTCTGCCGTCCTTAAAACTATGACAACAATAGGAATCGTTGTTGGCACGGAAACGATGATATTTGCAAATGTGCGCGAAACACAGCGTCTGGTGAGGTCGTCGAGACGTGCACTCGAGGCTGCAAAATATGCTTAAGCAAGGCGTAGAAAGAAGCAAATATGTCAAAATATATTCTACGAAGTGGAGGAAGGAATAACGTATAACAGTAAGGTATAACAAATTGGCAGAAAAATACTGTAAGTACTCGATGTCACTTTATAAACTGTACCTGAAAGTTTAAACGTGCTTTTCTCGAAACCGTTTTTTCGCGAACTGTTGGCATGATATTTCAAAGACCATTTGACCGATTGTGTTCAAATTGTAACTGGATGTTAAGTAAACATCCCTTTATCGTATGATGAACCAGAAATGCAATATGTTTTATACTTTTGTTTTATACTACGTATGTATAAAGTAGGCCGCTATTCGATATTTTTATTTCAGGTCACCTGGAGTGGCCTAATCATGCCAACCAGTGACCGCGGATCTTCGCGCAGTAATAATATTTCTTTATTATTTTTTTTGTAGATACCTGATACCCTACTAAATATTTGTGGAATCGATTTATCGCAGTCACGCCAAACAAAAATTCTAAAAAAGGCGGTAATTTTACAGGGAAATACCGGGACCCCCCTTAAGTAATGAGTTGCGTGAGATATTACGTATAATAAATATCAACCGATGCCTACATCGACCCCAGAATAACACAGATAATGCATTGAATAGTGGAGACCGTCATTTATATACCAATATTAACTCGTTGCGTTAGCATAACCTATGATTTAACCACGAGAGCTTGTTGCGCTGGTAGTAGGTATGCGGGGATAGTAGGTGTAAGCATCACATCAATAGATCATTAATATAATCGATGCAGTCCGCATGGCCATTATGGGAATTGGTGCTGCGAAGTTACTGATATGCAACCGCATTTATACGGTATTCAGGGCCAACTTGACGCTTATCTGACCGCAGTGTACAGTGTCACCGGCACAGCATGCACAATACCCCGTGGAAAGCTCTTAATCACATAAAGTAATTTGGACTTCGACGTTATGGCGATCAAACGACCCTAATGGCATTAGACTATAAACATTTACCTGTGCGACAAGCAACTCCAAACACGGTTGCGGGTTATGCATACACTTCTATCCTATAACATGGTCGGGAGACGGGTATGGAATATTTAATTATAAATTTACATAGCACAACTGAAAATAATTATGAGGTACCTACCTCTGTTTTCTCTGCTGATTCTATTGTATTTTCTCTAATCTGTGGGTAATAAGTACGCTTCCTTTGCAGCACAGGGCTGCAGTTCGTCACTTGAGACACTCTGAGAAATATATGGTTCAATAGTGTATTGTGTACATAGCCGAAAAAATGATTCCTTTCCGGGACGACTTTTCCGAGCTATAGGTGTGGCTGGACATTTCTCGTGGCCTAATAGATTATTCATATTCAGATTACATTTTTTTGTAATTTTGGTGGATATGTCTGGCAAAGTTAGATAGATAGTTGTGGGACGTAGAGACCTAAAAAATAGGCAAATTGTAAGAGATATTTTGATATTTCTTTTACTATAAATTCACTTTAGTTGGCAGCAGTTTTAACTTTCTGTGCCTAATTATTTCAATGTTTCTCTTATTAGAGGTTCAACTTCCAATAATACTTTTCTTTAAAGGGACGTCGATTCCAATAACTCAAAAGTTAAAGCATCCGCTAATATGATAGACAGTTCTACGACAAAACCGCGTCGATTGTGTCGGTGTACTAACTTCTTAAAAATTATATTATGTTAACATTCTTTTTCTATATAAATTATAATAATAACTAAATAAATATCAGTATTTGTGCCGCCTTAACGAGCAAGTGTACCAAACTAAAGAAAATTGTTATGGGCGTTTAGAAGAAATCTATTTGCTACGAAAACTACCACTGCTTGGTATAGAACGTAAAAACACGAGGAATATCGATAAAGTTAATGATGCCCTGGAAAAAATATTCACTAGCAAACTATAAATAATTTATACTAATCACATAGATAAAACCTGTCTATTTTTTATGTTCTACCCTGTAAAGCCATTTTGATAAAAAACAATGATTATGAAACTAAATTAAAATACGCTAATAACTGACCTATTTATACTTCTATACAAGGTGTCTCACGGAACATGATGTACATGGGGATCTCGGAAACGGAAAAGCTACCATGTCGGTTAAATGGGACCGAATGTGGACCATTTTCAGAACAGTTTTACTTTGCTAAAATTTTGCATGGATCAGTAGATATTTAAGAAAAAATAAAAACTGTCAATTTCTTTTTTCTTGAATTACATCGCTATTGCGATAATTAGAAAGTGAAAATTTTGTATTCCTACATAAGAGCTTACTCTGAAGCCATTTTCGTTAACAAATAAATGTTTTATCCATCAGGTTTGGCTGGGCGTTATTAAACGTTTTAATTTCTATGTCTTTGTATCGACGCCATATTGAATTTATACAGATTTAAATAGAATATGGAAAATATTTGATAACCATGTATAACAAATTTATGAAAGTCTCAGAAAAAATTCCATTAGGTGGCCCTTCAGATCATGGAGTTTTTTAAATGCGGTTTTATGAAAGCCAACGTGGATCTAAGGAACTATGAAACAATGCTGGACGTACAGGGAGTAGTTGAGAAGGCTTTTAGGGATACGTAATACTTAGAACTAAAATGACGAACAAATCTTAAAATGTGCCTCTTACTGGTAATAATTGTTTTTGTTAAGTAATTAATCTACTTAGGGAGTTTTTTTTAAATTTCTTATTCACGATAAATAAAGTATTGCCGTTACAAGGCCTAAATAATCATGCTATTTTGTATAATTCGGTAACAAGGCGAAAATTTACGCTGTTAATTTATGCGTAAATTAGTTTGAAAATGCTGTAGTTTTATAAACGTGTTATACATGAGGTTCTAAAGCAATCTAGATATTCTATTTAAATCTGTAAATATAAAATGACACCTCATATAGTTGACCATTATTTATTGTGAGTAAGAATTAACAGTTACGTACTGAAGAGGCCTTAATAGTCTTCTCTACTGCCGTCTGAACACCTGGAAAGTATCACAGTTTATGGGCGCTAGTTTTTATTTAGCCCCATAGAAGAAAATCCATGGGGGTTAAGTCTGGCGAAATGGTGGACCACATAATAGCACCTTACATGTATTTTGTCATAATTCTATACACGTCATACACATGGGTGCATAGCTCTTTCAATATTCTATTGGAATCTGTAAAAATTCAATATGGCGTCCATTAGAAATAAAAAAGTTGAATATCGCCCAGCTAAAGCTGACAAAAACAATTTTTAATAAGTAAAATGTCAGAGTATGTTCTTATCTAAGAATACAACATTTTGACTTTCTATTTATCGTAATACCAAAGTTATTCAAGAAAAAATAACTTGATAGTTTTACTTTTTCCGTAATATCTAGTGAAATTGTATGTAAAATTTTAGAAAACTTAAAACTGTTCTGAAAAGTGTCGCAACTTACGCAACTTTTATACCATTTAACTGACATAATAGCTCTTTAAGTTTACGAGATACCCATGTACATCATGTTCCGTGGGACAGCCTGTATACTTCCCAGGGTGTAATGTTAAATAAAACAATCACCGTTAAAATGTCATATCCTCACAACGCCCATTAACGATAGGATCCCGAATCTACGAAATACTTCAGTTATGAAATACTAAATCCGATAGACATACAGGTCCGAGTTACCGAGTTTGATAATTGCGAAGAACGAAAACAAGGACGCCATTCGGCGGAACCGAAAGGCAGTGTACGCGCACTGGAAGTAAAAACTTCGCACATAATATTAAGTTTTTTTAAAATATGAAATTGACCCTTTATAGTTATTTATGTACCCAGGGCATTAAACGGATCTTTATGCCCCGAGGGTGACCGTTTAAAAAGCTCGAATGCCGATAGACCCGAGAGCTTTTTAAGTTGCGCGTGGGTATAAACATGAAGTTATGCCCGTGGTGCATACAAAATTGTATGTCCTACAATGGTTTTGTTCCTCCGTTTGAATAAAATAACTATTTTTACATAATCAAGTGACATGCGTATCTACGGAGTTGAATAACAATACAAACAATTCGTAGTTGACAATGCAATTAATTGTCAAACCGAATAACTTTAACTGCCAATAATTGACATTGACTATTTAAAATTTACAATTTGAATGAGAAATATTTGACGTATGACATGTATATGACATATAAACCATGGCAACGCTTAATGCCCGCGCGGGGCTAAGAATCCTTTATGCCCTTGCGGGCATAAAGTATCTGTTTTCGCCCCGGTATCGAAGATATAAAATGTCACTTTATGATCATGTAGGACATCAAAAATATAATAGCTAATGGTAACACAACGGGGCTTTGATTAGCACAAAAATTATTATAATCGGTGATTGGGTTACCGAAATAACCGTACAAATACCGTATAAGCTGTGAGCGGTTTCGATTCGACCGATTCAAACTTCGTACACAAAGTAACCCCCTCCGCTAGATATTGAGGGTGCATCGTCATGTTTATATTTCGGCAAACTACTTTTGAGTGGCCGTGCTGTACGTTAATGTAAGAATTTCTACCGGAGCATAGTATGGGCTATAAAACCGTAAACAACGCGTGGACTAAACTATTTCAGGGGCCTATTTTATACACCTCAATCAAGTTTTGAAAGTAAATACATTTATTCACCAAATCACAATACAATACGTATGCTAACTAAGTAAGGCTGGAGGAACCGACAACAGAAACCTCTAAGCAGAAGCGGATGATGCCAGCAAGCAAGATGCGCAAAATTTACTAAGGCCCTCAAACACGAAATAAATGGCTTAGCCCCCGTCATTGGGACATGAATGGCTGCACTTGTGAAAGGAACATGAGGCGTCAATGCTTAAGAGAAAGGAACCCGAGAGAAGGTCGGTTTACTGATGGGCCGAGGAGAAAGCGGACCCCAGGAAAGCATGCAACTAAGCCAGAAGAGCTCAAAAAGAAAGACATGGCGAGGGAAGGAGAATTCGGCTCCTTGAAACCCACAAGGAGGCGAAAAAAGTAATAAAAGCAGCGATCCTTCAATCGAAGGAGAACCACTTGCCTATAAAAAAAAAACATATTAAGGAAAATCTCACTAAATGTCGCGTGTCGGCTAAATGCTTTGATGATATCCGACAGCGATGGACAGTGGTAGATAATTGTGGAAGCGGGATCTTCAAATCTCTGCCAATCTTTAAATAAAGTTCCATTGCCATTGGCATGATAAAATCAGTTAACTAACTACATGTTTATTGTAACGACGTTTTCTTTTTCGATAATATTGGCACATGGACGACAAGATGTTTTTCTACTCCTATTAATGAGTGCATACTTTATTATGGCAATTTATGAGTAATACTAACCATTTCCCACTCATATGGCAAAATATTTCATTCCTGGCTCCTCATACTCCGGCTGCAGTAAGAAATATTTCAGTTCTCACTTCTTTAGAACCAATCACGGCTCTGAATTTTCATTTAAATCGTGTTTTGATACACTGCTGATACTTTATATTTTCTGAGATGGGGAGACGACAGGGATACAATTGTTACACACCTCCGCTATCCACAAGATTCACGATCAAGAACTCAACGAACGGAACTCCACACAAAACATTTGACAAGTTTAAGGAAAAAGCCTTTTCAGCTTACCTCGGCCAGCTTGTCCGATACAAACTGGTTTCTCGGTATTGCCAGTAATTCACTTCTTCGCAAATTGATAAACAAAATCGCCTACTGCAGCCAAACAAATCACAGGATAGCATCCAGATTATTAACCTAGATAGATCGACAAATGCTCCCAAACTTGGCCACATTTCTCTACTGCACGTTGCGAAGAACTCGCACAACACGACCACAATCAACGACCGATGTAGGTGTTCTACATCGTTCGTTTACCACTTTGAACTCGATGGATGCTTTTTGAATAACAATAATATTATAGTTTTTTGTCTCGTCATTTTTGTGCACTAAATGAACAATATGGATATTGTGTGCCAGAAAACTTTATTACCAGTGCGTTTACAGGTTGTCTAAATTGAAAAGAACAATTACAATTCCCCCAAAAAATAATGCAAATAATTCTGCAATGTCTCATTTTCTTTTCGGACGTTCCATTTCATAATTACGGGACTGCCATGAAATGGATTTATTATTTCATTTAATTTTGTATTAAAAACGTTTTACGCTTGTGTAAACACTCGCCACTAGTACATAACTTCGCTCGTAAACTTTACTTAACTTTGCCTTAATATTCATTAAGGATGTCCTAAAATTTTAGTATCTAAAATATTCCTCATCCGAAATTAACTGCACTCGGAAACTAATTAAAAACTGCACTAAACCAGACGCGAGAGCTTCTCAGGAATCTCGGCGACTGAAGGCGATGTGATACCGAACTAATTAATGATGAATGCGATCCTCTTTGAGACAATACGACGATAAATTACAATATAAGGCGGCGAGCAGATGACATCTTTATTGCCGTGCCCGGACTATTTCCAGCCCCTCACGGAAGGAGAGAGGAAAGCCAGAAGGCGCGCTCCACAAAAAAGTTATTAAAGATATTATATTGCGAATATGTATTCTCGAGGAGTACGAGGGATAGGCCGGCCGGCGTCGTAATGATAAAGAATATTTATTTTTTTGGTAGACCAGAGTGAATCGATAATAAAATTTATTATGGTCATGGTGGCAACGCCTGGAATACATAATATTTTATATCAGTACCCATAACTTAAAAAAATAGGCTCATAAAAGAGGTAAACATGGCTCACCGAGGGTTGTTGAAAAATAGGTCGGTAGGTCCAAAATCAAATCACGATTTTTTTCCTAGACGTCCCTAATAGTTTTAAGATCATCGTCATAAGTACCTAAAGTTCTATGGCTCAAATTTCAATCGATTTTAGAATTAGTAAATACGTTATAAGAGAAAACTTTTATGCTAGTTTATGAAATAAACAGATTGTATTTCGATAGGTAATTCGATCAGGTAAAAATACGTTGACCAGGTAGCATTGCCAATTTCAACTTCGTTAAGAGAGAACATGTATCTATTATTTTTTGCTTATATAGGTATATGGTTCTCGTTATTTTTGTGTTCTCCTTTTTTAATTGACAAATATGTGTAAATCCAGTCCATAATAATCCATTTAATAATTAATTTTCCAGCATTGTCGCTAGATATTTTTGCGGTTAAATATGAATTATTTTGAGGTTAAACGTATTTGTAAAGCACAATAAATGTTCAGGTCGGGCAAGTCAGCGGCGCAACTTTTGCAAAATGAAAATCCTTATATCCATATTTTTTTGCTATTTTTTTG
Organism: Melinopterus prodromus; assembly: GCA_964023965.1. Taxonomy (NCBI): domain Eukaryota; kingdom Metazoa; phylum Arthropoda; class Insecta; order Coleoptera; family Scarabaeidae; genus Melinopterus; species Melinopterus prodromus. Next base: position 33,421,309 of record OZ030390.1, read on the forward strand.
CTATTTTTTTACCAAAATATCGATTTTTTTGCTCTCTTAGTTTTCGAGTTACCGAGGCGCCGCTGACGTGCCGGCAAGCCAGCGGCGCATTTTGGAAAAACAAATGAATTTGAAAAATCTAAGCCGTCAGTATTTTTTTGCTAATTTTTTGCTAATTTTTTACCAAAAAAGATCTTTTTTTGCTTTGTTGGTTTTTGAGATATAGGGGTGCGCCGCTGACGTGCCGGCAAGCCAGCGGCGCATTTTGGAAAAACAAATGAATTTGAAAAATCTAAGCCGTCAGTATTTTTTTGCTAATTTTTTGCTAATTTTTTACCAAAAAAGATTTTTTTTTTGCTTTGTTGGTTTTTGAGATATAGGGGTGCGCCGCTGACGTGCCGGCAAGCCAGCGGCGCATTTTGAAAAAACAAATGAATTTAAAAAATCTAAGCCGTCAGTATTTTTTTGCTAATTTTTTGCTAATTTTTTACCAAAAAAGATTTTTTTTGCTTTGTTGGTTTTTGAGATATAGGGGTGCGCCGCTGACGTGCCGGCAAGCCAGCGGCTCATTTTGGAAAAACAAATGAATTTGAAAAATGTAAGCCGTCGGTATTTATTTGCTAATTTTTTGCTAATTAAAAAAAAGATTTTTTTTGCTTTGTTGGTTTTTGCGATATAGTGGTGATATTGTGGTTCATAGGTATATGAAACCACAATATTGACTGATAGAGCAGAATATATTTTATTGAGTGGTGGTATTATTGCATAGGTGTTCCATATGACAAAAAATAGATTTTGAAGTTTTAAAATGTTATAATTTAACAAATTTAACAAATTTTTAACACCCTGTAGAAGATAGAATGATTAGAATGACTAAACATTAGTTGGTTTGACAATATTTATGGACTACGCCATCTTTTCACAAAAAATGGATTCTTTCTTCAATCAATAATAACTAAGATATTCAATTTGAAACTATACAGCAAAAATAAACTTCAGCCGGGCTGAAGTTAAGATGGGGTTCGAAATGAGTAGGCAACCAAATATACTCTTCATAATATTATCGTGAGTTGTTCAGCGAAATGATTAGGTATTTGAATTCAAATTATACGTCGAACAGAACTTGAAATCATTGCCGATAATACAAAAAATATCCGGCTCAATTTGGTCATGTATAGGTGACGAATTCTGTGAATATCGGTGTCTTTTTGTTGAATGTAAGAAGACTACGACATAGCCATCAACAGTCGTAAAATCCGTCACCTAAACCCGACAGAATTGAGCCGGATATTTTTTTTATTATCGGCAAAGGTTTCAAGTTCTGTTCGACGTATAATTTGAATGGAAATACTTAATCATTTCGCTGAACAACTCAAGATAATATTATGAAGTATATTTGGTTGCCTACTCATTTCGAACCCCATCTTCAAAATACCCCAAACGTAAAATATTTAAAAAATGTGTGAACCGATTTCGCTCATTCACAAACTCATTGCTTTTTAAGAGATAAGCTTGTATACCAAATTTCAAATCAATTAATTCAAAATGACTGCAGTTATTGTGTACACAGACAGACGGACATAGCTAAATCGATTCAGTATTCAATACTGACCAAAAATTTATTGGTATTTACGTATAGAGAAACCTGAGATAACTCGGTGTATTTTATTCTTTGGGTAGACGCATAATATTATAAATTCTTATTCTAAGACTGAGTAAACTAACGAAGAACGAACCAGCATAAGTATTCGTCTTTCTCATTATTGCATGTCCCTTTTATTCTAAAAAAATTATTGTTATTATTCTGTATAGGTAGTTCCGGTCAAGACGTATTTTTACTTTATCATACGCAGTATGTAAAGTATTGTAATCGTGCCGAAAAAAAAAATTGGGATTTTAGCGGAAATAGGTCTTTATGGGTCCCCTGAACATTTTTGACCAAGGTACAAAAAAATGTCTGTGTGTGTGTGTGTATGTGTGTGTGTGTGTGTGTGTGTGTGTGTGTGTGTGTACCCAATTTTTGTTAATTCATTTCCTGAGAAACTACTAAAGGTATCGGCACGGAACTTCATATTTAGAAGTTTCATGACCAAACTTAGAGTTGAAAAGCTTTTGGTTCAAAAGGGTCCAAAGGAACTGGGTGTTTACTCTAAGCCTTTTTCAAGGATTTTAGAAATCAGCCGCCATTTCTGTAATTTCGTCAAAATAGTTAAATAATAAATTAAAGCAGAGGAAATTTTGAATAATTTATGCCTATGACATTTTTTGGTAAAATTAATAGTTTAGCTTTTTAGTTTATTCTAAGCCTTTTTCAAGGATTTTGGAAATGAGCCGCCATTTCTGTAATTTCGACAAAATAGTTAATTAATAAATTAAAGTAGAGGAAATTTTGAATAATTTATGCCTATAGCATTTTTTGGTAAAATTAATAGTTTACCTTCAAGAGCAAATTCTATTTGATCGAGATCGGTCGCATCTGCATTGATATGAAATTACATAGTAGCCAGGATTTTGACAAATATTTTTTTGTGTTGTCACATTCGAAAACAGCTGATCCATAGCTGATCTCATCAGAGGTTGGAGAACCACTATGGAACGTGCCGCTGTAGTGCGCAAAATTATAAAATACAAATTTCAAATAAAATAAGATCACCAATTTGATTGTTTGTTGATAAGAAATATCAACCCGTCTTTATATCTAATTCTAAAAATGATACATTGAGAAAATTATAAATAAAATATAGCGATGAGTGTAGTTTTATTTTAGTATGTTGGTAGGGATGTGTCATGAACAAATATAAATCTGTCAGAATTTGAATTACCTTTTTAAGGTGCGTTTTCATTAGTGATAATGGCAGTGCTAGCAGACGCCGTTATAGTATTTCCAATAGAAAATTGCTAGTGACTCATGTTTATGTACATGCAAACTAATATGTGTCATTATCACGATATGTAAGAAATACTATAATTTCGTATTCTACCACCGCCATTAGCTACCATTACCTACCAATCGGAACGCACCTTTCGTCAAAGTGGTACCAACCTAGCATTTACTATACAGAAATCATTTATTTATTTTTTAAATACGTATTTCTTAAAAAGCAACACAATAAACGTTGATGTCGCTCCTGCCAAAAACTAGACAGCGCGACTCGCTCATATGCGACGGCGACACTCCGCGTTCGGTGACGCGCCGTATCACCGCTCGTCGCGCTATTCCGTACTTTCGGCATTTGTGACATAAATAACTATTATTCTAATGACGTCGTGTAGGTAGTGTCAAATGCTGATGCTTTGACAATACCTACGATTTATCTCTATAGAATAGATTCTCATGCAGCTAAACTATTAATTTTATATTTTGTATGATAAAGTCATGTGCCTGGCCACATCAGATTTTTTATATTGGTCTGGCCAACTGTGATTCTCCAGTGACATCATTTCTATTTTGAGATGATTTCCATTGTTTAAATAATAAAATAATATTAGTTTTCAATATTTCATATAGGTCACAGGGAATAGTTTCCAGACAGCAACAAATCAACATCATCTTCCGACACACAGTGGTAGGAAATCAGAATAAGAAATGGAGAAAGAAATGCGATTAATAAAATTTGTTTTTTTACAAAGAAATGTAACCCAATTTCCCGAAAAAACTGATTCCAAATCATTTACATTTTTTCGAATAAATGATTAAAAACGAATAATATTTTATTATTTAAAGTATGGAAATCATCCCAAAATATAAATGATGTCACTTGAGAATATCAGTTGGCCAGAAAGATGAAAAAATGAATTTTAGGTGTGGGTTTATTAGATAATATAGATAATAGGTTCATTATATATCTCGAACATGAAATTTATAAGTTAATTTCACAAAAAAGCTGACTTTTCTACCATAATTAGGAAAAAAGTTGGAATGATTGTTTAAACAATAGGTAATTTTTTTAATGAAAGGCACTCTAAGATATTAATTTGCCATTTCGAACTCAGAAAACATAATTCAAACTGATTTTTGAGAAAACAGAATTATTTAAAAAATTGAATATCTTTAAACATATTTTTATAAACATTCCACTAGACTTATAATAATACTTTCTATGACAAAAAAGAGACTGAAATGACTAAATCGATGAATTATCCTAAGAATGTAAATTTATTAATTTAAGGGTAGTTTTCATGGCACTAAATTCCTTAAAGTCCTCTACAAGTCTTTAAGTAATCTTAAGTTTTCCCAAACTCCGAACAATTATTTGAAAAATACCAAAATATATCTTCTTCGCATGTAAATTTAAGGGTTCGACAGGCACGATTAAAAATCAAAATTACAAACAACAAAAATAATTGTCCACTTTTTTGGATATGGAAACGATTTGGGGTTCGTTGCTTTCTATCATCACAAAAAAATTTGCAATGCGTTTTTGAACTACCCTAATGAGCACCCCTTACAGCAAGTTAAATTTAGATAACTGCCGCCCCCCCTTCCGATTTGAGTTGGATACACCCATGGTCATCACTATACAAAAGTACTGTCAAGTCTGTCAAAAACCTTCGTCGTTAACAGTTTGCTTCGCCATCTTTGACAATAGTATATTATTTGACGAGCACATAATTAAGAATATAAATCGCGAGTTTGAAATTTACACGCGAGCCGTAGGCGAGCGTGTTTTAAAGCGACGTTTTATCTACGACTCATAAATTCAATTTTATGCAAAATATTTTAAATGTATTTGTCAATGATGGCGAGGCAAACTGTCAAATAACTGTCATCCACGTAGGTTTTGACAGACTTTGACTAGCCTTGTATAATGATGACAGTTCGTTCAAATAATGAGGTCATTATTTGAACGAACTGTCATTATTATACAATGCTAGTGGCATTATAATCATTGGCGCGTATAATGAAACTGAAGAGGTATTTTATTTAATTAAAATAGTACTAGACCACATTTAATTTTTTTAATTTTCCGTCTCAAAAATAAGTTAGTTCACTTATAATAATCGTAGGTATATATTTATTCTATTTATGGATTTTAGATATTATTTAGCAATGCTAATTCAACTGACGAAAGTTCTGAACTTTATTCAACACTTGATGATGAACCAGACAAGACAGTTGTTGAAATTCACTTCAGTAAAAGGGAGTTTTATGATCTAGTGGAAACTTTGGAACGAAAGAAATTCAACAAAATTGGCGAAGCAGCTAAGCGAATTTGTGTTAGTTTTAAACGTGGAGAATGGCAAGACAAAATAATAAAAAAGTTGTGGGAGCAATCAAGGATAGGTTGTGGTTACAACTTTAAATCCCATAGACTATACATCATGTCTAACAGAGGATCGTTTAATGGTCAGTGCAATTGTGGTAGTACAATAATTGGCGAAATAAGTAATTTGAATGGTGAAATAATTACTGCTAGTTGCACTATCACCAAAGGAACAAAGGAGTGCGGGAAACGTTATCTGCGCAATCCCAGTAGGTTAAAGATTGCTCAAGATTTATATGAAAAAAATATCTGTCCATCAGTGTATAGAGCAACTCAAGCAGATGAACTCATGCCTGGATTTTTGTATTCCAAGAAGGTGATACAAAATGCGAAAAACGAGTATGCGGATAGTTTATGCGTTCACAAAGATCCAGTAACAGCACTCGCAATGCTGCAACTCGGCAAACTGAAGGACGTGATTAGATTTTTGAGTATAAATCCATTCATTGTTTTCATGTGGTCCAATTTCCAATTAAAAGTGTACAAGAAACATTGCGAGAAAAGCATTGGACGGTTAGTTCTTGATGCTACCGGAGGTATTTGCCGCAAAGTGAAGCGAGTCGATGGTACGGATTCGGGAAATATTGAATTGTACGTAATGTCGGTTGAAGCGGATAATGCTCACTATGTTGTCGGTATAATGCTTAGTGAATCACATAATGCTAGTACAATTCAATTTTTCCTGATGGAATTTGTACGATCTGGAGCCCCTGTACCAAAGGAAACAGTAACTGACATGGCACCAGCTTTGTTAATTGCCCTAATTCGAGCTTTTACCAAATTTGATACAACTAATGAATATGCTGATGCTTGCATGGAAGATACTGTTCCCAACTGCTACATAAGAATAGACACTATGCGCACTTTAAAAAAATATGGGTCGACTTTTTGGCAAAGAACGTACATAGCAAGCGCATCAGAAAATTTTATTTAGACTCCATTACGCAACTAGTATTTGCCAAAAGCAAAAACGATGCGGAACGTATTATACTAGCAATGTTGACGGTTTCACAAAGTGAAACTGATGGAAATAAGTCGGACGGACAGTTGACTTTCTGTGAAGAGCAAAGACGTACATTGTTAGACATAATCTGCCAAAACCCCGATTTTATGGAAGAAAAAGAGCAAAATGAAAATTGTGAACAAAGGAAACATTCTGGTAAGTTATATTTTATTCCATGATCAACTTTCCAATAATAGTTTAAATATTATTTCTTTCAGACGATCGTGCAATCGACATTGATGACCATGAGATAGGAACTAATGGACTGAAAAAGTGGGCTGAGCAATTGAACGAACAAGTACTGAACACCATTCGTCAACCAGAGCAAGTTGGAGATCACGAAAATGCGCACATTTGTGACGCTCTTCCTAGACTGTTGATTAAGCACTTAAAGTGGTTACCTCTGTGGTCTGCAATTTGCAGAGATAAGTTTGGCTACGGCAGAATTCCAGCAACAAGTGCTGAGGTAGAATCGACAATGAATAACATAAAAAATCGTGCTTGCAGCAATTATCATCTTCCAATACGAGCAGACCTTCTATTACCTATTCTTATGCAATATTTTGATGGAAACTGCAAGATTCAATCAGCGTCTAATGTTTACTTATGTACATCTCAATGTCCAGTTTGTAAAGACGGAAATTTACCAACTGGAGCACATAGGTAAATATCTATTTCTTCTTTTCATAAACTTCACTTCTTTCCTTAGTCCCATGTAAAAATAAAATATAATATTTAACGTTGTCATAGGTGCACTATTTGTGATAAAGCTGTTCATGTGATTCCCGAGTGCTCAAAATCAATAGACAATGAAGAAGAGGGTTATGGAGAAAGAAGAGTATGCACTTCCTGCCAAACAAATGACAGTGCTCCAAAAATTCTTTCGTCTCGACAATATGAAAATTGGAGAAATCTCGTGAAAACAAAAAAGTCTGAGTATTATCGAGATAATTTCCTTGAAAACGAATTATTGGACGATGAAAATCTTCCGCCAGTTCCTATATTTCGAAATGGTGATTGTTTAAAATTAGAGGCCCTTAAATTTGGAAGAAAGTCTGTAGTTTTAAAAAATACCTGTGCCTTTGACAGTATTTTTCAAATACATTTAACAGCTGTTCTGGACCGACCGCAATTCCATCAGGAGGTCAAGACACTAGCAAAGAAAAATAGCTTTCACTCACTTTTGCTTAAAGTTGCAAAACAAAAGCTAAGTCCACAAGCCTATCGCCTTCGAGCCGAAATACTTAAAAATCTTTTTTCACCAAAACATGATGTACACGATTGTATACTTATTCCATGCGAAACGACTATTAAGTTTATGATAAATAAACTCATGAGCGATTGTCCTTCGTTAGTGGAAGTATCTATTTGCAAGAGCAATTCATGTCCGAAGAGGGAAAAACATATTATAAATTTGACTCTTGATATAATGACAACACTGCTTAGTGAAGATCACAATGCATCAATTGAACAAGCATTTGTTCTTGCTTCACCGTCGAAGTGTGTCAGTGAAAACTGCAGTGAATATGAAGAAACGACAGTAACTAAAATAGGTATGCTGCCTTTTTCAATAGTAATCAATAATTACGGTTGTAACTCAAACGTTAGCCACTAATTCAGGAATATGTTCTACTGATTAAAAAACTTCATATAAACATATATGATTTGTCAATGAGTAGACTTTTTAAGTTCCTACTGGTTAGACACAAAATTTATAAACATAAAAACGTAGGTGGTATCATAGGCTTGCTCTTTAATGTTACTGATGGACAAAAGTTTAGATAAACAGTTTTCTTCATTTTAGTCAGTAGGTACATCAGAACTCGCTTCTTGGGTAACAACCCACACTCCGTCCATAGCTTAAATTAATTTAAATTAACACAATTGTTTTTCTTTTTTCAGGGCCTTGCATATTTATTGAGCCTACAGTATCAATACAAATTAATCTTGGATTAATACCTACTTCCATAAAGCTGTCTTTTATGCCCAAACAATATGAATTAATAGGGATTATAAACTTCAAGCAACCTGCAGATGCAGATGGCATTGGACACTATACGGCCATATCATTCCGCCGCAATAGAAAGTGGATAGAATATGATGATCTGGGCAGAAATGGAAAGTTGACACCGTCACCTACTACTTGCGATAAAATTGTATCACCGGCAATGATTATATACACTGTTTAAAATAAACGTGAATACGTTTTGTCCATAAATCAATTTCATAATAAAAAAGCATTTCTTATACGTAGTTGCATATTTATTTCTATGCCCAAGAAAATATTTTAGATTAGGAAACAAACCATGAAAAAGTATAGAATAATTTTCAATAGTGCACCTGAAATAAAACCTTAAAAAACACATTTCGAAATTGTTTAATTTATAAGGATTTTTTCAACGTACAAAAATATACTTTTTACAAGACACCATTGACCGTTTATTACATGTGTTCCTTTTGCGATCTGTACTGGGTACGCGCGATAAGTTTGCATTGTAAATAGATCTTTTATAAACGCTCCAAATTTTATTTCTTACATAACAAAATACAAAAAGCAAAATAGCGCATTTTAAATACAAAACTTAACATAAGTAATTTAATTATAGTGCACACACTCAAAACCTAACATAGAAAAAAATATTTTTTCGCAAAAAAATATTTTTTGTTAAAAAATTAGCAAAAAAATGCTGAATGCTTACTTCTTTCAAATTCATATGTTTTCCCAAAATGCGCCGCTGACTAGCCGGCACGTCAGCGGCGCACCCCTGTATCTCAAAACCCAACAAAGCAAAGAAAAATCTTTTTACTTTATCATACGCAGTATGATGAAGTATTGTAATCGTGCCGAAAAAAAAAATTGAGATTTTAGCGGAAATAGGTCTTTATGGGTCCCCTGAACATTTTTGACCAAGGTACAAAAAAATGTCTGTGTGTGTGTGTGTATGTATGTCTGTGTGTGTGTAAACGATTTTTGTGGCGACGATTCCGGAGAAACTACTAAAGGTATCTGGACGAAAGTTCATATTTAGAAGTTTTATGACCAAACTTAGAGCTGAAAAGCTTTTGGTTCAACAGGGTGCAAAGGAACTGGTAGTTTATTCTAAGCCTTTTTCAAGGATTTTGCAAATGAGCGGCCATTTCTGTAATTTCGACAAAATAGTTAAATAATAAATTAAAGCAGAGGAAATTTTGAATAATTTATGCCTTTGATATTTTTTGGTAACATTAATAGTTTAGCTGCAAGCGCAAATTCTTTCTAATCGAGATCGGTCGCATCTGCATTGATATGAACTACATAGTAGCCAGGATTTTGACAAATATTTTTTTTGTGCTGTCACCACAGAAATGTCTATGGCTGTCACCACGCTGTCACACTCGGAAAACTACGGAGAACCGCTATGGAGCGTCATCTACAGAGTCATGAACGAATATAAATCTGTCAGAATTTGAATTAGCTTTTTAAACTGGACATTTCGTAGTGGTATCAACATAACATTTTCTATACCGAAATATAACCATTTTTGAATTTTTTTAAAATACGTATTTCTCAAAAAGCAATAAAAAAACGGTGATGTCACTCCTGCCGAAAACTACATAGCGCGACTCGCTCACATGCAACGACGACGCTCCGCCATCGGTGACGCGCCGCATCACCGCTCGTTGTGCTATTCCCTACTTTCGGCACTTGTGAGATAAACAACTATTATTCTGATGACAGTAGGTAGTGTCAAATGCTGATGCTTTGACAATACCTTCGATTGATACTATTGACTATCAAAATATCTGTGAAATCCTGGCTAACTAGTTTAATTTTAATGCAGACACGACTTATCTCAGTCAAATAGATTCTCGTGCAGCTAAACTATTAATTTTATATATTGTATGATAAAGTCATGTGCCTGGCCACATCAGATTTTTTGGTAAAAAATTAGCAAAAAATTAGCAAAAAAATATTGATGGCTTAGACTTTTCAAATTCATTTGTTTTTCCAAAATGCGCCGCTGGCTTGCCGGCACGTCAGCGGCGCACCCCTATATCTCAAAAACCAACAAAGCAAAAAAAATCTTTTTTGGTAAAAAATTAGCAAAAAATTAGCAAAAAAATACTGACGGCTTAGATTTTTCAAATTCTTTTGTTTTTCCAAAATGCGCCGCTGGCTTGCCGGCACGTCAGCGGCGCACCCCTATATCTCAAAAACCAACAAAGCAAAAAAAATCTTTTTTGGTAAAAAATTAGCAAAAAATTAGCAAAAAAATACTGACGGCTTAGATTTTTCAAATTCATTTGTTTTTCCAAAATGCGCCGCTGGCTTGCCGGCACGTCAGCGGCGCACCCCTATATCTCAAAAACCAACAAAGCAAAAAAAAATCTTTTTTGGTAAAAAATTAGCAAAAAATTAGCAAAAAAATACTGACGGCTTAGATTTTTCAAATTCATTTATTTTTCAAAATGCGCCGCTGGCTTGCCGGCACGTCAGCGGCGCCTCGGTAACTCGAAAACTAAGAGAGCAAAAAAATCGATATTTTGGTAAAAAAATAGCAAAAAAATAGCAAAAAAATATGGATATAAGGATTTTCATTTTGCAAAAGTTGCGCCGCTGACTTGCCCGACCTTAAATGTTCTACGGTTAAACTTTTAAACAATTTGTCGCTGTAATGCCTTAAAACATGTGTAACACGATCAAAATAAAATGGGCCATAGACGGTGAGACCTGCCTCGCCGCATGCCCCGAGGCAAAGGTCTCAGCGACAAGCGCTCTCAAAGCGAAACTAGCACATGTAGCATGTGCACCCGCGATTTCAGTGTACCGTGATTTTCATCATGGCTGGTTTGCAACGAATGGTTGGCAATTGATGTTGCAGATGTTTTGGCAATTTCAGATAAAAAAGTATACCAAAACCGATTTAGTATCCCCTAAACAAGAGAAATGTCTGTAATTGTTTATAAATTCTTCCGAAAGTGTGTTATTCGCTTGCATCTGAAACATGGTGTAATTGATCGATAATAAACAGGGATGTCAAAGCGTAATTTACCGCATAAATTTCCAAATAAATTACCGTAATTAATGGTAATTTACGAATTTTTAACGACCATAATTTACAGCTTAAATTACCAAAAGTAAATTACGGTCAGGTTATAATATCGTTGGTAATTTTCCTACATTAATAATAATTTATTTTTATTTCTGTATTCATTTGCATTTTATTAGTTTTGTGCCTGGTTTCACAAACAATGATAATTTTTGATCTGGATATTTTTTCAACTCCTGGACATTTTTCATTATTTTTATTTATCATATCCTCTTTCCACTCCTCAATTCACCTGCCAAATGATATTTTCTAAAAATATATATCTAATCTTTTTGTATAGAGGGTGGACAGGCGGTTTGACCATGGAGATCGAATTCACAATTAAATATATATTCCTGTGAGGCGGATAGAAACATGATCATTGTTTGTGAATCCGCGGTTTGTTCTTTAGTGAGTTGGTAATAAAATAGGTAATTTATATTATAGTATAATTATGCTCTGTGACTCTATATCTGTTTTTTCTAAATTGCTGCTATAAAAGGTCGTTTTATTGTAGTTTTTGTTTTGATTTTAATAAAGAATTATTAAATCAGGAAAAGCACTAGAGATTGGTAGTTATATAAAAATAATGACTTTTAAGGTTGTACCCCACATTTTTATTGACTAAAGTAGCTACCTGTCACTTACCTGTCATCGGCAATTCACCATTTTGAATTTTTAAATCCCCGGTAATTTAAGGCTGCGGAGTTTTCCATTTTGAATTTGTAAATACCCGGTAATTTAAGTCTCCGTAATTTACCATTTTGGATTTTTAATAACGTGGTAACCTAATATTTAAAATTACTATTTTTAATTTCAACGGTAGTTTACCAAAAAGATAAATTAGTTACCGAAATTTAACATCCCTAATAATAAATAATAGTAAAATTAATTATTCGTGTAATATTATTTTATTATTAATAACACAATTTGAAATTAAAAAGCTACTTCCCTTATGTTCGACTTTGCGGCGGCGTTTTGCCACGCCATTGACGGTGAGGCTAGCTGAGACTTGCACCGCGATCTCACGCTGCATGTAGCATGCTACCGCCGACGACGGTCTCAGCGAGACGGTCTCAGAAAGTGATACGGCAGTGAGATTTGTCTCTGAGAGCGACGTGCGGCGAGGCAAGTCACACGTCTATGGCGCGTTTTAATGTTACTACGGATAGCGATGACGATGATGATAATGATTAATATACTATTGTTATTGTTATAATGAAATATATTCGTTTTATTTTTTTTCTTCTATTCATGAACTTAATCCAAAAAACGTGAACACTAAATTCTTCGACTGTAAATAATTATTTGTGGTTCTACAATTTTGTCCACGTTCCCATCCAGTGTAATTATTTTATCCTCTTCCTCTACATGTTCGCTCATAATAATTCCAATTTGTGCTCGTTTCAAATTGAATGACTTCTAATAAAAGAGGTTTGACGTCGGCCAATTTAAATATGGTATTCTTAGTTGCTATCGGATTTAACTCTAAACTTTAACATTTATTATTTGCCGTGTAGCTTTTTTTACAATGCCATCAATATTTGTAACCGTTGACGGTCTCCTCCGTCCCTCCTGGGGTTGCGAATCTCTCAAGTCCCTTTGTATGCGGTACGCAGTGAATTTTGCTACCCCTATAAGTAAAACAAAATAAAACTATGTTATTTGGATTGAAATTTAAAGACAATTCATTGACTTACCCATTGTATCCACAATTTTTACAATTTAAAAATATCTTTCAGAGGAGCAATTAAGCTAAATTTTAAAATATCTTTCTTTGTAGCTAAGGTCACCTATTTATCCATTTCCATTAAGCTTTTTTAAGCTTGTAGCTGGCATACAGTCCATATTTAGTTCCTATTCGAGCTGCTGATGAGATAGAACTGAAGTCAAGAATTACATCAAACACAAAAGAAGAAAATATTAATTAATTAGTTGTCGTCCGGTGTATAACAGTCTGCGATCCAGAATCTAGCTCAACCAACTCAACCTTACTGAAACAACAATCAGCATCTCAACCGATGTTTCTCCTTTCCAACTACAGGTTATTCACTTTTATGGTAGGAAATAAAAGGAATTGACAATTTCCACCCACTGTAATATCAAGTCGACATTTCGACGAAAGATTTAAGGTTGAATCACGGCAGTAATGACAATCTGGAAACATGAAATCTTCCCAGTTGCAGGAAAACCTTTCTCTATAATTATATTGCGTTTCTGCTATCGTCTCTTTTATAGCATTTTTAGAGATTCGAAATATTCGCAGATATCAAGTTGCTTGTAATTTCGTTATTTTAAATGAAAACTATACGAAAACTGTTTTAAATATTTACTGCTCTAGGACGGCGCTTACGTAGCTCAAAAATTATTCGCTTTAGAAAAACATGTTTTGAAGCAAACTTTTTTAAATAAAGGTTTTCTACAACTTTTTCTACAACTCCTTTTATATTTGAATTGTGCCGGAAATAGGAAATTTATCGACTTTACAACTTTTTTTTACACAACTGATAACGCTCTGAATTTAACCAATACAACTTAAATTTCCGAAAACAAAAATTCCTGTTTTAAAATAGTTTAATTATTATTTATTAAGTTCTAAGAATAAAATAATGAACTACCTACTACCATAAGGCCCGCTTTCACAAACGGAAAAATCCACCTTGGCTAATTAGCGCTGTGCTGAAAGATCAAACAAATGAGTTAGTTAAATTAATGAACATCCATGTCTCTTAGCTAAACCGCCCACCCTCTCTCCCTTACACTTGCTGTTTACCAGACTCCTACGGCGCCTCCACCAAAATATACAAACTTAGAATAAATAGCGAACACGATATTTAATTAAGCAACTGCAGCACAGCAATACGCACACTTATTAACCGCACTGGAACCTTCTAATCCCACTCTATGACAAAACCCAGTAGACAATTCCGCAAGGAGGGCCGGTTTCGTTGCATAAATTAAGCACTTGATTAAACAAAGTCCGATAATTAGGGTCTGGTAATTACAGTGTAGGGACAGGATAGGTCCGCTTCAGAGCTTAGCAGACGTGCACCCGCACTGCATTCAAAAACCATTTAGGGGATGTGTGATCGTCCGGCAAAATACCGTGGGCAGGGTGGAATGAAATGGTGTAGCCGTTCCGGACATACCACCGTGGTTGGCAATCCAAAATAGACGGCTCAATTTAATTCATTTGTATCGTTTATTACGTACGGTAGTTTGCGGACCGGTGAACTTTCGGAGGAGCAATTAAGCCAAATGAGAAAATTGGCGCAGCTGTACGTTTCACCTAACCGACCATGCTGCTATACGAGTATGTGTACCCGCTGCAGATTAATTAAACCAACTTTGTTTGCGTCGTTTGAATATTTAATGGAATTCATGGGTATTTCACGGTAATACTCCGATATCGGAGATGATGACAAATATGTGAACTACTTCAGAACTCTAGCTCTGTATGCTTCTTAGATACTTGAGAACTACAGCCATAATGAAAGTCTGGACCCAAATGCCGAAACAAAAATGATTTTCGCATGTAACGCGACTGCTTTATTGAAGGTTCAATTTTTATAAATGTAATCAAGTATGATGTTTCGTAGAACCGTCCGTGTTGATAAAGATGGTAAGAAAATGGTCATTCTTATTGCTAATTGAAAATATTCATTCATAATTAACTATTAATTTTATTACGTATTGAGTGTCGAAAGATACGGAGGAGGGCTGGTAATACAGCCAAAGAAGAGGACCAGTGCGACCGACCAGTATATTAACCGCTTTTAGCGGGACAGTCCCGCTTTTTCACATTTTGTCCCGCGTCCCGCGGTGTTTAAAAATATCACGCGTTTTAGAATTTTAAGATTTAAAAATTTGCTTAGATACGCTGTTCATTTTCTATTAGTATATATTTGTTGTTCTTATTTTGCCCAAACATTCTTTTTCAAAACGTTCGATCAAAATAGTATTTTTTTATGTAGTTAAAACATTTTTCAGACAAAATTTTAAAGTACTTATCATAGGTACTTTCATAACAGGTACCACAATAATTATAAGTTATAATGATAAGCTAATATTAATAATAATAAATTAATATTGATTAGCGTGTAAACATTAAGACTCTCGGCTGAATGACTATAAACTTCCCGTTCCATTTGTACTTGAAGATGATTTGGTTGAAAAACGGGGCGTAGCAATTTGATTTTAATTTAAACAAAGTCGAATAGAGTTTATAACTTTTTTACTTTATCATACGCAGTATGATAAAGTATTGTAATCGTGCCGAAAAAAAAAATTGAGATTTTAGCGGAAATAGGTCTTTATGGGTCCCCTGAACATTTTTGACCAAGGTACAAAAAAATGTCTGTGTGTGTGTGTGTGTGTGTGTGTGTGTGTGTGTGTGTGTGTGTGTGTGTGTGTGTGTGTGTGTGTGTGTGTGTGTGTGTGTGTGTGTGTGTGTGTGTGTGTGTGTGTGTGTGTGTGTGTGTGTGTGTGTGTGTGTGTGTGTGTGTGTGTGTATTTGTGTAAACGATTTTTGTGGCGACGATTCCGGAGAAACTACTAAGGTATCGGAACGAAAGTTCATATTTAGAAGTTTTGTTACCAAACTTAGAGCTGAAAAGCCTTTGGTTGAAAAGGGTCCAAAGGAACTGGTAGTTTATTCTAAGCCTTTTTGAAATTTCCATTTCTGCCATTTCTGTAATTTGGACAAAATAGTTAAATAATAAATTAAAGTAGAGGAAATTTGGAATAATTTATGTCTATGACACTTTTTGGTAAAATTAATAGTTTAGCTTCAAGAGCAAATTCTACTTGATCGATATCGGTCGCATCTGCATTGATATGCAATTACATAGTAGCCAGGATTTTGACAAATATTTTTTGTGCTGTCACACTCGAAAACAGCTGATTTAATCAGACGTTGGAGAACCGCTATGGAACGGTGCCGCTCTAGTGCGGCAAATTACAAAATACAAATTTTCAACCAATTTGATTGTTTGTTGATAAGAAATATCAACCCGTCTTTATATCTAATTCTAAAAACGATAAATTGAGAAAATTGTAAATAAAGTATAGCGATAAGTGAAGTTTTATTTTAGTATGTTGGTAGGGATGTGTCATAAACAAATATAAATCTGTCAGAATTTGAATTACCTTTTTAAGGTGCGTTTTCATTAGTGATAATGGCAGTGGTAGCAGACGCTATTATAGTACTTCTAATAGATAATTGCTAGTGACTCATGTTTATGTACATGCAAACAAATATGTGTCACTATCACGATATGTAAGAAATACTATAATTTCGTATTCTACCACCGCCATTACCTACCATTACCACCAATCGGAACGCACCTTTAAACTTGACGTTTCGTCAAAGTGGTACCAACCTAACATTTCCTGTACAGAAATATAACAATTTTTTGTTTTTATTTTTTTAAAGGCGTAATTCTCAAAAAGCACCACAATAAACGTTGATGTCACTCTTGCCAAAAGCTAGATAGCGCGACTCGCTCACATGCGACAGCGACACTCCGCCTTCGGTGACGCGCCGCATCACCACTCGTGGCGCTATTCCGTACTTTCGGCACTTGTGACATAAATAACTATTATTCTAATGACGTAGTGTAGGTAGTGTCAAATGCTGATGCTTTGACAATACCTACGATTTATCTCAATAAATAGATCCTCATGCAGCTAAACTGTTAGTTTTATATATGTATTGTATGATAAAGTCATGTGCCTGGCCACATCAGATTTTTTTGTAGAATATTTGATATTTTAACCTTTTGTTTTTTAATTTGTAATAGAATCTATCAAAAGATTTTGCTTTGTTTTTTGTACCTCTCAAATCGGCATATTGTGCTGTGTGAATTAGAACATGCGTGTACCATCTTGTTGGACCTATGTACATATGTATTAAGTTTCATGTTATGTAGCAAGTTCCGTAGCTCGTGATGGGACGGGTCCAGACCAGGGTGGATGTAAATAAAACTCACACTGGTGTTTTACATACTGTATATTGTCGACAAGACAGTCTAAGGATACAGCTGTGAAGACAGGTCAGTCTTCTCGTACGGGTGTCGGACGCCAACTGCTTCGTTTCTGGGATCTAAGTTCTATTCCCCCTCTCTTCGAGAACTAGGGGCGGATCACTGCTTCAATACGGGCAATCACATATTTTCTCACGTCAGCGCAGCTTCCTATGAACGATTTAAACTATAATAACAATAAATGTACCAGTACTAACTTCTGGTTCTTTTTTCAAATCGGCGTCTGCGAATGTCCGTCTACTTAAGCGGGAAATTCCAGATAATTTCTCTTTGGGGGCGGGGTGGAGAAACTTTACTGGAATTTGCAGCTGGGCCCATCATAATCTAATTCTGACTTAATTCTACGCTTGCTTCATTGTAATTATTCACCTTCCTTAGTTTCTTCTCACTGCGTTTGTTGCTTGCCACCCTGACCTGAATGAGCCGTTCTTGTTCATCTTTGGGACCATTTTTCGCCTTCACCATGTTACGTAGCTCTTAATGGGGGCGGCTAGGTCAGGATGGAGATGTAAATAAAAGTCGCAGTGTTGTTTACATACAGTATATAGTCGACAAGACAGTCTAAGGAAACAGCTGTGAAAACAGTCAGTGTGTTCTCGTACGGGTGTCGGATGTCTAAAATGCAATCCTCCTTGATACTCCGCTGTGCTGCTACTTGCTATATTGTCCAAATACGTCACTCCCATTAAGTAGGTTACCAAACGTCTAGGTTGTTCACATTTTTTAGCATTTTTTAGTCTGGAACTCATACTTGGGAATTGCAAGTATCTAGCAATTCGGGTCATTGGCTTTGTTCTTTTATAAGTCTATTCGAGCATAATGATAAACTCGCTTTAAGGGTGCGGAAACCGGGCACATTTTAACTTTGGCCGCGTGATGGCGCCACCCACCCTACATGCTCATTTTTCTGTTTTATTATACTTATTTCAACACCGATGAAAGCCAGCGGCCAGCGCGCCACCTCGGATGCCGTGTTTGTCACGTGTTCGCCCTTCCCCTGCTGGCTGCTCCACACCAAGCCTGTGCATTTTGATACCTATTCCACACTATTCGTTGTTATTTCATATTTCACAGCGATTTGCGGTCGTAGGCTTGGCGCGCCGCGGTACTGCGTAAAAAATCCATATTTTTTTGGTGATTTTTGAGCATGCTCGAAATAAGCATGCTTGTTACTAGCAAGGTGTGTACACACATGCTATTAAGTAGCAAGTGCTCGAAATAAGCATGCTTTCGTGCTACAAATAAGCATGTGTATCCGTAGCTTAATACCAACGATTTCATAAATCCTTTTCACAAAAAAACCCTCTCACCACCCCTCTCGATTCTTGATTAGTTTGCGCTATACAATATAATACCACTTGCGGCTATCCGTATGCATAATACCATTTTTTGCTTTGATGGTATCCGATATTCTAAACAGAGCCAGCAGGACTATTCCTACAGCGCTGAGAGAGATAGACTACATCGTGTATTTCCAAATATCAGAAAAACATACTGTATTCAACTGTATTTACGTTGTGCTTTTCGGGACAACCTTACGTACATATATTGTAAGATTTTATTTATTTACTATAGAGCAGCGGTTCTCAAAGTGGGGTCCGCGGTCCCCTAGGGGACCGCCAAGCGGTTTCGGTAGGACCGCGAAAAACGCATATTTATTTATACCGGGTGATTCAATTTCGATCCTCACCATGGGATCTCGCTTATTACTGGAGATAGAGCCTATGTTTAAATTTGGCAAAGTTTCGTATTTTTGTGCTAACCAATTATCTGAAAAGAAATTTAAGCTATCATTTTTCATTTTGATGATATCCACAAAAAATTTTAACATATCGTTCTTAATTTTTTATTCAAAACCAAATGTAGCTAGACATTTGAAACAAAACCATTCAGGTACTTTTTAACAAGGAATGCAGTGTCATTTTTTAATTTGAAATAACATCAAAGATGGCGGCGTAACCATGGCCAACTTTTGTTTTTCTTATGGGCGCCATATTGAATTTTTGCAATATATAACATGTTACCATTCTTTTTTTAAATAATGGTGTAATAATCAAAAAACCTTCAGGTACCCAACTGGAGCTTGGTTACAGACCTCCGGAGTCGTTGCCAAACAACGCCAGCAAAATGCACTTCGATCAAGCGGCGCCCTCAGCATTAGGTTTGCCATTTAACCAAATAAACCTCAATTGTGGTTGATTGTGGATGTAAAATGCCGTTTACCAATAACGAAAAGCGTGATATAATAAGGGTTTATTATTGTTCTCTTAGAAATGTCGCATCGTACAATATTCCTAACATTGGACGGAAATTTAGCGGACCATGGATCGTTTAGTAAACCCTGCAATTCTTATAATCCTCATGGAAATGTTGAAACTACTCAAAAAAGTATTTCAGAAATGGTAAACGTTAAATTACATTGATTTGCAATGCTTCAACTACTGGTTTTTACATAAATGACGATTCTTGTATTTCTAAGCGGGAATTAGCCCTTAATTTGTAATTGCCGCAAACACGTGTTTGCAGACCACGAACAAAGATATTGAAACCGTTCAAACTCCACACAAGTCATACTTAAATCAACAATTTCCAAATCGCTGGATTGGTAATGGTGGAGTGGTGGATCTCCTGGTTAAACCCTCCTGACGCGGGCAAGTTTTAAAATTTTCTCCAGAAAAACGCGGGATGTTGAACGGGGAAATCGCGGGATGTTGAACGGGGAAATCGCGTTACCCGCGGCTGGAGGGTATTAGTCCTCTGGACTAATTTCTTTGGGGAACTGTGAACGACAACATTTATCACGATACTCGCAGAAATATCGACGATCTGCGGGATCGAATAACAAATGCGGTCAATGCTATTCCGGGAAGAACAGTTAGAAGAGCATAACAACATGTGGAAAAGCGGCCACGCTTTTATGCCTTATATAGCAAACTGTCATTATTTTTTCATACACGCTGTTTAACCCTAATATATGTATACAGGGTCATAGCAAATGCTTGGCTATGATATCAAATGTAAAGACTTCAAGTTGCCGCTCCATAAATATTGACTGTTACTGTTCTATACGCAAGAGCTAAAGTTCGATAGTTGTTCGGGTATAGCGGCAAAAATTTATTAACATGGTCATCGCCTATTTTGATTTATAATGACCCCGTGTTTTTTTACGTAAATTCGGGAGGGTTACGTTCTAGAACTCCCGCGAATGTCAAATATGCGAATGTTAAGAGCAATCCGTACTCATCGGGCCTCAGTTTCTAGGCACTGGGGGGGTGTTTAGAGGAAGCGGGCAAAGGCGGAGCCTAGTCGGCGGGTGTACATTCGAAGCAAGAAGTAGAGCTTAGCCACGCTTAGCCATCAGGTCGCCCGTGCCCCGCTTCCACCGCAAGTTGCGATATCAGTGTTCTCACTCATCGCGGACGTCGGAGAGAGACAAAAGATACTGCGGACGGAGCGGGCTGTCGCCTGCCGGGCGGTTGGCAAAATATAACTTTGGACAGAGCTCGCTCGCTAATACAATATTTTACCTTACAATAAACGCGGTGACATTGACCATTTTTATAATTAAATATGCATAATACAAATTTAAATATATGACAAACTGACTGTTATTGCTGTTGTAAATTGAATTAGTAATTCATGAAAACTACTGGCCTTTGTATAACAATAAATCAACAAAAAGTACACAAAAATAATAAATATACAATATACTCATACACTAGGGTTGCCAAGTGTTCTCCTTTGAAGAGGACAGTCCTTTCTTAACCGATTTTGTCCTCCATCCTCCATTTGCACTCATTTGTCCTCCGCTCTTATTGATAGAAGATGACAGTTATTTTGCTCTCATATCCTTTCTATATTCAGTGATACAATTTGTTTCAAATTATGTCTTCTTTCAAATCCAAAATTGATACAAGGATCGATGAAAGTTTCTTTGGGATGCAGGTGGGAAATAAAATGAAGAATCCTGTACAATTCAACAAAGTGAAAGAAGATTTATAATTCTGCATTGAAATATCTCTCAAAGAGATTTGATTTTGATACCACGTCATCCTGGCACTCAAAAATTTCTGATTTGGCATTGAACAATGGATGTCCCAATTTCAAATTTCTTATGGATGCCATTCAATTTATTAATTTGGGTGAAAAGTTACAAATTTTGATTTGTATCACCTTTGGGTGATCATTTGTTCGAAGAAGTTGTGATCTTGAAGCAAGTGTAGGTACATCATCAAAGAAGCTGTAGATTTTGTTCAAATGGAAACATGTGGCATTTGATTTTTAATAAAACTGTAACTGCTCTGCAAAATATATTCAGGATGATAGCATTTTTGTAAGTATCCCGACGTCATCTGCTTTCATCGAACGTGTGTTTTCGCACATGGATAATAAGTGGCGGGATGAACAAAATCGGGCATCTTTGGACCTGATAAAAAGCCACCTTCTGATTTCAGTAAATTCAACTTCCGCCTGTATTGATTTTTTAATAAAATAAAATTGAATAATACTCTTCTAAGAGCCGCGAAGACCCAAATTAAATACAAATTTCTCAAAAAGTAGCGAGGTAGGTGCAAGGGAAGTGCTTACTTAAAAAATGAGTACCTAAATTAGGTAACCTAATACCTACATATAGTCTTGCAGATAAAATTAAATTTTCTACCTTGCTCTTGATTTTTTAAGGATTTATTATTTTACCCGTGACTTTGTGGGTAATAAAGGGTATATTACGTTATTATTATGTTTACCTATACATAGTTTATATAAAATACTTGATAATGTGTTCATTCATATACCTACTTACCAGAACGTATTTTTTTTAAAATTTTATATTGTTCATTAGTGTTCATTTGGTTTTGTTATAAATACAAAAATAAAGATTCATACCTACATCAATTTATCATCACTATTATCATTAGTATTCCAAATCAATGTCCTCCTTCTCGAAGTTATATAGTTGGCAACCCTATCATACTAATATTAACAATATTATATTATTAACAATATAAAATATTTACAGTATAATATAAATACATATAAATATGTACTTACCTTTTGTTTAATAAATAATCTACTTTAGTGCATGCAATAGAGTTAAAGTGGTAAATGCCCGGTCCCTAGGTAATAAACCCGTATTTTTATGAAACCTTTTGCATCGTGTATCAAAGACAATGTTAAAAAAATTTACCAATTTTGTTGGACGCTTGGCATATTTTTGAATTTAAAAAATGTAAAAAAATGCGGTTATGTATAAAAACGAAATAACTCTCTTAATTTAAATAAATTTGTAGAGCCACAAAAATACTGTTCAAATAGGTACATATTGGAGATACTGATTATAAATGTAAGATCAACATAAATGTAATGTCAATTCATAATAAAATTTAGCGAGTTAAAACGCGCTCCTATATGCGACCCTGATATGATAGGCAGTCCAATGCAGGCGTCGAATAGCCAGTCGCTAAAATCCTCGCAAAAGAGAGATGACGGATATCATGCGCTTTCTTTTTCGGTTTCTGTTTTCGGTGACTGTACCCGATTGCCGCGCTTGAACGTCATTGGTTTATCCAACTCTGCCGCCAAGAATGCCGCTAGAGTGCGTAACACGACAATAACAACTTTTACGCCAGAGCACCACATGTAAGGGTAAAGTTTTGAGTGAAAAAAGCATATCGGGTATTGATATTTTTAATTGAAACTTTGTACACTTATAGAAAAAGGCGTAACTTAAACAAATCTAGTGGTACTTATTTCAATTTTAACTTGAGTTCTCCGTTAAAAAATCGTAAAATCAGTCAATTTTATGTAAGATTCAGTAACAGATTTATCAAAACCAAACAAAAATGTCAAAAATCTATCACTAGAAGCACAATTATACACTTTTTATCTTTAATTTGGTGTATTGTATTTAAGATTCTGTCAGCTAATAGCTAAGAAAACCCCTCAAAACTTTTCCGTGTTTTGCCAGTAGAAAGTTGGGGTACGGATTCCTCTTAAGTCTATCTCTCAATGCTGTATGGGGGGTTACGTTCCAATCAAAAATAAATATACAAAAATGTTCGAGTAATAATTATTTTAAGTTTTAACTGAATGTGGATGCATTAAAGATACCTATCATCAATGAGAATTATTATTTTTATTTTATTCAATAATAATATTTTTAAAGAAAACATTGCTTAGTTAGTGATTCCACAGAATTTGATTTCATGTAATAAAATTAACCGTAAACTTAACTTAGACTTACACTTTTATATTTTTATATGGCAAAATATATATTTCATAAGTAGACTAATAAATTGGATTTATAGTATTTTATGGCACCTTTTCGGTAATTTATTTAGTAGAATTTAAAAAATGCATTGTATTTCTTACTAAACTATTTTTAGTTTTGATTAAAAATTAATTGATTTAGACAATAGACAGTTGCACTGGCCGAACATTGAAGAATTACTTCAGGCACAGCAAATGCATCCATCGCATTAACATTGTTATTTACGGCGATTACATAACCTGTAATATTTTCTCAATACATAATGTTTGTAAAGAAATGTTTTATTTACTACAATTTTCGTTTTTTATTATTGGGGTCCCCAAGCTATCGCAAAATTTTTAAAGGGACCCTGATGCAGGAAATTTAAAAAAGTTTGAGAACCGCTGTTCTAAAGCATCGTTTCACCGGACCCTTAATCTACTTCGCAGCAATATGTTAAACCGAAACCTTTAAGTATGTAATATTTCTGGTATTTTCTTATTATATTAGATATTTTCTGGTTGAATATACTTTGTACCGCAGCATCCATAATTCTGCTAAAAGTGGAGAAATGTCGATATCTTCAATTTCTTCTATTCTTCTTTCGACAAAGAGTTTGTATTTATCATCCAATCATCACATTATAATTAAATTTAGTAGAAAGACCATAGAAGTAATAATATGATACTGAATTGGAATATCCAGTATTAAAGCGTCCACATAAATCATCGAAAGGTCTATTCAGACCTAATAAAATGTCGGCATTTGGCCAGACTTACGTATATAACGCCACCGGTCGGTGTGCGGATTTGTGGCAAATACTGCACGGGTGGAAGAAAGCTTTGCCGGTAGGACGCTAAGCTTATAAACGTGAATGTGGAAATTTGCCGGCTGCATGAATTACGGGGAAGTTGAAGTCACAAAACCTCCATTTGTCACCCCGAAGGATGTGAGGTAGTTGATATATGCTGATAGATTCAATAAGATCAGAGGTGAGTACTGGAAACGTATTCAGTGTCGTAAACGCGTCCGAAGACATCAACTGTGGCGGCAAAAAATAACTTTTAACGGATCCGTCTGTTTTTACGCCTTAAGAATTACTTTTGTAAATTTTATAGGTCTTAGAGGTAGAACGGAGAATGCTAACACTACTGACTAAAACATGATGGTCAACGGCTTTAACAATTCTTTTATAGGAGGTGCTTAAAAGAACATAAACCATAGATTCAGAGCACAAAATACATCGATAAAGTCCGGTGCACAATCCTGAGAGCTAATAATCCTAGTGATTTTTAGTCTTGTAACTTGTAGTAATCTTGTAGCATAGGTACCTAACAGTAAAAATCTGATGTGGCCAGGCACATGACTTTATCATACAAAATATAAAATTAATAGTTTAGCTGCATGAGAATCTATTTGATTGAGATAAATCCTGTCTGCATTAAAATTCAACTACTTAGCCAGGATTTGACATATATTTTGATAGTCAATAGTATCAATAGTAGGTATTGTCAAAGCATCAGCATTTGACAGTACCTACTGTCATCAGACTAATAGTTATTTATCTCACAAGTGCCGAAAGTACGGAATAGCGCGACGAGCGGTGATGCGGCGCGTCACCGATGGCGGAGCGTCGCCGTCGCATGTGAGCGAGTCGCGCTATGTAGTTTTCGGCAGGAGTGACATCAACGCTTTTGTGTTGCTTTTTGAAAAATTCGAATTTAACAAAAATTCAAAAATGGTTATATTTCTGTATACGAAGTGTTAGGATACCACTTTTACGAAACGTCAAGTTTAAAAAGCAAATTCAAATTCTGACAGATTTATATTCGTTCATGACACTGTAGATGTCACATCCGTACCAACATACTAAAATATAACTACACTCACCGCTATACTTTATTTACAATTTTCTCAATTTATCGTTTTTACAATTAGATATAACAACGGGTTGATATTTCTTATCAACAAACAATCAAATTGGCAATCTTATTTTATTTGAATTTTGTATTTTGTACTTTACCGCACTAGCTCTAGTGTAGCTCTTCGTAGCTCTAGTGTAGCTCTACGTAGCTCTAGCAACGCTCCATAGCGGTTCTTCAACCTCTGATGAAATCAGCTGTTTTCGAGTGTGACAGCCATAGAGATTTCTGTGGTGACAACACAAAAAAATATTTGTCAAATCCAGGCTACTATGTAGTTTCATATCAATGCAGATGCGACCGATCTCGATCAAATAGAATTTGCTCTTGAAGCTAAACTATTAATTTTACCAAAAAATATCATAGGCATAAATTATTCAAAATTTCTTCTACATTAACTTATTATTTAACCTTTTTGTCGAAATTACAGAAATGGCGGCTCATTTGCAAAATCCTTAAAAAAGGCTTAGAATAAACTACCAGTTCGTTTGGACCCTTTTGAACCAAAAGCTTTTCAGCTCTAAGTTTGGTCATAAAACTTCTAAATATGAACTTTCATCCCGATACCATTAGTAGTTTCTCCGGAATCGTAGCCACAAAAATCGCTTACACACACATACACACACACACATACACGCATACACACATACACACACACACATACACACATACACACATACACACATACACACATACACACACACAGACATTTTTTTGTACCTTGGTAAAAAATGTTCAGGGGACCCATAAAGACCTATTTCCGCAAAAATCTCTAATTTTGTTTTTCGGCAAGATTACAATACTTCATCATACTGCGTATGATAAAGTAAAAATGTAAATTAGCATTGGAGTCAATAATGATTATTGTACTCAGCTTTTCTGCCGATATCAGCAGGCAAAAAAGTAATAAATAATTGCGAGAATATATGTCGCTTTAGAGGTGAAACTCGTTCTTAAAATGATTAAAATAATAACATTTTATCTAACACATATCACGATATGTCGTGTACCTATAAATTGCAATTCCAGTATATTCGAAAATAAATAATTGTTATAACACTAATCTTGACAATACGATAAACTCGTCCTATGAATTTTAATTAATTAAACAACGTCTGTGAAAATTCAATTAATAAATTAATTAGTAGGACGCTGTGCGGTCGTGACGGAGAAATTGTTAAAATTAGAATAGCAAGCAGCTCTGCAGAGAATTATGCTGAATTTCAGCTGAAAGTTGCGAGGTTACCGCAACGTCATTAGTTCGTGCATGTAGTTGACAGATGTTGAAGATAATGGAACCGGCGAGCAAAACTAAAAAGAAACATTTGCCGCGGCGCGAATTCGCGACGCTGAACTTTGCGGTCACATTTATAACGACGACTGAAATGCTCGGCGCATATGTTAACCGAAGAATAAAGTATGATTACGACAGCATCCACAAGCTGTGATATATTTTTGAAAGAATTAATTTTTACTTTATCATACGCAGTATGTAAAGTATTGTAATCGTGCCGAAATTTTTTTACTTTAACATACGCAGTATGTAAAGTATTGTAATCATGCCGAAAAAAAAAATTGAGATTTTAGCGGAAATAGGTCTTTATGGGTCCCCTGAACATTTTTGACCAAGGTACAAAAAAATGTCTGTGTGTGTGTGTGTGTGTGTGTGTGTGTGTGTGTGTGTGTGTGTGTGTGTGTGTGTGTGTGTGTGTGTGTGTGTGTGTGTGTGTGTGTGTGTGTGTGTGTGTGTGTGTGTGTGTGTGTGTGTGTGTGTGTGTGTGTGTGTGTGTGTGTGTGTGTGTGTGTGTGTGTGTGTGTGTGTGTGTGTGTGTGTGTGTGTGTGTGTGTGTGTGTGTGTGTGTGTGTGTGTGTGTGTGTGTGTGTGTGTGCGTGTGTAAACGATTTTTGTGACGACGATTCCGGAGAAACTACTAAACGTATCGGGACGAAAGTGCGTATTTAGTAATTTTATGACCAAACTTAGAGCTGAGACGCTTTTGGTTCAAAATGGTCCAAAGGAACTGGCTATTTACTCTTAGCATTTTTCGACGATTTTCGTCATTTCTGTAATTTCATCAAAATAGATAAATAATAAATTAAAGTAGACGAAATTTTGAATAATTTATGCCTATGACATTTTTTGGTAAAATTAATAGTTTAGCTGCAAGAGCAAATTCTATTTGATCGAATCGAGATCGGTCGCATCTGATATGAAACTACATAGTAGCCAGGATTTTGACAAATATTTTTTTTGTGCTGTCACACTCGAAAACAGCTGCTTTCATCAGAGGTTGTAGAACCGCTATGGAACGTTACCGCTCTAGTGCGGCAAATTACAAAATACAAATTTCAAATGAAATAAGATCACCAATTTGATTGTTTGTTGATAAGAAATATCAACCCGTCTTTATATCTAATTCTAAAAACGATAAATTGAGTAGAAAAGTATAGCGATGAGTATAGCGATGGTAGTTTTATTTTAGTATGTTGGTACGGATGTGACATCTACAGTGTCATGAACAAATATAAATCTGTCAGAATTTGAATTAGTAAGTGAATTAGTAACTCTAAACTTTAAACGTTTCGTCAAAGTGGTACCAACCTAACATTTCCTATACAGAAATATAACCATTTTTTATTTATTTTATTTTAAATACATGTTTCTCAAAAAGCAACACAATAAACGTTGATGTCTCTCCTGCCAAAAACTAGATTGCGCGACGCGCTCACGTGCTACGGCGACGCTCCGCCTTCGATGACGCGCCGCATCACCGATCGTCGAGGTATTCCGCACTTTCGGTACTTGTGACATAAATAACTATTATTCTAATGACGTAGTGTTGGTAGTGTCAAATGCTGACAATACCTACGATTTATCTCAATAAAATCGATTCTCAAAGAGCTAAACTATTAATTTTATATATTGTATGATAAAGTCATGTGCCTGGCCACATCAGATTTTTTACTTTATCATACGCAGTATGTAAAGTATTGTAATCGTGCCGAAGATTTTAGCGGAAATCGGTCTTTATGGGTCCCCTGAACATTTTTGACCAAGGTACAAAAAAATGTCTGTGTGTGTGTGTGTGTAAACGATTTTTGTGGCGACGATTCCGGAGAAACTACTAAAGGTATCGGAACGAAAGTTCATATTTAGAAGTTTCATGACCTAACTTAGAGCTGAAAAGCTTTTGGTTCAACAGGGTGCAAAGGAACTGGTAGTTTATTCTAAGCCTTTTTCAAGGATTTTGCAATTGAGACGCCATTTCTGTAATTTCGTAAAAATAGTTAAATAATAAATTAAAGTAGAGGAAATTTTGAATAATTTATGCCTATGACATTTTTTGATAAAATTAATAGTTTAGCTGCAAGAGCAAATTCTATTTGATCGAGATCGGTCGCATCTGCATTGACATGAAAGTACATAGTCGCCAGGATTTGACAAATATTTGTTTGTACTGTTGTCACGCTCCAATTTTTTTTCTTAAAATCCAATGGACCTACCTATTTCGATGTCCTTTAAGCTCCCTGCTAGCTCAGTGAAGAAGGGATGGGTGTAAGAAAGGTGAATGAATGTGAGCGCCACGTAATTAATAAAAAAACAACTGCCGAAAGGACACCTCAGTAATTACGAACTAGTTGGTAAAATAAAATAGGAAAAGGTAGGTGCAAAAGAACAAAACCAAATGAAAACAAGAATATAGTATAAGTAAAAGATTCTATTTACTGGTACCATTAAATTCAACAAATACAAAAATACTCAACCACGTCAATATTCGCTGTCGATATTCCAAGTTTATTGGACAAAACAAAAATATCAACCAAGATCAAAGCCAAAATTATAAATCTTATGAAAATTTGTCGATGTTGTTAATTGTCTTGATTCGTAACCATATAAAATAAAATAATAGAACAGGAACAATATCAATGACAGGTTTTGAAATAAAGAAAAAGAAAGTACGTGAAAATAGAATAAGTATTATCACAAATCACGTCATTTGAAATATTCAGCAAGTAAAACAGTTCCAGATAGTTATGGTACCACAAGTTATTTGGCCTGGCGACGCTAACGTCCACGAAGAAAATTTTTGTTTTAATCAAGAACAAAAAAAATATCTATGAAGTATCTATAGAAAATTCTATTTTCTGTTCACAAAAACAAAATGAAATGGAATTGACCAACAGGAGAATAATACAATCGTTATCAACCTGCCAAAACGGCCTGCACTTCAATAAATGCAATTAATTAATTAAAATTAGGGTTATAATAACCGTACGCAAATCGAACCAAAATCGAATGACCATGGGGTCATAAAAATTCAAAAAATATAAACGCTTACGGTTTTTAAAACACGTGACGGAGTCCTTGATGTCACTGTCGTGTCCACCCAAATCATTGGGGGTTATTTTGGCAGGGAAGATGGATTCCTGGCCGGCTGTAATCAATGACAGAATATGTTCTCCTGGTGGCCGTCGAGGTGGTTGTAATTGACATCCGTAGTTAAGAATTCCGCAAGACGCTTGCTCGTGCTCCTCGTGCGTGAGCTCGTAATGATAACTCGGACGTGCCGCTCGAACGTGAATTTTATTCGCAAAGCTCACAATTACAACTCGCTCATAGAGCTCGCTCCCAGAACTCGCTCATAGAAGCCTTTAGGTGTAAAACGGCTTGTAGTAACCTTTAAAAATCGAGCGAATGAATCCAGCAAGTGCTGTGCGTATACTTCACTAAACGCAATAGGTGGGTGATAGAATAAATCCCAAACAAATGGAGAGGTCGTTACCACAATCAAAAATCGTAACCAATACTCAAAAATCTAAAACACCACTTATCAATTCGAAGTTCAAAAGCTAAACTGCCAGAGGCCTCACGTGCCGGGTGAGAATTTTTACCAAGGAAACAAAAAAACTTATATCCGGCAAGTGGATTTAGTATACGTTCAGAAAATAACTAATAAAAATGAATTAAATGAAATAATAAAGATCAAAACAAATAAGAGAATAAAAAAAGGTCTATTGGTCTAATTGCCATGTTGCGTAACCGCAAGGATAATAATGAAATCAGAAATAATGATTACCGCGTAGCGCCCTCTAAAAGTCAAAAGACGAACCACCAAGAGATCCGCCAAACAGCCAGCCTAAAATCCATCCTGAAATCAACCATTGGTATATCGACATTACAGTAACCTATATCAAGGTTAAACTTAAAATCCACGAAATTAATTATCAATAATGGTACCAGCAAATGAGAACGTTACAATACCCCCCCACAAAAAGGTAAACTTAGAAAGTTTACAAGAAAATTGATATCAAACATCTCAAAGAGAAAAAGAAAACAAAAACACACGACAATATTGAGGGGATGAAAAGGTAGGAAAATGACGATAGAGAAGGATAATAGGATAGGACATGGCTCTCTGGGTAAAATAAGGGTAGGGAGAGAAGCCAAGAGCTCGCACGAGCAGGGTTGCTAGGCCCTGAAGTAGGTATGTCCTCCATCGGGATCATAAAGTACAACCTACCGCTACTCTAAACGGGGTTAAAAGATAAAGAATACAAAAGAAAAACTAGAAAAACGAGGTTAAAGGGATTTTAGGAAAACTAGCATGGATGTATAGGCTCATGATGTGGTTTCAGGTCTTTGGCGTGCCAAACACCAATGTGCTTTCTAGTCTCGGGGTGTTCCAACTCATAAGTCCATGGCGATACCTTATTTTTGATTCTGTACGGACCAACGTATTTTGGGGCTAATTTCGCTGTAAAATCCTTGGAGGCGTCGGATAGTACGTAGTTCTTCTTTAGAACCCCTTGTCCGATGACGAACTCTTCGGGACGTTTCCTCAAGTCGTAGTGCGCTTTGCCAGCCTCACTCTTCTTGGATAGCCTCTTCGCTACATATTTATTAATGTCCATGAAGAGTTTCTTTCGGTAGTTGTCGTCGATAGGAATGTCGACATCTGGAGGTTCGCCGGCTTTGTCTCTATTAATTACCATCTCTCTGCCGAAATTTATGTAATATGGTGTCAATCCCGTACTTTCGTGTTTTGCGGTCCTACACGCACAACCCAATCTTGCAAGATGATCCGCCCAAGTCTTGTGGTTTTCTGAGGCGTATGCAGACAGCATGGTCTTAATTACTCTGTTCAGACGCTCTACCGGGTTGGCCTGCGGGTGATAAGCTGCATTATATCGCACTCGTATACCAAACTCCTTTGCCATCTTGGCAAATTCTCTGCTTCGATATTGGACGCCATTGTCGCAGATTATGGTGTGTGGGACGCCGAATATCATCATGACTTCCTCTTCAATGTGTCGCGTGACCTGAGACGCCGTTGCCGCTCTAAGGGGGAACAATACCGGAAACTTGCTAAAGCAATCCATCACTACCAGTATGAAGCGGTAACCCTTCGGTGTTCTCGGTAAGGGACCAACCAAGTCTGTGGAAATGATTTCCCATGGTTTAGTAGGGATGGGATTGGGGACCATAAGTCCGGCTGGTTGCTTCTGCTCGGGCTTTATTTTGGCACACACTGGACACTGTCGTACGTATTTGGCTACGTCGCTTCGCATCCTGGGCCAATAATATTGTTGTGCTATTCGGGCGTACGTCTTAAATACGCCCATATGTCCAGCCAGTGACGAATCGTGTAATTTATGTAAGATTTCTCGTCTCTCACCCTTGCCCACCACTCGCCTCCACTGACTAGAATCGCCATCGAAGGGTCCTCTTCGAACATGTTTGAATAAGTTTTGTCCCTCCGCTCTCCATTGCGGATATAGATGAGGATTTCCTTGAATTTTCGTCGCCATTTTTGTAAGCCAACCATCTCTGTCCTCCGTAACCTCCTCCACTCTGACCGCTCTGCTCAAAGCATCCGGTACAACATTGTCTTTCCCACGCCGATGGATTACTTCAAAATCATATTGTTGTAGCCGTAGGTTCCATCGTGCTATCCGTCCAGTCGCATCTCTAAGTTTCAGTAACCACAATAGGGAGTGATGGTCTGTGATTACCGTGAATTTGACTCCTTCTAGGTAAGGCCTGAGTTTTTCTATGGCCCATATCACGGCAAGGCATTCCCTTTCGGTTGTGCTGTAGTTCCTTTCCGCCTTGCTGAGGGTACGACTCAGATAACAAATCACCCTTTCTCCGGTGGTCGGGTGTTCCTGAGTTAGCACGGCTCCTATACCAAACGCCGAAGCATCAGTCTGGACACAGAAAGGCAGGGAAAAATCTGGACAAGATAATATTGGCGCGGCCACCAAATGATTTTTCACCGCGTTAAACGAATCCTCGCAGGCAGGTGTCCATACAAACGTGTTGTTCTTCTTAAGTAGATTGGTCAATGGTTGTATCACGGATGAAAAACCTGGGATAAAGCGTCGATACCATGACGCCATCCCTATAGTTCTTCGGACATCTTTCACGTTGTTCGGTGATGGCATCTGTAAGATCGCGGATACTTTCTCGGGATCGACGAGAAGTCCATCTCTATTGACGATATATCCGAGGTATCGAAGTTCTGGTCGACAGTATTGGCATTTCGTAGGGTTTAGGGTCAGACCGGCTTCTTCAAGGCGGCCAAAAACTTTTTCGAGGACATCCAAGTGCTGCTCGAATGTCTGGGTAACGATAATTATATCATCTAAGTAGCAGAAACAGTTGGGTTCTAGGTCTGCTCCCAGCACTGTATCTATTAGCCGCTGCCACGTACTCGGTGAGTTATGTAATCCAAATGGCATTCTTGTAAACTGGTAAAGTCCTCGATTGGGGACCGTAAAAGCTGTGTATTTCCGTGAGTCTTGTTCTACGGGTATCTGGAAATAAGCCGTCTTGATGTCGATGGATGTCATATAGCGAGCATCTCGCAATCGATCCAGTATTGCGGATATGTATGGTAGCGGGTAAGCGTCCTTTTCTGAGACGGCGTTCAGCTTGCGGTAGTCCACGCAGAAGCGATACGTCCCGTCCTTCTTGGGTACCATGACGATTGGTGACGACCATGGGCTTTTTGATGGTTCCACTATCCCCTTTTCCATCATGTCTTTCAATTCTTCGTCGATATGCCTCTGCATGGTTGGCGATACCGGATAATACCGCTGTTTGATAGGTGACGCGCTGGTTCGAATGGTATGCTCCACCAGATTTGTACGACCCAACTTCCCACTCATGAGTTCCGGATATTTTGCTCTTAAGTCCGCAAGTTGTTGGAATTGTGTAGCTGTAAGGTCCTCCTGAGCCATCAAGGCACTAATTAGTGTCGCCGGTTCGTCAGTGAAAGTCCACGCGTTACTCCTAAGATTTGGGACTATGCCCATTTGTTTCCAAAAATCAGTCCCCAGGATTAGATCATGCTCCACCTCTGGTATAATCAATACATCCAACACAATAATACTGTCTCCGAGTTGTACTGGCAGCGTAGCAAACCCCATACTTGTGCATTTTGCGCCGTTCGCGACCCTACAGGTGCTAGTACGATGTTGGATGTGTACATTAAGGTCTCTGAGGCGTTTCCAGCCATCTCTCCCAAGAATTGTGCGACTGGCCCCAGAATCCAACAGACCCAAAAAGTCACCGCCCAAGATTGTGACCCGTAGATAGGGTCTTTCGTCTCCCACTGCATGTTCCAAAATAAAAGCTAATCTGGCTCCATCTACCAACCCCAGTCCGAAGTCCTCAGTGGTCGCGCATTGTTCCTCTTTTCCCACTAGACGACCATGGTTTAGTGGGAGGACATTCCGTTTCCCGACCCAGTTGCTTGATTACACGCTGGGCAGGTTCTCGAGGTGAACCCAGACTTAAAGCATCTATAGCAATGAAGGTTTTTCGGTTCTCTGCAATCTTGCACTCTGTGTCCCGTCCTTCTACAATTGAAACATTTCCCAGTAAAACTCCCAGCAATAGCCTCCACAACCGTTGGCATCTCCGGAGCTCCAATATAAGCTAAATCGCTAGCAAAGTCGGACGTTCTTCTGGATGGAGGTCGATATTCATCCATTCGCATTTTGTTTGCTTCTATCTGTCGGCCAAGGTTCCGCAGCTGCTCCAGGGAATCTATTTTCTGTAGACCCAATTGACTCTGGTAAAAAGGGGTGATACCGCGCCGAGCGATACCGACAAGTGTAGACTCAGGGATCGATATAGTAAGCCTTGTCGCCATATTCTTGAGAACTGCTAAGTATATTCCCATTGGCTCGTTCTGTCCTTGTGTTCGCCTTTTCAGTTCCTCGAACAACCGTTCGTCGTAGTCCGCTGGCAGGAATTGTTCTCGGAGACATTTCACCAGTGTAGGCCAGTCGGTTACTTCTCTTCTGACCGACCGGAACCATACCAGCGCTGAGTCAGTAAACATCTCTATTGCCGAATTAAATAAATCCTGTTGGGACACCTTACGAGATGTTGCCAGTTCCTCGACTCGCTCCAGGAATGCGCTTATAGGCATGTCGTTCGGTCGTCCTGAAAACTTCAGTCCCCACTTGAGTACCGGAACCGTCTTTGTCGTAAATCTTTCTCTTCCTCCGCTGAAGTCGGCGCGATTACCATCCACGAAAACATCATCATCAGATGAACTACAGTCATCCGCCGGTGTCGCCGTCAGCACACTCAAGTCAGTTGGCCCAGCCTCACCAAAAGAAGACGATCTCTTCATCATTTTCGTCTTCTTGTTTAAGTCGCTAGTCAGCGATAGGATGGTTGTCAGCAGTTCCGATTTCTTCGCTTTCTCCTCCTTGTTACCTGGTCTCGAACGCTCCACCCGGCCCAGAAGGTGCGAAATTTTTGACTCGATCTTCGTGTAGTCATTGTCCAATGCTGTCCCAGTAAAAATTGTTATCAGCGTACCAATCTCGGTAATTTTAGCCTCCACTGCAGCGGTATCTTCTTCAAATTTAAACGGATACTCCACTTCTTCCAATCCCTGGCCATCTCTTTCGAGCTTGGAGACGTTTGATAAGGCCTTCCTCATTTTCTCCACAGTATCCGCTGCCATGCCCCTTATTGCCACTTCATACTTCAATTCATCCGCCGAAAGGCGATAAATCTTCATCCTTCTTGACATCTTTGAAGAATTTGTCCCAGAATAATTATGCTAACTCCAACTCCAACACGTTGGGCGCCACTTGTCACGCTCCAATTTTTTTTCTTAAAATCCAATGGACCTACCTATTTCGATGTCCTTTAAGCTCCCTGCTAGCTCAGTGAAGAAGGGATGGGTGTAAGAAAGGTGAATGAATGTGAGCGCCACGTAATTAATAAAAAAACAACTGCCGAAAGGACACCTCAGTAATTACGAACTAGTTGGTAAAATAAAATAGGAAAAGGTAGGTGCAAAAGAACAAAACCAAATGAAAACAAGAATATAGTATAAGTAAAAGATTCTATTTACTGGTACCATTAAATTCAACAAATACAAAAATACTCAACCACGTCAATATTCGCTGTCGATATTCCAAGTTTATTGGACAAAACAAAAATATCAACCAAGATCAAAGCCAAAATTATAAATCTTATGAAAATTTGTCGATGTTGTTAATTGTCTTGATTCGTAACCATATAAAATAAAATAATAGAACAGGAACAATATCAATGACAGGTTTTGAAATAAAGAAAAAGAAAGTACGTGAAAATAGAATAAGTATTATCACAAATCACGTCATTTGAAATATTCAGCAAGTAAAACAGTTCCAGATAGTTATGGTACCACAAGTTATTTGGCCTGGCGACGCTAACGTCCACGAAGAAAATTTTTGTTTTAATCAAGAACAAAAAAAATATCTATGAAGTATCTATAGAAAATTCTATTTTCTGTTCACAAAAACAAAATGAAATGGAATTGACCAACAGGAGAATAATACAATCGTTATCAACCTGCCAAAACGGCCTGCACTTCAATAAATGCAATTAATTAATTAAAATTATGGTTATAATAACCGTACGCAAATCGAACCAAAATCGAATGACCATGGGGTCATAAAAATTCAAAAAATATAAACGCTTACGGTTTTTAAAACACGTGACGGAGTCCTTGATGTCACTGTCGTGTCCACCCAAATCATTGGGGGTTATTTTGGCAGGGAAGATGGATTCCTGGCCGGCTGTAATCAATGACAGAATATGTTCTCCTGGTGGCCGTCGAGGTGGTTGTAATTGACATCCGTAGTTAAGAATTCCGCAAGACGCTTGCTCGTGCTCCTCGTGCGTGAGCTCGTAATGATAACTCGGACGTGCCGCTCGAACGTGAATTTTATTCGCAAAGCTCACAATTACAACTCGCTCATAGAGCTCGCTCCCAGAACTCGCTCATAGAAGCCTTTAGGTGTAAAACGGCTTGTAGTAACCTTTAAAAATCGAGCGAATGAATCCAGCAAGTGCTGTGCGTATACTTCACTAAACGCAATAGGTGGGTGATAGAATAAATCCCAAACAAATGGAGAGGTCGTTACCACAATCAAAAATCGTAACCAATACTCAAAAATCTAAAACACCACTTATCAACTCGAAGTTCAAAAGCTAAACTGCCAGAGGCCTCACGTGCCGGGTGAGAATTTTTACCAAGGAAACAAAAAAACTTATATCCGGCAAGTGGATTTAGTATACGTTCAGAAAATAACTAATAAAAATGAATTAAATGAAATAATAAAGATCAAAACAAATAAGAGAATAAAAAAAAGGTCTATTGGTCCAATTGCCATGTTGCGTAACCGCAAGGATAATAATGAAATCAGAAATAATGATTACCGCGTAGCGCCCTCTAAAAGTCAAAAGACGAACCACCAAGAGATCCGCCAAACAGCCAGCCTAAAATCCATCCTGAAATCAACCATTGGTATATCGACATTACAGTAACCTATATCAAGGTTAAACTTAAAATCCACGAAATTAATTATCAATAATGGTACCAGCAAATGAGAACGTTACACTGTCACACTGAAAAGAAGCTGATTTCATCAGAGGTCGGAGAACCGCTATGGAACGTTGCCGCTCTAGTACAGGAAAGTACAATATACAAATTGCAAATAAAATAAGATCATTAATTTGATTGTTTGTTGATAAGAAATATCAACCCGTTGTTATATATAATTCTAAAAACGATAAATTGAGAAATTGTAAATAAAGTATAGCGATAGTTTTATTTTAGTATGTTGGTACGGATGTGACATCTTCAGTGTCATGAACAAATATAAATCGGTCAGAATTTGAACTAGCTTATTAAACTTGACGTTTTGTAGAAGTGGTATCAACCTAACATTTCCTATACAGAAATATAACCATTTTTTTATAATTTTTTTTAAATACACTTTTCTCAAAAAGCAACACAAAAAACGTTGATGTCACTCCTGCCGAAAACTACATAGCGCGACTCGCTCACATGTGACGGCGACGCTCCGCCTTCGGTGACGCGCCGCATGACCGCTCGTCGCGCGATTCCGTACTTTCGGCACTTGTGACATAAATAACTATTATTCTAATAACTAGTATCAAAATATCTGTCAAATCCTGGCTAACTAGTTTAATTTTAATGCAGACTCGATTTATTTTAATCAAAATGATTCACACGCAGCAAAACTACTAATTTTATATATTGTATGATAAAGTCATGTGCCTGGCCACATCAGATTTTTTGAGATTTTAGCGGAAATCGGTCTTTATGGGTCCCCTGAACATTTTTGACCAAGGTACAAAAAAATGTCTGTGTGTGTGTGTGTGTGTGTCTGTGTGTGTGTAAACGATTTTTGTGGCGACGATTCCGGATTCCGGAGATCGATTCCGGAGTTCTAAAGTTGAACTTTCGTTCCGATACCTTTAGTAGTTTCATGATCTAACTTAGAGCTGAAAAGCTTTTGGTTCAACAGGGTGCAAAGGAACTGGTAGTTTATTCTAAGCCTTTTTCAAGGATTTTGCAATTGAGGCGCCATTTCAGTAATTTCGTAAAAATAGTTAAATAATAAATTAAAGTAGAGGAAATTTTGAATAATTTATGCCTATGAAATTTTTTGATAAAATTAATAGTTTAGCTGCAAGAGCAAATTCTATTTGATCGAGATCGGTCGCATCTGCATTGACATGAAAGTACATAGTCGCCAGGATTTGACAAATATTTGTTTGTACTGTCACACTGAAAAGCAGCTGATTTCATCAGAGGTCGGAGAACCGCTATGGAACGTTGCCGCTCTAGTACAGGAAAGTACAATATACAAATTGCAAATAAAATAAGATCATTAATTTGATTGTTTGTTGATAAGAAATATCAACCCGTTGTTATATATAATTCTAAAAACGATAAATTGAGAAATTGTAAATAAAGTATAGCGATAGTTTTATTTTAGTATGTTGGTACGGATGTGACATCTTCAGTGTCATGAACAAATATAAATCGGTCAGAATTTGAACTAGCTTATTAAACTTGAAGTTTTGTAGAAGTGGTATCAACCTAACATTTCCTATACAGAAATATAACCATTTTTTTATTATTTTTTTTAAATACACTTTTCTCAAAAAGCAACACAAAAAACGTTGATGTCACTCCTGCCGAAAACTACATAGCGCGACTCGCTCACATGTGACGGCGACGCTCCGCCTTCGGTGACGCGCCGCATGACCGCTCGTCGCGCGATTCCGTACTTTCGGCACTTGTGACATAAATAACTATTATTCTAATAACTAGTATCAAAATATCTGTCAAATCCTGGCTAACTAGTTTAATTTTAATGCAGACTCGATTTATTTTAATCAAAATGATTCACACGCAGCAAAGCTATTAATTTTATATATTGTATGATAAAGTCATGTGCCTGGCCACATCAGATTTTTTACTTTATCATACGCAGTATGTAAAGTATTGTAATCGTGCCGAAATTTTTTTTTGAGATTTTAGCGGAAATCGGTCTTTATGGGTCCCCTGAACATTTTTGACCAAGGTACAAAAATATGTCTGTGTGTGTGTCTGTGTGTGTGTAAACGATTTTTGTGGCGACGATTCCGGAGAAACTACTAAAGGTATCGGAACGAAAGTTCATATTTAGAAGTTTCATGACCTAACTTAGAGCTGAAAAGCTTTTGGTTCAACAGGGTGCAAAGGAACTGGTAGTTTATTCTAAGCCTTTTTCAAGGATTTTGCAATTGAGGCGCCATTTCTGTAATTTCGTAAAAATAGTTAAATAATAAATTAAAGTAGAGGAAATTTTGAATAATTTATGCCTATGACATTTTTTGATAAAATTAATAGTTTAGCTGCAAGAGCAAATTCTATTTGATCGAGATCGGTCGCATCTGCATTGACATGAAAGTACATAGTCGCCAGGATTTGACAAATATTTGTTTGTACTGTCACACTGAAAAGCAGCTGATTTCATCAGAGGTCGGAGAACCGCTATGGAACGTTGCCGCTCTAGTACAGGAAAGTACAATATACAAATTGCAAATAAAATAAGATCATTAATTTGATTGTTTGTTGATAAGAAATATCAACCCGTTGTTATATATAATTCTAAAAACGATAAATTGAGAAATTGTAAATAAAGTATAGCGATAGTTTTATTTTAGTATGTTGGTACGGATGTGACATCTTCAGTGTCATGAACAAATATAAATCGGTCAGAATTTGAATTAGCTTATTAAACTTGACGTTTTGTAGAAGTGGTATCAACCTAACATTTCCTATACAGAAATATAACCATTTCTTTATTATTTTTTTTAAATACACTTTTCTCAAAAAGCAACACAAAAAACGTTGATGTCACTCCTGCCGAAAACTACATAGCGCGACTCGCTCACATGTGACGGCGACGCTCCGCCTTCGGTGACGCGCTGCATGACCGCTCGTCGCGCGATTCCGTACTTTCGGCACTTGTGACATAAATAACTATTATTCTAATAACTAGTATCAAAATATCTGTCAAATCCTGGCTAACTAGTTTAATTTTAATGCAGACTCGATTTATTTTAATCAAAATGATTCACACGCAGCAAAACTATTAATTTTATATATTGTATGATAAAGTCATGTGCCTGGCCACATCAGATTTTTTAACAATGTTCTTTAGAAAATTTACTGTCATTTATTATTTTTATATGCTTTACATTTAGCCCAGTCATTTTAGAATAGATTCTACCAAAACCCGGAAAAAATAAAGTTAATCTACAAATTGGTATACAGGCTGTCTCTGAAATACCAAACAAACAAACAACTTTTGTCAAATAACGTATAGCTCAACTTTACGCATTTTCAAGTAAATTAATTTTGAAAATCAGAGTCCGGCCCTGAACGAGGGCATGGAGATGCGTACGGCCATCCGTCTAGTGCCGAACTGTTTTGGTGGTGGGATGCGCATAGCTGGGGACATGGTCGCATTCATCCAGCTGCGGCGCCGTCGATGGTCGCATATAGCCGTCGGCGCTGGCCCTTGCCGGATGCTACTAAAGCCGGTATATCAATAAAGAGAATTGAATAAATGAATGTTTAATGATAATATCGATTTCCGTACAATATAAATCCTATTTAAAAGTTGTTATTCGTAAATTGAGTTAATTTTGAAGTATATTTTTTTTAATTATTTTTTTAATGCCTTTTCAACAAAGATGTTATTCTCTACACAGGACAATAAACACCTTGGAGCGTCTAATGTTTGGTATGTTGCGTCATGCTGCTTATAAATAAATAAATAAACAATTTATTCAAAAGACGAAATAATGTGTTGAACAGGTCAATAGTAGTACATCATGTATACGCTATACATGATGCAAAATACATGCAAAATACCAAGGCCGAGTCACTAAATATACTATATCTCTCTCAGATTTTAAGAAATAAATCATGTAGTCTATCCGTCTCTCCTAATAGTGATTCAACCTTATTAAAAGTTTGACGTTGGAAACTTTTTGTAGCATGGTTTTGTAGCATAAAACTCGATACACCCAATACAAGTTTCATTTATTGATTTCTTCTCAGATTACAATTTTACTTTATTTTTTATTTTTAAATTCAACTCGTGTCTTCTCTGGTCTTGCGTCTTGCTGATGATCTCGCCTCGCATCTCTTGTCAGCAACAACGGGAACCAAGCACATAAACAGTACAACATTATATTAGTAATAATCTTTATCCAATTATGAAATGGCCCATACTCTTAATGGGATATAGGTCATTAAGGGTGCCAAAACAGGTGCATTCCGCATCCTAAAAAATTCAGCAAATTAGATGAACGTACTTTGTACCGATCTTTTAATTTTGCTTTTAAATTTGAGATTTTTTGCACTCAAGGGGTATTAAATGAATGTAGCTCCAGTATACGAACTGGACAATGATAACTAAAAAGAGAATAGATATCGAAAACTGGTTAGAATTAAACAATAGACAATAACTCACAATTTTGTTTTTGGATTTATAAATCCTTGTTTCATACAATGCATAGTAAAATCACCTATCTATACATGCAGTAAAATACCAAAGAAATGATTTTAGTTAGACGATCCGTACGAAGCAGCAAAAACGACAATTTTTGTGCGTTTGAACGGAGAGTGGGAATTCTCTAGTTCAGTAGCTTTCGTGTGCGGTAGCTGTATTCCATGTCACCCATGTCTAATATTCATGTTCTGCGCACATTTAGCGGTTAATCTCCTCATTTGATAGACTAGGGCAACAAACCTGACAGATCCTTCAGATAGCTCCCCAGGACTTAAAAACGAGGACTTATAGCTAGATGAAAGTAGTAGTCGTAAGAGAATTATTATGTGAATGTAAATCACAATAATATTGAAATGATTTTAATGTAAGTTTTAGCGTTACTATTTGAAACCTAAAATTGACCTACAAGTTAGCAAAATAAAGTTATTTTCTACAAACCTCTGTTGTTTTAGTTGACGTATAACCAGACGTTGTAAGATATGTAAACAGCATCGTTTGTTGTCTTTTTGTTGTCGACAACCCTGCTCTACACAATTGGTCTTCATAATTAATTCTTCTGTAAGAAATGAAACATAAATAATAATATGTTATCTATAGTAACAAAATAAATCTTACGGGTAACCTTCTTCCTATCTGCTGGATTAAATGTGTTCAAGTTTTACGAGTGTTTAAGTACTCGAAATGCCACGTTCTCTGTGATTGGATGAGAAGATAATATGCCTAAGAAGAATCTCTGTAAGTATAGCCATGTTACTTCCTTTGGCAACCCGCCAAAATTTGTAGTACAAAGTCCCAGTATTGCCATCAGCTGTAAAGTGTTCAGTAGATACCATCCTTGCTGTAGCAAATAATAAAAGGGTCTCAATATTGTTTAGTATACAAAACAAATTAGCACAAGGAAATAGCTTCCAATATTTTTAATTTTTGGAAATAATGTATGACACGTATTACTTAGATATTCAATCCATAATCCAAACACTGATCAACAGGAATTTAAAAGAATAAATTCTTCGACGTTACTAGGTTAATAATAATACTTCACGCCAGCTTCCCCCTAAATGTAAACAAACGCTATGCGCACGAATTACGGGGGGACTCGCGAGATACCAAAACGTGTCCTCCTAACGAGCATACCCCCCTACCTCACCATGGATGGATGCGTGATGGACGGATGGTATCCCCCACTTTTGGTTATCGTGACTGTAAAACGCACTGTCAGTGACCTACTTTAGTTTTGTTCTTTTCGTGATATCGTGCGGCTCTGCTGTTATTTTCAAAAATGTTTACAGATCCAGAACTTACAGACATTGTTTTGATGTATGGGGAGCGTGGCTACAACGTTAGTCAGAAGACACCCGAGTACGCATGCTACCATAAATGCGGTCGAAAGATAGCGCAATTCGGGTACTTTTGTCTCCAGGTATGAAGGCTGTGTTCACGTCGGCGCCGTTTTGACAACTTGTTGCTTGTTTTCAATTAAAAAATGTCCTCTCAACCATTAAGAAATTCGGAACGCGGAACGTCACGTCCATTATTTCGAAAATGGTACGGTAACAATAAAGGTCGTCGTTAATTATATCTCTGTGCGTGTTTTTGTTTATTCGTTTCAGAAGAAGTTTGCAAAATAAACGCTCGGTTGATAAAATTGACAAAACGGCATCGAAATTTACGCAAAAACAAATTACGTATTCAGATAATTTAATAAACAAAAGTTGTCGGCGGATATAGGAATAACAAATTCCCCGGAGCGAAGAGAAGCGAGGGTTGCAACTCGGTCCATTTGAATTGCTAATGAAGCGTGAAGGATATTTTCCTTCTCGAATCTAAACTGCGCCAACCTGATTATCGACGTACGAGGCAAACGCTGAAACAGAGCGACGTTTGAAATTATATTTCATGTGTATAGTAAAATGACTAAATTCCTGAATATTACCTTATCAATTATCATACATGCTGTATCCATAAAAAAGAACAAGCCATAACTAGTTTGATGATCATTTGGTTGTTGTGAACCAAAAAGTCAACGTAATGGCTTATACGAAAATACTTAGTTGCTTTCGATTTTTTTTGCTCTGAACGCGAACCCGCGCTCTAGAGTTTCCTATCACGCAAGGTCTTCGAAAAGGTAGCAAAATGTTAAAGACTGTGATTTTGTCATTTTTTATTGTTATAGCGGGGAAAACAATAGCGTAAAGATGTAAAGTTTCATTGTATCAGGTACGAGTACAAAGTTATGCTTGTCAAAAATATGGTGTAGTT
The DNA here is from genome assembly GCA_964023965.1 of Melinopterus prodromus. Lineage (NCBI taxonomy): Eukaryota > Metazoa > Arthropoda > Insecta > Coleoptera > Scarabaeidae > Melinopterus > Melinopterus prodromus. The sequence goes on from OZ030390.1 coordinate 33,465,497, forward strand.
TATGTGGTTTATACTATAAAATAACGCATTTTCTTTACTTTTTGATTGACAAATAATAATAAAACATAATCCAGACCAATGGGCTAACCATTTCACCTGCCCATAGAAATAACACGGAAACGAAGCATGGCAGAGAAAAATGTTATGACCAATGAATTAATATCTGCTTTACTTGAAGCGAGAAGGAAAACTAGTGTATTTATTATTTATTTCTATTTTTATTACGTTGTTATGGTCAATTGAAGGTCAACATGATCATCCAGGGGAATATTTTGATATTGCGGCATCAGATCGTACGCAAAAAAATCAGCTTATATCTGGATCATTCTTCGTTTATACTTTTCATAATTTTCAATTCAAATAAAAACAGAAACTAAGATTAGCAGCAATACTCATCAGTAAAATTCTTGTGAACTCACTTATAATGAGTTTACAAATTATGCAAAAAAATGTTGGATCAACGGATGACCACCAACCCTCATGGGCAGTTTTTCAATATATTCAAGAACAATAATAGTGTCAGGTTAATGTGTACTTGATAAATAATATCGCAAACATGTCGTATTAGTCTTAACTGCAATACTTAATCCTTAATCTCTTAATCCTTTGGATTGTTTTTAATTTAACCAGTTTCAACTTAAACTTGAGTCATTCTCAGCTTAAATCTACAAACACAAGAATAAATTAATCAAATATTAGGATAATAATAAAACATTCAAAAATATGCGATAATTATAAGCACATAAAATAGTTTATCTACGACGCACATATAATAAGTTCATTGCATACCTATCTATGACTATGTAATCCCCATCATTATACGCGCCAATGATTATAATGACACTAGCGTTGTATAATAATGACAGTTCGTTCAAATAATTACCTCATTATTTGAACGAACTGTCATCCTTATACAACGCTAGTATCAAAGTCTATCAAAGCCATGATTACACGCTCGCCTACGGCTCGCGTGTAAACTTCATGCTCGCGATTTAGAACCTTAATTATGTGCTCGTCAAATAATATACTATTATTTACAGTTACGGGCAAATCTCATGATTTGCATTGTATAAAAAAATTATTATTCTTTAATTTTGCTTAAGGTTTATATATGGACCAGTGCTGATGCCTTTGAAAATTTTAAAAAGTGAAATGAAATAAAAGTAGAATGAAACCCATTGGAAAAGGAAGAGAATATAACAAAAATGAAAGGAAAAATAATTTACTGGCAATCTGAGGTCGGGAAGTGGCAGAGGGTGAGTTTTTAAGGGTAAAAAACGGTTTATCTCGATTTCCGGCAAAACTGCTAATCCTATGGAAAAAAGTTAAATGGCAAAGTTGTAGGTAATAAAAAGATCTACAACTTTTGTATTTACACTTTTTTCACATAACCTCAAAATTTATGTGAAAAATTCAAATAACAAAGTTTTTGGTTTTTATGTTTATCTTTTACAAAAAAATGTTTCTTTCACGAAATTTGGTGAAAACTTGCCTTTTTATGTCCCAAACATACTGTAATTTTTTTGATTTAAAATATTTATTTTTTCAGCTTATTTGGACTTAATATCGAAAAAGCAACCTAGTTTTCAATCGAAAATTCTCACGTCAAAACATCTCCTTTTTTAATAAAGTCGGTGGGCTTTTTGTTAGTTGAAATCTCTACTTTCTGATGGTGAAAAAAAGAGTATACATTACTATGGTAAATGTTCTCAAAAAATGCAAAGAAATTGAATAAATTAGAATCTGAATTTTTTTTAATCGTTGTGTATAATTTTGAGCTATTTATTAAAATTTATACTTTAATTACTCTAAAAACGTAAGATTCCATGTTACATTGATAAACAGAAAAATTACAAATCCATAAACCACGAAGATTGCAAAAAATATGCGAAAATAGTTGTTCTAAATATAATTAAAGCTAGGGCTAGGATTTAAAGGGCACTTCATCTAAAAAATGTGACTGCTGCTATTTTTTTCAGTAAAAAAGTCAATTTATTAAATTCTATTTACATTTGTTAGTATCCATAACTTTTTGTCTCTTTGATGGCATGTCTTCATCGTTCGATTCGAGTAGATCTTCGAAGTCTTCAAGACCATCACCGTCTTCGCCTCCAATATTAGTTCCAGTCTGCATTGGTTCTTCATCCACAATTTCATCTGAATCACTAAGTTCTTCGTAGCTTTTTTCTTCTTCATTGGAGCATTTTTCAAAACAATGACAATTTAAGCATACATTTGTGCATTTGAAACCATGTTTTCGGCAGGCACATTTTAAACTTCTACATCCAGTTGCACAGCTGCAGCAAATCAGCATGCCAATATAAAAGATGATTTAATTTTTGCCAATTCATATTTTCGAAATCTGAATTGATTCATTGTTATATTATCATTTTTACATTTATAAATAGATTTGATTAATTGTATTAATATGAATCCTTCAAAAACATCGTCGCATTTCTGCATTGGCTTTCTGGTTGCGATACAACATCTGGATTTGCCGGAAAAGGAAAGAAAAGTATCATAAATTCATTATTAGACGATAAAAATTTGTCAAATTAGGCCAATATCTTTTTGAAAAAAGATCCAAACAAAGAAGATATCGAATAAAATGAACACAATCAAATCTATTTATAAATGTAAAAATGATAATATAACACTGAATCAATTCAGATTTCGAAAATATCAATAGGCAAAAATTAAATCATCTTTCATATTGGCAAATCTCCAACCCACAGAAGGTGCAGCAGAACAACATTGTTACAGGGCATATTATCAGCTTCAAACTTGGCTGAGTAACGAACTGACAGCAACGGACTGAGGCTGGAAGCAACATCAACGTGGGATTATGCCCAAATTTACAGAAAAGGAATTAATTCCGGAACTATTGCTTAAAACGATTTGCTGCAGCTGTGCAACTGGATGTAGAAGTTTAAAATGTGGCTGCCGAAAAAATGGTTTCAAATGCACAAATTTATGCTTAAATTGTCATTGTTTTGAAAAATGCTCCAATGTAGAAGAAAAAAGCTACGAAGAACTTAGTGATTTAGATGAAATTCTGGATGAAGAACCAATGCAGACTGGAACTAATATTGGAGGCGAAGACGGTGATGGTCTTGAAGACTTCGAAGATCTACTCGAATCTAATGATGAAGACATGCCATCAAAGAGACAAAAAGTTATGGATACTAACAAATGTAAATAGAATTTAATAAATTAACTTTTTTACTGAAAAAAAGAGCAGCAGTCACATTTTTTTAGATGAAGTGCCCTTTAAATCCTAGCTTTAATTATATTTAGAACAACTATTTTCGCATATTTATTGCAATCTTCGTGGTTTATGGATTTGTAATTTTTCTGTTTATCAATGTAACATGGAATCTTACGTTTTTAGAGTAATTAAAGTATAAATTTTAATAAATAGCTCAAAATTATACACAACGATTAAAAAAATTCTCATTCTAATTTTTTCCATTTCTTTGCATTTTTGAGAACATTTACCATAGTAATGTATACTCTTTTTTTCACCATCAGAAAGTAGAGATTTCAACGAACAAAAAGCTCACCGACTTTATTAAAAAAGGAGATGTTTTGACGTGAGAATTTTCGATTGAAAACTAGGTTGCTTTTTCGATATTAAGTCAAAATAAGCTGAAAACATAAATATTTTAAATAAAAAAAATACAGTATGTTTGGGATATAACAAGGCAAGTTTTCACCAAATTTCGCGAAAGAAATTTTTTTTTGTAAGAGATAAAAATAAAAAACCAAAAACTAGGTTATTTAAATTTTTCACATAAATTTTTAGGTTATGTGAAAAAAGTGTAAATACAAAAGTTGTAGATCTTTTTATTACCTACAACTTTGCCATTTAACTGTTTTCCATAGGACTTGTAGTTTTCCCGGAAATCGAGATAAACCGTTTGTTACCCTTAAAAACTCACCCTCTCCCACTTCCCGAACTCAGATCGCCCGTAAATTATTTTTCCTTTCATTTTTGTTATATTCTCTTCCTTCTCCAATGGGTTTCATTCTACTTTTATTTTTTTTTGTTTCAATAATTATCGACCCTGGTCTAATAATGCAGCGTTGAAATAAAATTTCAAACAGAATAAAATTACCCAAAAGAGGTATCAGAAACTGTATTTTCGGATAAATAATCACAATCTGGAAGCCCTGAACCAGTATCCAATACTGAACGTGACGTTTTGTTGACAGGCATTTAGTTTATAAAACCGCACTGATTTTGTAGTTAACTTCAGCCCTCGACATTTTCTAATTATACTGTTCAAAATCGTGTACACGTTTCTGATATATTGAATAACAACACGATACAATATGACACAATAGATAGATACTGTAAATAAACCGCATTATTCCGTGCGTTTACATAAACACTGATAATTAGAAATTTTTTGTCCATACTCTTTCCTTTTTAAACAAGTAGATTATGTTGAGTGCCGATCTGCCAGTGAAAATGCAACATAAACTGCGGACCTTCGGTTGCATAAGTTACAAATGCCTTTGGAATTATTAAAACTAGATACAGTGGTAACTAAAAAACTACATTGCGAAATGCAAGATTCATAAAACACATTGAGAAGTTCAGCTAAGGCGGTTCGAAGAAACGCATTTTTAAGTTAAGATTTTTATTTGGAAACAACTTCTTGCTTATTGCAAAAAGAGTTCAATATATAAGTTGGCATGGTGATGTAGGCATCTTTGGGCCCCATGGTATAATACCAGGAGCACGTGGGTGGATGCGGCCATCACTCTTGCGACCAGTATGCTTCCGTGAGAATAGGAGTATTTTAAACCAAAGTTTTTAATCCAGCCTAATTCCATAACGGCATATTTTCGGATATGACTTTATTAATAAAAATGTTTAAATTAGAAAAGTGATTAAATTATCCTAGAAATTTTGCATTCAAAAAAAGACGCTGACTTATAATTTAAAGCTATAACATTCAAATTGTGTGAACAATTACAAATAGACACACGGTGTCTCTGTTACTAACCCCTATATACGCGTTAGCCAGAAAATAAAAAGTTTGATGCTGCCCCGCTTTAAATTATTCCTTATTTTTTATTTCATCATCTTAAAGTTCAAAGTTTAAGCTTCTGTTTCAGGCTACATAGAGAATCCTGTGACCTAAAATAATTTTTTGGGAGGGGATAAAAAGTACAACCCAGTCACAAAAATGCTGCTTACCGGTGTATCCTTCTCCAACAGTAATTTCGATGACAGTTGTCATAATTAAAGACTAAACAATCATCCATGCATGTTTTTAAATATAATTACTAATAAATATAATTAAGGAGTCGTACGTAAAACTGACTGGCACATAATGAATACACTTAACGATTGCAAGATAAACAATGATTATGTAATAAACTTTAAACCTATGAATTATTGGGTAGCCTATAGTCTATATTTCATTATTTTAGCTCTTCTAATAACGGAATTGCTGCCATTGCATAATATAGCTTTTTGTGGGTCAAGCACTAATCTAATGATTTTACAAAAATGCACATTGAAAACTAGCATTCTGCAGGTGATTTTACTTTTTTAATTCGTTGAAATCTATAGATTATTTCTGAAGTAATTAATTGCTAAAGTTAAACGAATAAAATTTACGGGGAAAAACAGCGCCAATTCCCCACCACCTCTTAAAGAATCGCTGTACATCTTGTGAACAAGCTTTTAGCATTTCAGGTGAAAGTACAAAATTAAACGAATTAAACAAAATTAAACGTTTGCTACGGGATATCCTATTGAAGTTTCTACGATATTGGCTACAGCTGACAAAACGCATTTTTATATTCCAATCGGATAATCCCTGTTATCAGTAATTGTCCTTTTGTCGTTTCCCCGAAAATGTACATATGTAAAACCATAAGTCCACTATCATGTAAAACAATTAAAAAATTTACTCAGATCAGTAAGAAAACGATGGTGTTGGTATTTTAAAAAATGATCTATGTCGTCATAAGTCACTAGTAATTGATAATAAAAATTGAATTTTACACCAAAATATTTATTTTGGTTATAAAAACAAAACCAACGTATTTAAGGACTTTAAAAATTCCACCTAAGAAATGTGTTCATGCTTCCATACTTTACGCGACCATGTAGCTATTTCTAACGTATTTACTTTGCAAGTAAAACGAGTGATGAACTAGGTAAAACCGCGGGCTCCATTCCTTTTATTCTGTTTAGAATTGTTTTTCAAGCATTTGCAGCTTGGTTGAAGACAAATTAAGTCATATTACCTATCACCTTACTTAATTTTTTAGTTTTTGAGTTTAACAGACCCTATCGCGGTAGCCATTTGTTTGTCTTTTCCCCATAGCTCCAACTTTTAACAATTTAAAAGGTGCTAAATCAAAATTAAATTTTAAAAAAGGAGAATTGTGAGCGGGCATAAGCGGGCACACCAATGGTAGTAGGCGGACACAATGGCACCCGCGGGCACAGTGTTGAAGACCCCTGCTCTAGGGTATATCCAATTCAATTGCAACAAGTGCACGTTCACATCTTTAAGCACGTTATCACAGACGTGAGAACCGATATTATAACAAACTTGCTAAGACCTATACGACAAAATTTTGTATAGCTAACATATTATAAAAATCTCCCTCGAAGATAATAGTGAGTAGATATCACTAAAAGTATTGCATACAACATGGATTATATGATATTTCGATATTTTTCAATTATTTTCCGATTTATCTACCGACATATCCACACTGCCCTGCTGTTATCCAACTACACCGCTCAATCCTGTTGTAATAAATTTCATGATTTAATACATTACCCACTGATACCGTCCTATTAAAAAATAGATAACAAAAAATCAATCCAGTTCATAACGTGTAGGTGTACGAAACCGATAACGCATATTACCCTCGGAAACTCGGGATAAAAACGATTTGTTTGGGATGGTGTCGAGGTTGCCCCACGGCTCCACCCCTATGCAGGTCTAGATCCCCTACACATTTTTTACAGAATTTCACCCCTAAATCTTTTTTCCACTCAAAAACTGTACACCCTACCCTGCAGTGCAACGCCTCCAATGTTATTTATCACAGCAGAAAGGCTTTTTGGTAGCCTTGTCTAGCGTATAAAGTTTCAAAAGTTAATCATGTACGAATTTAATATTTACGCAATTATTAGGTGTATGTATAAGTTTTAGTCTTATTTCTCAAATTTTAATCGTTAAACGGGATTTCCGAAAGGGGGATTTATATTCTTAAAAGGATTACGGCCAACTTTGGAAACAGTATAGCGTTGGAATACTTTTTACCTACTGTTATTAATTTAGGTAACGAGGCGGGCTTCCAAACGATAGTCTCATAAAATTGTGTATTTGTAGTATAAGTACCGAACGCTTACCATGATAGACTGCATCAAAATTACCCACAAAAAATCTTTTAACTTCAAGGTTCATTTTCGCTTGTATCGTTAATGATACCGATAATACTTTCATTCAATTGCTGAGTGATTCATCGGTAATGGTACTCTAGTAGAAATATTTAATCAACTGTTAATTTTGTGAATAAACAGGGTGCAAGAATGACGATTTTTGTCTAAAGTGGAAGCATACGGTAGCTGGAATACCCCAGCTACAGCCACGTGTAAAACGCGAATACGAGCAACAGCCCTATCATTTCTAAACTTTTTGTTCTTTGACTCAGTTCATTATCTCATTGAATAATAAGATACAGAAGGAACAGTAATGACAATACTGAACAGACGATAACAAACGTACTAGGTAGTAACTGTGGTAATTTTCAGCGGTGTCGTATTCAAAGAAGGAACGCTGAATTCTGGTACTCGTCTCCAATCGGCATGAAAGATTTTGTCCCGTACTTCAATACATTTCAAAATATTTAATTAATTGTTATTAAAAACGAACATCTCTAAAATAGTGTTTCATTACAAACAAAATCTGATGTGGCCAGGCACATGACTTTAACATACAATATATAAAATTAATAGTTTAGCTGCATGAGATTTTATTTGATCGAGGTCGGTCGTGTCTGCATTAAAACAAAACAAGTTCGCCAGGACTTGACAGATATTTTAATAATATCATATAAATACAAAATGATATAAAAAATGTTGGTAACAGCAGGCTCTTCCAACACTAGCGTTGCGACATATACCTATCTCTCTCTCATCCGACGTTGTGCCAGTGGACACACTATCATGAGTCAAGTTCGTGGATTCGATTGGCTGGATTAGACCCATAGGCTGCCACAGTGCTGCCACAAGTATAAGGTTATCTATGGGCTGACAGTGGTTTGGAGTTAGAGAGCTGCATGTATAAGGTTATCTATGGGCTGTCAGTTGTTTGGCGTTATTGAGCTGCCACATTGAGACTACACATTGGCGCTATAGGACAAGCTCCATATAATCCATAATACCTATATGGATAATACTGACAGTAGGTATTCCAAATAACCAGTCTTTGACACTAGTGTCAGAATGAAAATAATTGTGAAATCCTCGCTAACTAAGTTTGAATGCAGACACGATGTCGATCAAAACAAATTTACTCATACACTTAAACTATTAATTTTACGAAAAAATGTCATAGACATAAATTATACAAAATTTCCTCTACTTTAATTTATTATTTAACTATTTTGACGAAATTACAGAAATGGCAGCTCATTTGCAAAATCCTTGAAAAATTCTGAGAGTAAACATCCAAAGGACCTGGATGTTTACTCTCAGCCCTTTTGAACCAAATGGTTTGCAGCTCTAAGGTTGGTCATAAAACTTCTAAATATGAACTTTTGTCCCGGTACATTTAGTAGTTTCTCCGGAATCGTCGTCACAAAAATCGGGTGCATACACATTAGGGTGGCCCTTATTTTGCAACTTTCTAAAAGTTTAGCTCCCACTCCCCTATCTTGTTTCAATAAACAAAAAAACGATATATGCAAAATTTCAGCTTAATCGGACAACTGCAAGACGACCCTCATCGACCATGAAGTTTTGGAATTTTCGCCCAGTTCAGATAAGCAGATTGGGTACTTATTTTTTGTACTTAGAGCATATATAACCAGATGGTGTGCGGCCTATCCCATGGCATAGGTTTTCCTTGGCCTAACATACCTTCGTAAATAAGGTATTAGCATTCGTAATAATTTGTACCCAACAAATTAACTTGAAATTCTAACCGTAAAGGCAGACAGCTAAGAAGGTTGTACCTATAATTACATGTAGTCCAATATATCCTTTCTAAATTAAATTTATAAACCTCTACTTTAAAGCTTAGGTCATAATTTTTTTAATATTAAATTAATAGTGTTTAGTTAATTGTCATTTAGGCAAGTTTTGCGCCTTTTTTTCTACAATCTAAGAGTCGTAAATATGACAAAGGAAGAAAGTGCAACATTGGCGATTGAGGAAGTTTCTATTTATTGGCAAAAAGCACGAGTTCCTACTAGAAGAACTGACCACTGCATTGATAAGCTAGTCAAACTCTATAATGAATGGAAACATTGACAGGAAAATTTGTCTAGAACATCTGGCAAAGAAAACGACACATTCTTGTGGAAACTATGGACGATCTCTCTGACATAGGTCATGCAAATGCTTTGGCACAGATGAAAAATAAAGAAAATAAGAAAATAAGCTCCATGGTTGGGATATCATTTCGTATACCAGGAGCTGTAAGTCACGCTAGATGGATGGCAAAGGCAATTTATGCACTGAAGATTTACCTATTTCAAAATCAACTTCAGTTATCTAATAGGGAGAAGAATTCTTTAAAAAGAATATGAAATTTTCTTGCTTGCGTGTACGTTCGAGACTGGTTTCTGTCACCAGAAGCAATAAAAGTACCTTACCATGATTTCCTATTCTTGCGTCAACAGATAAATTATCAGGATATTGATCCAGAACTCGTTAGGTTGCTGTTAAAAAATTTTCAAACGCTCTGGTACTTAGCTCCCGAAACACTGCTTATTTGATGCTTATTTGATGATCAAGTTCCAACCACGGTTAAGACAAATATTGCTCAAGTTATGCTGGAAGAAGACAAAGCTGAAGATCAGGAAGAACAAAAAATCAACCAAAGAGGTACATTGTGCACCAAAATGATTTTTCTTCCTTTACAAACGACGACTTTTGGTCTTTTGTAACTTAAAATCTTTTTCACGATTTTCACGAGATTTTCGATTAGCGCCGATTTTGTCGACAAAGACCCTTCAACGTAACAGGATGATCCTGGTGGCAAAAGAGCAATAGAAAATCTTGATAAAATAGTTGTTGTGAATGATGCTGCAGAAAGAGGTGTCCTAACTAATCCAGGAAAATAATAACAGTCTCACAAAAGATGAGAAGCAATTTATTCTAGGGATCGTTGTCGAAGACCGAAAAAGATACCGAACTGCTACGAAATCCTCTCATAGGAAAAAATAATATTCAATGTTCGTTCGTTTACATTATGTATATGTATTGTATTGATAGAAATTAATCGTCTAAACAAAAATATATTTTTCTACTCCTATTGAGGAATTCATTCATTATACTGGCAATTTATGATAAGTAATACTAACCATTCCCCACACATATGGCAAATATTTCATTTGTGGCTCCTCATACCCCGGGAGTAGTGAGAAATATTTCATTCCTCACGGCTTTAGAGCCAATCACAGCTTTGGATTTTTCATTTCCATATTGTTTTGATATACTGCTTAGCGACATTGTCAAGGCATTGATAACGTCGGTAAGTGACAAGCGCACCAAACAATTGTCCCTATATACACAAAAATTAATTTATAAAATTTCGTTGCATGGTCGTAGAAAAGTATAGTATTCCATTCGCAAGTAATGGCAATTTCTCACTCAAACGTTTTGCAGCACTCGCCTACGGCTCGTACTGCAAACTTAGTTCTCGTGAGAAATTGCTTGCATTACTTGCTCATAGAATAATATACTATGCCCTTATAGAAATTCCTGAGGTATTAAAAAAGAAACATATGTTTAAATTTTTCATTGTATTTAAGGATTGTTTCAACTTCAAAACGTTTGAGGGTCGCCAAGTACTTGTCCGATTCAAGTAAAATTTTGTACAGCCCGTCTTTTTGTTAATTAGAATAAGATTAGGGGTGGTAGCAACAAAATTTTAACTTTCGGAAAATACCCTATCGCTAAGGGCCACCCTAATACACATACACACAGTCATACAGACACACACGCCTATTTCCTATTTCCGCTAAAGTCACATTTTTTCTTCCGCACGATTACAATACATTATCATACTACATATGATAGGTAAAATATAACAATGAATTAGATATATATTCGAACCAAATTACCGATAATGGACACAATGTTTAAGATCCGAATAGTATAAGATATGTTTAAAGCACGTTTTAGACCGGGGTTTCCAATGCAAATTTCAGGGTTTAAAGTGGCTTAGAAAAATTTGGCCTTAATCGTTTAAAACACTATTTAATTGCTTAAAATACGTTCACTTGTGCTTTAAACATAACAACCCTGATTGAGAATAGTCTTTATTTGAGCTTCGTGCACCTTCCATATACTGAAAAAAAAAACAGCACAGGCATCTATATTGTTTACACTACAATATCTTTGACGACAATACATTTACTTTTAGTTAATGTTTATTTCTTTATTTGTTTTATTGGTAGAAGTTATTTTAATTATTTTAAGCGTTTTCCCAATGTTTATAACATTATTAAATAGGCTGTCTACTTATCTGGTAATATGATGTCCTTGAAGTCCATAAAGTCTTCGAAAACATAAACACGACCAAGTTGAAGTTAGCAAGACTATACTGTGTTTTGATATTTTCAAAACATTGTATTTTTTTAAAGAAGACTATATTTACATTTTAAAGATTATGATATATTACGTTATTTATTGCAACATTTAAGTCGGTTAACTAAAACCTTGGATAGATATGACTCATTCAGATGAACGAGAATGACACATGGATTAAATTAGACCTTCTAATTAAAACAAAAAATGTCTTGTTATATTTGATGTTTTAGCAAATAACTCATTCCATTCTCCGCAAGCAGAGAACATACATGACCGTTGTTGTTTTTACATAATGACAAAAATTCGAACCTGCAGTTGTAATCGTGTTTGGATGAGTACGCGGTTCTTGTGTAATGCGTGTGTATGTGCATTATTATTATGAGTATATTAAGTGCTTTTGTTTAATTAATTTAATTAGGAAATTACGAGTTTGCCGGGTATGTGTGCATGTTCATCTTTGTAATGTATTGCACGCACATGTAAAGGAACTAAGAGAATATATATCTATCTATCCATCTATGAACATAAACGGGGTATAATTCAATTTGTTTGCGACCGTTTTTTCGACAAGGAACTTCTCATTATCAAAGTTATATCTCGCAAAATTTGCTACGTGCGGACGTGCACTAAACCTCCACAACTGAAAAATCTTTATATAATTGTATAAAAAAAATGATAAATCTGGCTGCCTTGATACGAGAAAGAAATTTCATTTATATTTAACTGCCATATTAGTATTCAAATAACCTGCTCCAAAATTACCATACCTTTTCAGTGCGTAGAAATAACTACATGTATTAACATAAACATTCTGTAAAATAACTGCATCATTGCTGCAGTTTTTACATCTATATGTCGCTGTATACCATCAAATTCCCAACAACTTCTTAAAACAGAATCAAGATTTCGTTGTAATACAATGTAATCTATAATGTGATTATTACCTGCGTATGTTGCAGCTACACATTGAGAAAATCGCAAATTATATTTTCCTTCTGTAATTTTGGCATGTAAAAATGTAACCTGTGCTATTTTTTAAAAATCTCTGGACTTGCCTCGGTTTAAAATTTTCAATATCTAGTCCCCCTATTAAAAAAGGTGGACTCCACAGAGTGCCACAATGATTGACGACAAATACACAATGCTAATAGTTTTTCCAGGGAAAATAATCTTTAGATAAATTTTGCGGTATAACATGAAGCAGTTTCAAAGATTAAACTTTTCATAAAAATGTTTGTTGAGTGATAGTAAGAGCATAGTTAATCTGAAGATTATTAACCAATCCCTTTCGACCATCGAATTTGTAAAGTAATTTTTCTACTCGGTACATATAATATGTGGCAGCATATTACTGGGATTACATGACAACCCATTTATTCTTCTATAACTGATATAAGTTTAGGCTAGACTCTAGCCTCTAGACTCTAGAGTGATCTCTTTTTACTCCGCGTTATACCAGCTATAACTTAGTGATAATACGCAACTGGCATTTAATTGACACTAATGACTTTTTTTTGTTCACTTGCTTAAAAACGTGCTTAAATGTGTTTTTCTGTAACAGAAAAACAAGCTTATTTTGGGAACGAAGTATCTACATTCAAATATATGCCACCCTAAGAAGCTAATCAATAGCTCGAAGGAAGATCAAATATAAATTACGTCTCGTTCTCCCTTCTGTTGAAATTGCCAAGAATGTCTGCGTCCTTTATTAAATCTTTTTTTTCTCGTTCTATCACGTCCGCTTTCTCCGTAATAACGTGTTAGTCTGTTTGCACACTGTTGATTTCATTGATCCTCTGTAATTTAATCACAAGTATTATCATGTGGAATACAAAGATACGAAGTTCTAATTATTGCAAATATATCTGCCTCGTATTATTTTTTCTAAATACAATTATACAAGGGAACCTTAACACAGTGTTTTTAAGATTTCTACATTATGTGCTACATAAAATATTCTGTAAAACAAAACGGCAACAACACAAAACAAATGCTTGCTTATTATCAGATATTCATAGCCACTAAGTGCTCTTCAGCTGGCGTCATTACCGGCCTACAGTAAGGGAACTTTTTCGGCCTTTGTCCATTGAAGAGAAGATAAATCTCCCCCCAGGCTCCAAATAGAATGGAAGGGGGAGAGTTGAACTTGAATCACACTACACTGATGCTTTCAATGCAATGTTTGGTCTGTGTGTTTCAAAACCTATTAACAAACATAATGTGTGTTAGGTAAGACAAGAACTTATTTATTTGTTTTTTTAGGTTCCAAATACATTATTGTTGGCCAGATTTGGTGTGAGATTCCAATTGTAGTAGATCGAGATAAATTTCGAGTTAATTTAGAACAGATCCGTATTTCTTCTCCCGAGTTGCACGGCGTGGAAATTATTTCATGCAAATTTAAACTTCGCCGTAACTCGTACGGATTTGGAATTAAATGGTACCTTACTGCAACGGCATATATTACCAATAAAGCTTTCTAAAGTTTGATATACCTACATTTTACTATGTTGTGTTTTGTGTTTTATGCTATCAGTGAATTATCCAATAGTCTTCCATAATATGAAATTCTCATTGCCATATCTTCACACAGAAAAGTAATCTCTCGAAACAAGAGAGAATTACTTGGATGACGTGGTTGGTAGGTTCGTATATAGACGAGAGATTATTGTCTTCAACTAAGAAATTATTTTCTTGTATATATCTAATGTTCTTCGTTCAAGTGATTATGCATTTGAATCGAGTAAGTAAGTTCAAGAAATTACGTTTTCGAGTAATTACTTTTCTGTGTGGTGCTATACAAAAGCGATTATCATAAGATTGTTCACAAGTTGTTTCTGAAGCACCAACGCCGCTCATTTATGTGACGCGCCCGCTAAAAAATAAAACAACTGTTACTATACAACTGTTATTAAAAACGCAAACAACTGTTATTATCTTTCTATTAATAATAATAATAATAACGTTAATTGCCCAACCGATTAAAACCCAACTACAAGGCAATAGATAACAAAAGTAGACTTTATCACAAACAATTCCATTAGGTGGCCCGCTAGATCACCTGACTCAACCCCATGTATTTTTAATGGGGGCTTGGAGGCGGAGAACGTTATGGTAGCCTTAGCTTGTCTCATGCCAGGTGATGTTGCCCAGTAAGCTCGTTTAGCTTTATCTTCTAAGTTTGTACCATCTTCCTAATGTGCCTTTTTATGATAGTTTTTCCAGGAATACTGTGCAGTTCCAGAAAGTTTTGGATTTGAGGGTTTATCATAGCTGCGCTTTCAATAGCGCCTTACTGTCTGTGTATATGCAGATGTTTGTCCTTCGTAAGTACCTATGGGAACAATCCTGGGCACATATGTATTTTGCCTGGATAGGGCGAAATCCGGTCCACTAATGCCGACACCAACACCCTCCTCGGTCTTTGATCCGTCTGTGAACCAGAGTGATGCGGAGTCTCTGATCTGTCTGCGCCTCTGAGGTGAACTCTTGCGGTAATTAGTTACTACTTCTACTGCGCCATCAAAGACGTAGACAGGTGATATCATGTCCTTTAGCATTTCCAAGGGATTGCCCGATATTTTGTTGGCAATGCTGTGACCGTAGGCCTGGTTTTCCTGAAGGTTCTCTGCCTAAATTATTCTTATGGCGTCGAGAGCAGCCTCTTTTAACATGCATGTGCACAGGTGTGAGGTTTAGCATTGCCTCCATTGCGCCAGTAGGGTATGTTCGCATTGCCCCTGTGATGCCCAAATATATAAGCCGTTGTATCTTTGTCAGTTTCGTTTGGGTTGCCTTTTCCGATGTCTTGTTCCACCGGACAATCGATCCGTATGTGATGATTGGACTAATCACCCTAGTGTTGAGCCAGTTAATTATCTTCGGGACAAGACGGCAACGTCTAACGAATAGTTTGTTACATGACCGTGTCGCTTTGGTGGCTCTAGTTGCGAGCAGTGATTAACGTAAGGGATGCTTCACCAATGGTTGCTGTGACCCTCCGACCATGAAGCATTCCTTGAATCCATATAGTTCTGGAGCCATCTATGCCTTTTATCTGCATTGCTATGTCTTTAGATTCGTAGGTCGTATTATCAAAAGCACCTTGGAAGTCTAGGAATGCACATAGAGCAACTTGCTTGCTCAGGATGCTCTTCTCTAGTATTCTTGTCAGTGTAGAGAGATATTAATGATTTGTCTGTATGATAGGCAAATTGTTCTTTGTGAAGCGGATGTATCCGAAGGTGCGTGCTTCTGATGTGATTGTCAATAAGGAATCCCTTGGGCTCTTTGGGGCTTTTTCCAGTCTTTGGTATGAACCAAATTCACATTCACCCTTCTCCAGACCTTAGGTATGTAGCCATGTGAAAAGCTAGCTCAAAAGATATATGTGAGGCGTGGTGCGATTTCTTTAATTCGCTTTTGCAGTAGGGCTGGGAATAGACCATCTTGGCCTGCAGTTTTTAACGGGTTGAATCCGTCAAAAGCCCGTTATTTTGACTGGGGTGAAAATTTTCTTTTCGAGTTTTTTGTTTTCCCTGGATGGGTATCTCATTGCATCTATACCATTGTCAGCGTGTACACTATTCCAACATTCTGAGGAACCAGAAAAGTTAATGCAAAGTAGCACTTGCAGGGTTTCGAGTTTTTACTTTATCATACGCAGTATGTAAAGTATTGTAATCATGCCGAAAAAAAAAATTGAGATTTTAGCGGAAATAGGTCTTTATGGGTCCTCTGAACATTTTTGACCAAGGTACAAAAAAATGTCTGTGTGTGTGTGTGTGTGTGTGTGTGTGTGTGTGTGTGTGTGTGTGTGTGTGTGTGTGTGTGTGTGTGTGTAAACGATTTTTGTGACGACGATTCCGGAGAAACTACTAAAGGTATCGGGACGAAAGTTTATACTTAGACGTTTTACGACCAAACTTAGAGCTGAAAAGCTTTTGGTTCAAAAGGGTCGAAAGGAACTGGTAGTTTATTCTTAGCATTTTGCAATGATTTTGCAAATGAGCCGCCATTTCTGTAATTTCGACAAAATAGTTAAATAATAAATTAAAGTAGAGGGAATTTTGAATAATTTATGCCTATGACTTTTTTTGGTAAAATTAATAGCTTAGCTTCAAGAGCAAATTCTATTTGATCGAGATCGATCGCATCTGCATTGATATGAAATTACATAGTAGTCAGGATTTGACAAATATTTTTTTGTGCTGTCACACTCGAGAACAGCTGATTTCATCAGAGGTTGGAGAACCGCTATGGAACGTTGCCGCTCTAGTGCGGCAAAGTACAAAATTCAAATTTCAAATAAAATAAGATCACCAATTTGATTGTTTGTTGATAAGAAATATCAACCCGTTGTTATATCTAATTCTAAAAACGATAAATTGAGAAAATTGTAAATATAGTTTAGCGATGAGTGCAGTTTTATTTTAGTATGTTGGTACGGATGTCACATCGATAGTGTCATGAACAAGAATGTCAGAATTTGAATTAGCTTATTAAACTTGACGTTTCGTCAAAGTAGTACCAACCCAACATTTCCTATATAGAAAATATAACCATTTTTTATTTATTTTTTTTTAAAATACATATTTCTCGAAAAGCAACGCAATAAACGTTGATGTCACTCCTGCCAAAAAGTAGATAGCGCGACTCGCTGACGTGCGACGGCGACGCTCCGCCTTCGGTGACGCGCCGCATCACCGTTCGTCGCGCAATTCCGTACTTTCGGCACTTGTGACATAAATAACTATTATTCTAATGACGTAGTGTAGGTAGTGTCAAATGCTGATGCTTTGACAATACCTACGATTTATCTCAATAAAATAGATTCTTATGCAGCTAAACTATTAATTTTATATATTGTATGATAAAGTCATGTGCCTGGCCTCATCAGATTTTTTGTTAAGTAATTAATTTACTTAAGGATTTTTCATTTGTATTCACAATAAATACTGTATTGCCGTTACAATTCCTAAATAATACTGCTATTTTTGTAAAGTTAGGTAAGTATGTGAAAATATAAGGCTGATAATTTTAACATATAATTTCGTGATTATTCTATTTTATCATAAATGTGCTAAACATGAGCTTGTACAGCAATCTAGATATTCTATTTAATACTGTCAATATCATATTATGGAACCGCATATAGTTGAAAATTATTTATTCTAAGCAAGAATTAACAATTACTGAAGATACCTTAATAGTCTTCTCCACTTCCGTCTGAAGCCCCTTTACAGTATCACAGTTCCCGGATGCTAGTTTTTATGTAGCCCAAATAACTATAGAAGAAAATCCACGTGGGTTAAGTCGATCGATCTAGGGGGGCACCTAATGGGACCTGCAATGTATTTTGTATTTTACACGTCTTATACTAGGTTGTAAAGCTCTTTAAAAATTCTACTTAAATCCGTAAAAGTCAATATGGCGTCTATAAAATAAAAAAGTTAAATAACGCCCAGCTAACGCTGATGGATCATACGTAAGAAATTCGACTTTCTATTTATTGTAATAGCGAATTTATCTAAGAAAAAATAGATTGACTGGTTTTACTTTTTCTTTAATAGCTAGTGATCCATGCAAAATTATAGAAAAGTAAAAACTATTCAGAACCGTGTCCACATTTACGCACCTCTTGTGCCATTTAACCAACATCGTAGCCTTTATTGTTTCCGAGATCTCCATGTACACCATGTATATTATTGAGGACGTTGAAACGTACTACACCAAGTTTCAAACTTTCTGATTTTTTTCTTCTATTACTATGCCTATTGCTTGGGCAAGTATAAAGTTATTACGTAAATATTTCATATTTTTTACGAGATTCATTAAATTATTCATTCATGTTATCGCTTTGTAAGTAACAATAATTAATAAAAGTTGATGCCCTTCGTTAAATTATAACGTCAATTAAGAATTAATCAGAAGTTTAAAATTGAATTTCGACCCGGCCTTCCTTA
Organism: Melinopterus prodromus; assembly: GCA_964023965.1. Taxonomy (NCBI): domain Eukaryota; kingdom Metazoa; phylum Arthropoda; class Insecta; order Coleoptera; family Scarabaeidae; genus Melinopterus; species Melinopterus prodromus. The sequence continues at coordinate 33,484,265 of OZ030390.1, forward strand.
TTTCACTGTCAAAACTCTCTGCTTCTTTTTTTCTGTCGTTCGACATACCAATCTCCGTGGCAACACGATCCTTTATTATCATGTTCGCGGCTCTCACCTGCCTTCTCGCCCTCACAATTTGCCTTTTCAACCGTAAGAACTAAGACGGTCGCTCGGCAAGGTGGTGAGAGATAAATGGAACCCAACTTGAAATAATTTTTCTTCGTCGGCACCCCAAAATCTTCCCCCACGGGATGTTTTCTTGTCAACCGAAATTAAATTCATCAGTCAGATGATGCGGACCATTGTTTAATGGCACGTGGGCGGGTATGGGGATGTGAAAAAAAAATCGGCGCAGGGTTTTAATTTGGACCGGCCTACCCTCACACCTAATTTATACCCTCTTATACATCTTTCCGTCCGGATTTATAGCTGGTTTAACGTTGCATACATTACAATCTCATTATACGGAACAATTTCGCCATTCTGCCAAGGATGGATTTCTGTAAAATGTGTCATCTAAATGTAAAATGTGCTTTAATTGATTGTATACAGGATTATTTATAGAGACATGTAAAAATTCAATTGTCTCGTGAACTTGAATCTCATATTTCAGAAATAGTAGGAGAAATAGTGAATACACTTTTTCGCTTACTTATTGGAGATAAATGTTTAATATTGAAGTTAATCCGTATTTTTGGATATACTAAAAACGCTTACCTCGAGTATAAAGAGTAATTAAAATTGATTTTGTATTGGTGTTATTTTGGTTTTCTTTGTTTAATAACGACACAATTCTACCTCTCATTACTGACTACCTGCATATTTATTTTCGTACATACGCCAGGAATAAGCATCATATTTTTACTTTATCATACGCAGTATGTAAAGTATTGTAATCGTGCCGAAAAAAAAAATTGAGATTTTAGCGGAAATAGGTCTTTTTGGGTCCCCTGAACATTTTTGACCAAGGTACAAAAAAATGTCTCTCTCTGTGTGTGTGTGTGTGTGTGTGTGTGTGTGTGTGTGTGTGTGTGTGTGTGTGTGTGTGTGTGTGTGTGTGTGTGTGTGTGTGTGTGTGTGTGTGTGTGTGTGTGTGTGTGTGTGTGTGTGTGTGTGTGTGTGTGTGTGTGTGTGTGTGTGTGTGTGTGTGTGTGTGTGTGTGTGTGTGTGTGTGTGTGTGTGTGTGTGTGTATGTGTGTGTGTGTGTGTGTGTGTGTGTGTGTGTGTGTGTGTGTGTGTGTGTGTGTGTGTGTGTGTGTGTGCGTGTGTAAATGATTTTTGTGGAGACGATTCCGCAGAAACTACTGAAGGTATCGGAACGAAAGTTCATATTTAGAAGTTTCATGACCTAACTTAGAGCTGAAAAGCTTTTGGTTCACAAGGGTCCAAAGGAACTGGTAGTTTATTCTAAGCCTTTTTCAAGGATTTTGCAAATGAGCCGCAATTTCTGTAATTTCGTCAAAATAGTCAAATATAAATTAAAGTAGAGGACATTTTGAATAATTTATGTTTATGACATTTTTTGGTAAAATTCATAGTTTAGCTGCAAGAGCAAATTCTATTTGATCGAGATCGGTCGCATCTGCATTAATATGAAAGTACATAGTAGCCAGGATTTTGACAAATATTTTTTTGTGTTGTCACATTCGAAAACAGCTGATCTCATCAGAGGTTGGAGAACCACTATGGAACGTTGCCGCTCTAGTGCGGCAAATTATAAAATACAAATTTCAAATAAAATAAGATCACCAATTTGATTGTTTGTTGATAAGAAATATCAACCCGTCTTTATATCTAATTCTAAAAACGATAAATTGAGAAAATTATAATTAAAGTATAGCGATGAGTGTAGTTTTATTTTAGTATGTTGGTAGGGATGTGTCATGAACAAATATAAATCTGTCAGAATTTGAATTACCTTTTTAAGGTGGGTTTTCATTTGTGATAATGGCAGTGGTAGCAGACGCCATTATAGTATTTCCAATAGAAAATTGCTAGTGACTCGTGTTTATGTACATGCAAACTAATGTGTCATTATCATGATATGCAAGAAATACTATAATTTCGTATTCTACCACCGCCATTAGCTACCATTACCTACCAATCGGAACGCACCTTTAAACTTGACGTTTCGTCAAAGTGGTACCAACCTAGCATTTACTATACAGAAATTTTTTATTTATTTTTTTATATACGTATTTCTTAAGAAGCAACACAATGAACGTTGATGTCGCTCCTGCTAAAAACTAGATAGCGCGACTCGCTCACATGCGACGGCGACACTCCGCCTTCGGTGACGCGCCGCATCACTGGTCGTCGCGCTATTCCGTACTTTCGGCATTTGTGTCATAAATATCTATTATTCTAACGACGTAGTGTAGGTAGTGTCAAATGCTGATGCTTTGACAATACCTACGATTTATCTCAATAGAATAGATTCTCATGCAGCTAATTTTATATATTGTATGATAAAGTCATGTGCCTGGCCACATCAGATTTTTTTAAGAAGAAAAGCAATGGCGTGCCGGCAAAAACTTAATCTTTTCCGAGATGTGTCATTCAGAAGGGTAAGAGGTGTATAATGTATCACCCACCCACCTTGCTCCTTTGCGGAAACGCAACACAACTTCAGTAACTATGTACTTAAATGTACGCTATTAAAGAAACTAGTTTTTGGAAAAATTCCATAAAAGACAAGGGATGAATTTATATAAAATGCTGTTGTCCTCCAAAAAACATAAATCGAACGCGGCCAACTTTTGAAAACCTATCTGTTTATTAGATTTTTTATCATAAAACGTACGTTTTACGGCTGAAAACAGTGAACAACAAGTAGCAACGAACACATTATACATTATACAATATACGTTGTTTTGTACCAAATAGATTTACTGAATATGTAAATACATTTTTATCCAGAAATGAATATATTGTTGCCTCTAATGACGTAACTTATTTATTTTAATTATATAAAATATCGCCCCAGTGCAGAGTGTAAGGTTGTCTATTAAGGGAACACCTAAATGCAAAATTTTGGTGGAGGTATGACGAAAGACTAATAAATATTTGATGTTCGAAGGAGACGGTAAACAAATGTTTTAATTCGTTGGCTTTGAATAATACAACAAAATATGCCAAATTCAGAAGTACGGTCTAAAAAACCGCAAATCCTTTTGTCAGATTCAATTACAGATTAAAAACAAAAGCAGATGAAAATATCAAAAATTCTACAAAAAAAGTTAATAAATTCTACACATTATCCCTGCAATTTTAATTTGGTTTGAATCTATGACAGGATAACAATAAAAATAAGTGAATAAATTATTTGTTCATAGGTATAATATTACAACTTATGCTAGCAAAACTGAGAAATTTATTTACCTCTGGCTGCTACATATTTCATAAACACTATCAAAGCAAAGCAGTGAAATGAAAACGGAGTCGGCTGTGTTTTTGTATTGCTAAATAATACAAATTATAACGTTAAATTAAAAATTTTAAACCATATCCTTGGAATAGAGTATGTGTATTATTACAGTTTTGTGTAGTTATTTTTGCTAATTTCCCTAATGGAACGTGAAGTTTATGGTCATTCAGCCGAGAGTATTGGATTTAGACAAAGTAACCAATATTAAGTTTTTATTGTTATTAATATTAACTTATTATTATAGCATCATATTGTGGTATGTAAGTACCTATGATGAGTAATTTAAAATTTAGTTTGGAAAATTTTAACTTAAATAATAAAAATATTGTTACTGTTTTTTATCGAACGGTTTGAAAAAGAATATTTCGACAAATTTTAAAATCTTCCTACAACGCTACATAGTTTTAAAACACCGCGGGACGTGGGAGAAGATGTTGAAAATGCGCGACTGTCCCGCTAAAAGCGGACGTCTGATCACTAAAGCTGTGATTATATGCCAAATGCATATTTTGTAATATTGACATGCGAACAATTTATTTTGTGTATCTACAAGAATTACGTAAAAATCAAGTATTTGAGCCTAATTTCAATTTGCATATTCAGCATATTTACTCGTTTTCAAGCATATTTTAGAGAATGTTGCATTTTTGGTCATATTTGTTTATTTTTGTCATTGTTTACACATTTTATAGAACTAAGCAGACAATCTAAAGATTTTCTACAATAATTTAATTCATGTTACTTGTTTTGTCCATGTAGTCATAGCTAAACAAATACGAAACACACTTCTAGAGATTAATAGTTTGGTAAATTCTACAAAAAAAAAAATGCCAAAGCACCATTGCATATCGAATATTATAAAAATAATCTACCAGGGTTACCTCTTTCCTCACAGCTTATTATTACAAGGTGGGGTACTGGCTTAATGCGGGTGGATGTTATGCAGACAATTTTGAAGGCTTAAAAGAAGTTGTGAACTCCTTCTCATTCGACGATTTCATGGCTCTCCGTGACTATAAAATTAAATTGAATAATATTCCGACTCTTTCTCAGTATTTAGCATTTGTTAAAGCCAATGCATTTATTTGCTAATTGCTGACTAAAGTAGAAATTCAAGGTTTAGAACTCACTGAATATGTAGAAATGATGCAAACCTTGAAAACAAGAAACGACAATATTAAAGGTTCAACAGCACAGAAGGTAAAAACCAAATTACGGGACATTTTTAAAAAAAATATCGGGTTTCTTTTTTCTGATAAAAATAGCTACTGCAAGGAAACCATGAAGAAAATGTTCAGAGGATCCCATAGTTATTGCCAAACTAAAATTGGCCCCAATCACGTCTGTTGATGATTTTTCATCCTCCAAACAATTATTGTCAGATCACAGGCAATCATTTTTGGTGGAAAATTTGGAGAAACATTGAATAATTAAGATTTTCTGTAATATATTAAGTAAATAAGAAGTTCTTATTCTTTTTTTTTCATCATTCATTTTTTGTACCAGTTATAGAACTGGTACCAAAAATGAATGAGCAAAAAATAATATATTTGACAAAAATTAGTACATAGGTACTAATTTTTGTCAAATATATTATTTTTTGTGATCGTATTTTACCTTACCTTTCAGCATATGTCTGCATATTTAGTAAGATTAAGTGCATATAATTTACAAAATATATGCATTTATATGCGCATATATCCCTGTTCTTTAGTGAATATAATTCACAGGTCTACTGATCACCTTATGTATGGGGGAAAGGTATGTCATCTTTTGTATAGCAAAGAGTGCTATGCCATACACATAACAACAAACTACAGAAAGGGGGGCAGCTGCCCCCCTTGCCTCCCCCCCCCCCTGGATACGCCCATGTTTTACGCCATTACTACAGCGTAACCATATCATGATTGATAAATTCCAGCAGTTTGTTTGCGGTTTTTCTTGCGTATGCCAGATATAATATGTCGACTGTTTAGTAATTCACCATAGCGTTGTGTATGGACGATATCATATGTGTGTGACGTACACACATCAGGGCGGATTATTTCCACCTTGTGGTAGACCATATTCGGTACATTAAAGCTGAGTTTATCGCAGTAGATTTAATTGGTTTTCCCTAATTCCCATTGTGTTCAATATTCATTCGTTGGCTCCGGATAGCATTTTCTGGTTAAGGTATCATTTATTGGTTACACCGATATCGTGGCTATTGTATCTGTTTATAGTTTTATTATTTCGTTTGTTATTTTATCAAGACCAGATACTTTTGATTTCTCCAGGTTTACAACCATTTCTCGTACCTCCGCTTTCGTAGTTGGTACAAACCCTTCCAGTTACTTTACTTTACTGCTTTGCTGCTTTGGTTATTTTCATTCGGTTTGTGATTTTAATCTTAACTGTAAACACATAAAGAAACATGTATTTTGAGTCTTTCTTTCAATAGCTACTAACGAGTTGAAACAAATTCTGTTTAGAAGGCATTGTTAAACTGTACAATGCTAAGGAAATTTTCAAGTATGCCTGATTGATTGGGGTAACGGGAAGGAAATACTGAGAGGGATGAGAAGGGTAGGGACAAGACGGCATGAGAAGGAAATCACAGGAAAGCAAAATTATGATTGCTCACGTGCTCAGAGTGACAACAAGATGTCAGATGTCAAGAAGGAAAATAAAGAGCATCCAAACTCAAAGCGCGGTTAACTACTTTTGAGTATCTCGTAGTCCTAGTAATTATAACACTAAAAATCGTGTACACATACACGAAAGAGACTAAAGATGAATCGTAAATTTTTTCACCTTATTAATCTATGAATTCATTGCTATGAATTCGTGAAAATAGTCCAAAAAATCAGTCAATGCAACACTACCTAATCGATATTGGCCGATATTGTATTACTGGTACCCTCTAGCGTGATTTCATTTGTTTTTAGCCAATAAGTCATTTTGTTCCGTGTAGCTTGCGGGGGTGCACCCTGATTATTCGATAAATAACCTTTTTCCAATTACAATGACATCAAATGCTTGATATTTTGTTGAAAATCGTAGCCTTGAAATGTCGTTTAAAGCAGGAAAATGGAAAAATAGTGGGTTAATGATCAAAATCAGCGTAGTAAATTCGACTTTAGGCAGTGTTTATTTGACAATTTTGAACTATTTTTACCGTAGCCACCTAGATATTTTTTGTGGCCTTGATGATAAAAATTGGCGATCTATATGTTTTTGTGTTCTGAATATCATCCTGATTGAAAATAGCGCACAAATAATATAGGGTGCCATTTCAAATGTCCATGATGACGGCATTTCCAGAAAAACCGGAAGCCATAGTAATCGCAACAGTAACTAAAAAAAAAATTACCATTTGTCTATTAGCACGTCTAAACATTTCATTTGTCCAGCGTCGAAAATAAAAGACAAACAAACTGAAGTATGTACCTGGGTAAGCATTTTTCCCTACCAACAAGTTTCCATCTGGTTAGCTGCTGAAGCATTGCCATAAATATACTCCACTTTTGAAATTGAATAAGCAGAGCTTTCATCTAATAACAAACCGCTCCTTAATATAAACATGAACAACTGTTGGGCTCCCAGATTATAATTGCTAAATAACCTCAGACAGGCACGCATTCAACCAAAATTACAAGATTACTTCCGCAGTGCAGACAGCGGCACAGGCGTTGCTGCACATCGACCAGACAATTAATCTCCGCAGTGTCATAAAGCGCCACATTGCCGGTTGGCGTCCAAGCCACCCCTGATTGAAAATCTCAATTCCTAAATAACAAACGGTGCAATCGCTCTAATTGTTTTCAGTGCACTGTAGGATCGATTGGCCCACCCGCGGGTAAGTTCGGGTATGTAATACACACCCTTTCGACCATTGGGCCCGTGTTACGCGACGGGCCATGTCTACCAGCCCAGTTTGATTAATCAAAAACAGCTGATGCAGCGATATTGATATGCGGATTTCAATCCCCTACGTAGGCGTCGTACTCTAGCTGGGCTGCATGTCTGACTGAGTTATTAATGCCCAATTTCTGTGGCCATTATGATATTATTTTTACTTGTTTTACTTGAGGGTCATTAATTATTTGGATTTACCGAGGGTGCGAAGATTAGAGGTAATATATTATTAAGGTTTGTTGCAATAAATAAGGATGATACTGAAGACAACACACGTACGACACGTACATTAGTATTTATTATGATCGTATTACGAATGTGAAGTTATTGATGGACTCCGATATTTGGCTGTATAATCAGTATAACCTATAATATATCAATTTGTCAAGATCTTATACTAATTAACACAAAATGTAGGTAGTTTTATTACTGCTACTAAATGCATAATACACTGTGGGCAAAAAAAAAACGGTACAAATGTTCAATTACTTCTATTTCCAAAGATTTTAAGTAAATTAAAGCAAGCATTTCTTTGAAGGACTAATTGCTTATGTTGTGAGGATTGAAAACATACCCATCGCAATTCCACTTCGTCTTTTCAGTAAAAACAGCAAAAAACAATGTTTCAAAATTTCAGCCTGTAGGCAAAAAAAAATTACCCTGTATTCGATGCAATAAAATCTCTGCTGTCCCTTTGACCAAAGGAAAAAGTAATCATTACCTACTAATTTTATTACAGCTTGCATTTCACATTAAATTGGCACGATGTAATCAGAAATGTTGCATAGCCAAACACAAAGCAACATAACTGTGGATTGAAACGTCCTGTTATTGCGAATATGGTACGGTTTCAATCTTCACACTACAGGCAATTCGTTTTTAAAAGAAATATTTGAATTGACAAAATATTATAGGAAATACGAGTGATCAAAAATTTGTACCGTTTTTTTTTTGGCCCACCGTGTATATAAATGATACAAAACACAAATTGTTGACATATGAGAAACGTCTACTAAATATTACAATTTGATGTAATATAGTTGACTTACAACTCCTTACAAATTGAACATTCACTATGTAGATTTTTCTAAGAAATTAGGCATTTGCTACGACCAATCTGCCAATAATTCTTGCCTTGGCTAGATTATCTCCGTTGCAGCTACCAATGACTTTTCGTCTGCAATGACAAATAAACACTAGCACACATTTTTCGTTCTGTGATAGGAAGCTATCTGGAATCAGGGCTCATAAATGGGCCATCCTACTTGTTTTTGAAAAAAAAATACGTCAACGTATGAAAAAATCGTGTTATTTGTCATATTTCTGAATCTTTAGCTCTTGAATCCCACGTTCCTCTCAAACGTCTCAAAGTTATTCTTGATAGGATAAAATATGTTTTTTACATCATTGAGCATATGCTCCTTCAAGGTTAGCCGGTATTCATACAACAGCCCATAATAAACTCTATTGGTACAACTGCGAACACATTATTCAAACTGAACGGGTTAACATGTGTTAACTCGCCATGTATGAATAATGAATAATAATTCATTAAATGTCAATAACATGAACGTTACTGTTGAATACTTTTCCAGCTGATCTGCATGCGCATCACTTGATTTTACATTTAACTTCACACTTAGTCACAGGATACCAACGCTATCCATCAAAACAGTTCCATGGTTTGAAAATATTTGAGACCACCGCTGTGGAGTCGGAGTCGGAGTCGGAGATCAGACAAATTTGAGAGGAGTCCAAGTAGGAAAAAATGTTTTGACTCCGACTCCGGGGCCAGGTTTAATTACTATAGAAAGAAACATGTGAGATGGACGTTGCCTCGGCAGACAGTAATCAAATAAAACCAAGTATTCTATTAGGTCTTTTACAAAGTACTTACCTACATACATATGTAAATAACCAAATTACAAAACACACTTTCCAAACCGAAGTGAAGACGATTAACAAAAGTAATCTGACAGAAATTTGAAAAATGACATTGAACAAGAAAGTTAAAATGAGATTGAGAAGAAGGTCCGTAGTTCAATGTAGTATCATTTATTCAGAAGTTATATATAATTAAATATGATTTAAGGGTATCTTTGCAGGAGAATTAGCTGGAGCTATTCTGTCCCTCACAACAATTTTATAAACGTATATTGCCTTTAATTTTGTTTTACTTAGAATAAATTTTATTTCGTATTATATTATAATTAGAGATAGAAAGACGGTTAAATGGGCAAAGATGTGCCGACTTATATGTTCTCTAATGAGAAAACTTTTAACGCTTAATGATTGCAGAGATATTTTGAATAAACGTAAAGAAATTACATTTTATAAATAACTTTTTTATTTGTGCCCATCAATAGGTCTTTTTGATATCTTATAGGCCGTTTTTATTTACATTTAGATTGCCAACTTAAATATTTTTGCCAACAAATTCGCTGGACACAAATAAAACTTCTGTTCTTTCTATGGGTCCAGCATTTGTTTGTGAATAATTTGATATGCACAAGCCATATGTTTAATACAATCAGAATACTCCAATAGAACTTTTAACGTATTAAATTTGTTTTTTTTTTCCTGGTAGTGTTTTTGTTTGTGCTTTCTTGCATGTAAGATTTTTATCATACAGAATAATTTGGCAATATTTTTATATCCAATTTTTCTGGAGTCGGAGTCGTGCAAGGAAAAATATCTGGAGTCGGAGTCGGAAAATCTCGGAGACGAGATTTTTTTTACCGACTCCGCAGCCCTGTTTGAGACTATAGTCTTTTCACGTTAATAGTATACCATTTCATTTAGGAACAATGTGTAGCGCTGAAGATGAAGGTGACGAAACGTTTTATCTCCTTTTAGTATTCATTTTGTGCTTTAGCCACTGATAGTAAACATTAATTTGTCGTGTTAAGAGTGCGCTAAAGCGCAAAAACGTTTTCAGTGCCACACTTATTTCGGAGACATCCGCCGTTGAAATATTAAGCGGGCCAGTTCTCCTAAAGGCGCCGTAAATCTTTGGGTGCGCATAATAAATTAACCGGGAGAGAGGAGCCATTTAAGCCTCCTCCATTATTAAAAATGTATACAGCCAAAGTTTCCGCCGCACAGGCACTGAAAAATTGCCTTACAACGCCACATGGTCGACATCGTACTGTTTTGCTGTTTTTATTTGCGTCTTCATTGTCTTGATATAGCACGCATTTAATGCAAGAAATTACTACTAACTTGATAGGTTTCGGAAAAATGGATTTTGTAAAATCAATATGAAATTGCGTTTTGGCTAGAATTGATTGCCCTGAAAACCAATACAATAACAACATTTCTGTCGTGCAAACTTTTTCAAAAAATGCGGGGTAAAAATGTGGGCGATTTTGGTAATTTGTACTAATTTATACGACCTGCGCCCATTGTCCTAGAAATCCCAAATGATCGCACTGTAAAACTTAATATGAATCGCCAATGCTCAAGCTCAGATTCGTATTCAGCGCAAATAAATCAATCGAAAACGCCTATTCGCATTCCATAAGCAAATAAGATATTAATACTAACTTAATTTTCAACTGTCTTTTACTTGAAAATTTTGTAATGTAAGGCCTTGGACGTTGTAAATTACCTTTAAAATAATAATTAACAGATTTATCAATATGGGGTTGCCATTTAAACAAAATATCGATGACATCAAGTCGAAAACAATTGAAGAACCTTTGAAGAATTGAATTTTTGTTTAACAATACATGTAGGGTGAGCTATTTGAATTAATTAGTAAGCATATCATTAAAAGTATGCGTTATCATTAGCACACATATGTTTACTATATCGTCAAAATAAGAACAGCCTTAATTTTGATGCACGGTAGATCTTATATTTATCATTTTAATGCACAAGCTATTCTTTTAGGGCACAATATGAATAAAATATTGCTCATTTTAACATTTTGTATGTAACACTTTCATATTTATTAAATGCTCAATAGGTATTATTTTAATGAACGAGTTATCCATTCTAGGGCACAATATGTGTTTTTTTATGTAACATATTCATAATGCACAATATTTATTATTTTATTGCACAAAGAATTTATTTTAATGCACATAGCTATTTAAATAAGGCACCTTTAAATCGCACCCTATTTCATTTAGCACAAGCTCGCGACAAAATCATCCTCATAAAATATTCAATTACAAAAAAATTACGTGTTTTATACTTTGATATACAGAGAAGAAAATCCCAACTACAATTCATAAGAATACTTCAAGTTCTTAGTTTTCGGAATGCAGAAAAAATATTAAAATACTAGCAACAATCATATGCTGTCAACCGGAAATTGGAGGTTTCCTGGTTCAAATCGAGGCGGAGATGCTTTTTCCAAAAATTATCCTCGCCTGGATTAATTATCATTCGCTTCGTTAGTTGATTCTATATTACTGACGAGTTTACGTAATAATCATTTTCCTTTGAATTTATCCATTTATCCAATTTATACCAAACTTCCACCTAAACCCAATAGGTGTCACGACGGGATTGTTTAAGTCGAAACTGGGATTGCAAGTCCTGAAGTGACAGTAAAGCCTATAAATTTCCACTGTCTCTGTAGCTCAAATGGGTGAGCTGTGAACCAGATATTGGAGGGTTCCTGGTCTTTGCCCTATTTTTAGGCGATCTTATAATAACATATTTTTTACCTACCTGACTAATCAACGTGTCGAAAAACAACAAAATGAATAAATTTGACACACGACCTACCTTCCCTATACCGTTTCGAAAGTTGACAGAATCTTCTACGTTGAATGCCTGCTTATCGGTACATTTCCTTTTCCTATGAAAAATCGGTTGACTATGCTCCCCGTAGAGGACAGTATGTACAGATTATTTTTTTATTTTTCTTCTCCTTCTTCCGTGTCCTAATCACATGTATGCCTTGGGATATTTTTCAGACTGGATGTTTGAATATTGGATTGAAATTGATCCTGAACTTTTTGTTAAGAATATTGATATGAGAAATTGTTATATTTACTTTTTCTGTAGAATTTTCTTACAATAACTTTTCAATAAAAACTAATTTCGCACCGGATAGGAATAGACGAAGACATAAAAACATGTAACAATATAAATTTTATTAAAATAACATTACATAATTGATTATAACAATCATAATGTATATTTTATATAAACTTAGGTACACATAGAGTACAAGTTTCATGTTCATTACATTACAGTTATTACACAACGATTATACAATAATGGTAGTTATATAGGATACAGTATTATTTATGATAAGTAATAAAAATGCATCAGTAATTAGATTTAGCTAACTTTTACAGTACATACAGATTTACTTATCCATAGAAATAGGTACTCAAAATTGGACGGCTGCCTATAATAACAAAAATAATATATACCATATAACAGTAGCAACATAAAGTGTCAAGCTGATTAAGTATAAACTTCAAAATATTTTATTAATGCTACTGACTATGTAAGATATGGGATTATGTTGGGTTAAGTTTTAATTCATTACAAATATATAACTTATCTATTTAAAAGAAATCAATACCTTTACATCTATAAAATGTACAAAAGTTATTAATATACGAATGTATGTACACATTTTCTCTGCGTATATTTAAACGATATACAAACTTACTAGCATATGTGCAAATAGGTCAATATTATCACAGTCTCCCAAAATTACGAAAAAAGTGCGTTACAGGATATGTTTTCTTTTCCATCATTCTTTTAAGATTATCCCAAACGCATTGCGCCAATTAGACCCATTTCGCTCCAATCTCTTATCTAGAGAATTTTATTATAGTAGACAATTTTACGAGTAGGACCAATGCCTACTGAGAGAAACATCATACGCAGGCCAGTAAATAGCCCATAAATTTACTTTAGTGGCTATAACTTACAATTTGATCGGCAAATTTATTATAGCGGAACATAAACGACAGAACATTCAATTTAACAGGCGCAAATACAGTAGTAAGTTTGTTCAATAGTGATGTATTGCACCATCCCAACCACCAAGTAATATATGTACAGATTAGAGGGTATGTTTTACATAAATTAACCGAAATAAAACAATATAGGACCTAGTAGCTGAATATTAGCGCTTTGATACAGTTAGTTTGTATAAAATAGTTGATATCATATTTTTGATAATACATAAAGGGTCCTTAAATTAACATATAGCAATGTAATCCTTGTAATATAATGTGAAGAATAAATAATTCACACAGCAAATAGCTAATGTAATTTAAAAAAGCTCGTAAGAACTGAAGTACCTACCACATAACAATAAAGATAAATTTTATAAAACCGATGTGTTTTACGATTTGGTTTATTATATATGTCGTAGGCAAATGGTTATTTTAGGCAACAGGCTTTTGCCTAGGCAAAAGCTATTTGCCTGGGCAAATAGATATTTAATAACCTTTATTTATATTTTTAAATCTATTTGCCTAGGCAAATGTATTTTCCAAGACCGTTGTCAGGCAAATACCATTTAGTTTTCAATCGCTTTTGTTTTAGTATTATGTGACGTTATGTGCAATCCGTGCATGTTATTTCTCAAATACGTCAGAATTGTTATTTTGTCGTTGATTACTTTTGAGTAACATCGTATTCTAATCATCATGATACTAATGAAGTTACGCCGGATTTGTTGTGACAAGCGTCAATACTCATGATGGAGTTTTAGGTTAGGAATGTTTACTTTCCCTTTTACCAGGAAAAGGTTATACTAGACTGGAAAACACAATAAATTTCTGAATTCTTGTCGACTGGACGACTTTACGCATCAATGCAGATGATTATATCACCTAACTCCTATTTCGCATACTGAAATGATGCGAAACAAATGTACAACTCATTGTACACTCATAATGGTTCACCGATATGCTGCGGAGGTTACTGTGATGTTCCCAACACAGTAGCTGAACCAAGTGCTATTGTTGCTATAAGAAACGAAGATGAACTTAATAACGCTGTCAACAATCACATAACCTCACATAATTTGAAAATCCAACAGTGTGCTGCTATGCGCACTGTCACTTGCAATTGCGGTTACACTCTGTTCGCTAAAACCATTCGCTTACGGCATTATTTTTTCTCCATATGAATCAAATCAGCACAGAAAAATATTGCTGCAAGCACGAGAGACCCCCATTATTTGATGACTCTACGGACTTCTCTACCCGTACGGAATGTATTTTAGCGTAGCGAAACGTAACCAATCGATTTCTAAAGAAAATGCTATTTCACTAACAACGGCTTGGGCAAACACATTTGCCTAGGCAAATAGCTTTAAACATATAAAAGTAGATTCAATATCTATTTGCCTATGACATATATATTTAAAAATAGTGCAAAATCACCACTGAGGTATTAACGATGTTATACCGAAGTGTTCTGGTGCATGAAGAAAATTTTATAACATCCGCTTAGCTGCCAAATGATGTGATGTGTTGATGTAATATTTCAGTTCTTCATTTCATAATAAAACTCAAATTCACGAACATTTTTCTGTGTACGGAAAATGTTGGAAAACGGTACCAAAATGGTGAATGATGAGGATGAAAATGAAGAAAACAGTCACAAATTATTGTTAATTTTTTAAACAAAATTTGGTAAGAAGCAGGAAACTTATTTCTTTTTAGCCTGCTTTTGCCTACTTAGTACGTTAAGTTGTTAATGTAGTTCTTTCGTGTGATGCCATAAAAGAAATGAATATTTTTTGATTGATTTTGTTTGTAGAATGACATACTTTGTAAGCAATCATAATTAGAAAAGCATTGATACCCACCACAGAAAAAAAGCCAATGATTTATTAAACCTGTGGGTTTCACATGCGAGAATGAGAATTACGTCTCCTATTGTAAACTAAAAAATAGGCATGAATTCGTAAGCAAGTGAATCCGAATGATCGTGTGCCGATTTAATCAATGTAGTTTTATTATTAACCAAAACGACAAACACACTGACATTGCAATATCATATTGTTAAACTTAACGAGTTCTAGCGACCAGTTCCTATTATTACTAATGTAAATATCTGCAACCATAGGCAGCAATAATATAATTTGAGCATTCTCAGGGATCAATTGTACCCTACACTCCAAAATGTGAATGTACAGGTTATGTTCAAGTCTCTACACCTACAAAACATTGTAGACTAGTATTATTGGTAATAACTAATTAAGTAGAAAAGGCGTCCGTCTCGGGTTATTCAATAATAAGAGAGGGAGATCTCTCGGTCTTGGATTTTCGATGCTTGATCGTCGCAAAATTACTTGCCCTGAAATGCAAACAATGTTCAGAGTACCGTCAGAGGCGAAGCTACTGCGAGAAAGCACACTATTTTTCACAATAAGCTGATAAAAGCATGCTAAATAAATAAAATTATTTTCGTACTGAAGCATCCAGACCCCAAAGATCGTACCACGGTCCGTACATATTCCCGTTGTGGCCCGGCTTTTCATTATTATATTCCCCCTTAGTTCTCCTCTTCAATGATTCACCGTATTCCATTAAATTCTCTTCGGTTTGTCTATTCGAATTGTTGCTGTTCGTTTTCGTGAGTTTCGTGCGTGGCAAGAATTGTCTCGTTTCGGGGGCGTCTGAGAAGTCGTCATTGTAGGTCATCTTTTCTTTCTTTTCGATTCCGGAATTATTCCTACGAACGCTCCTATTTTCGTGAGTATCAATTTCCGAATCGATGCTGTCGTAACTTTGCTTCGTTCGCCGCTGCTCATGATTGTTATGGCCGTTACTATCGGTATAATATCTGCGTTTATCTTGGCCGTTTCCCTCGTTGTTACGCTTCCTAGCCTGAGGATAATATCTCGCTTCGTTCTCGTTCTCGCCGTTTTCACTGTTTTGTGACTCTATGCCGAACGTCTTGAAGCTGTGCGTCTTGTTGGCGTATGTTATGTCGTCATTGATCGCGTTCATCTTCGTCTCGGCACTCTTTCTGTTTTCCCTCTCGTTTATGGATCTATTGTTGTTACTGTCGCTTTTGTTCGGCGAGTACTTGGCGCTTTTCGACAACTTCTCCAATTTTTTGCCGATCGCAGCAACAGTTGAGAATTCCCCACCTTTGTGAACTTTCGTTGTCTGATCGTCGACTAAAATGCAATCGTATGGGTCGTCGCTGGTTATCTCCGATTCTGATTCAGAATCTGGTCCAGACGAATCGTTCGTGTACTGCTGTAAAATCTCCTTCCGATTGACGGTTCTTAGCACCAATCCATCACCACTATCTTCATAAAATTGATCATCGCCATTCCTTATGGTACTCTCTTCGTAATCGTCGTCAAAGTTATCAATGTTATCATTCATAGATTCCTTGCTTATGTTTGGATTCAATGTATTATTCTGGTCGCCATGAGGACTAGGCTTATTCCTCACTCTTTCGACAACTTTAATGCTGTTCCTCTCATGTTCCATATCGTTGTAATACTTCGCATTCAGAGTTTTATCTGAATCATTAGATCTGTCTCTGTTAGTATTACTCTTTCTTGGTTTAATCGAAGCTGTCTTATTCATATTCTCATTATAGTCGACAGTAGCTGGAATATCCACAAGATCTTTATGCTTCCACAATGACATGCCTTCCAGAATGTCACTATCAGAAGACTTTCCGAATCGCCAGAATGATTTTGTTCTCTTGACCAATCCCTTTCTGGTGTCCAAATTCGATATGGTTTCAAGATCTCTCTGTCCATTTTGCAATCTACGGTCCATCAGATTACCAGAACTGTTAGAAGGGCGAATAGCGTGCATTCTTTTCTGGCGTGGTGGTGAATTGTTATTGCGGTTTAAGACTGAATCGCTACTGTTTATTCTGTGGTGCTTGTTGGTGCCTCGTCGGTTTGAACTAATTCGTGCAAAATAAAGAAAAATAAAGAAATTAAAATACAGCAAAAATAAGAAATAAGTAGAAAAATTACTCTCTAAGTCTATAATAAAATAAGTAATAACGTGCAGTTTTGGAATTAGCTGTCGTGAGACTAAAGAGTGTGCTCTTTAAAGAACAATTATTCACTGATGATTAAAACTTGTCTCCATTATATGCAGATATCATTTGTTGTAGAGTTCGTTAAGTTGTCAATTTGTAATTCCACATGACAACAAATTACTCGTTTCTACAAAATAAATTCTTTACATCACTGGAAAAGCTGGATGCTCAAATTATCCGAACTTGATGAGAAAATGATAGAAAGAAGGGAGATTAATATCGGACCAAATCTTAGAGCTGCCAAAATGTGCGTAATGCGATCAAAACAAATGAAAATATACAAAAAAACGCAACCCAGCAGTTTAGACAACAAAAAACTTTGGACAAGCTTCGAGGGCGAAAGATATTGTCCGCTAAAAATAATATTTGTCTATTTTGCGTTCGTTAAAAACTCATAACAAACCCGCGTTCGGATCGTTAAGAAAACACTAGATCTCAAACTTTTAGTAACTTATATTGATATTGATATTATGATATTGACGGCAAGTGTCAAATACGGCTGACATCTCAATCGCTATTGACCCGTCTCAATCGTATTTGTGAGTTTTACCACAACTACCAACTGTTGAAGATAAATCTACTCTCAATTATAGGATGGCAAACGCAATTTTAGAAATTTAACTAAAACTATTTGTGCGCCATTTTTTGTCTTGTAAATCTTGAATTATAATATACAGTTAAGCGTTTTGTTATATATAAAAAACAAAATAGTTTTTGCACATCCAGAAACTATAAAATAAAACTGTATTGTTATGTTGGAAATATTTCAAATTTCATCAGGTGTCCCATGGGATTGGGAGAAAAGTGAAAATAATTTAGGGTTCCACATGAACGTATTAACAGCAATATGTCCATTCGTTAATTTAGTAGAATTAAGAATTTTATTTAATAGCGAGGGCAATCTATAATTGTTGGTCACTGCAATCATGCGATTAAACTTCGTATTTTTAGGAGTGCCCGAAAAGCAGAATGTACAAGAATTAACTAAGACTTGAAGTTTGCTTGTTTGCTAAGACTTGAACGCGTAATATTAAGTACCTACTGAACATGGTTTGCGATAGAAAGTGTTAAAAGGCATTAAGACATGCCATAGGACCTGAAGTTGTACTGAACTACCATAGTATGTTGAAAAGTCATGATATTCTGAAATTATCCGTGTTATTTTAATGCTTTCATGCTGAATCCAAGATATTGTGGGCAAAAAAATGCGAAAAATGGGTTTTAATGCTAAGGAGAAATAAAAAAATGCCTGCAAATTTTGTAACTAGCTTTCTTGGCACGAGTGCGCAAAAAGTCGGCCGAAAAAAAGGCCGAATCTCGTAAGGAACAAGCAGTTTGTTGTCACGTTATGAGTTTACGTTATTTCCATTCTAATCCACAGTGATCTCATTTCCTTTGACTTATAGCGGATTTCAAAACGTTGTCAGTTCACACGACGTCTGTTCGTTTGTTTGGAAACGGTTTGTTTCTTTCTGTACTTTCGTCACTTAATATATGTTAAACAGTGTTGTTTCCTGCTGTTTCCAAGCTGTAAAATAACATGCTTCCTTCTTTTTATCATTTTCTACGAACTAGTGATGGTACTTATAACAATTTAGAGTGTACCAAAAAAAACTTTTATGAAAATGAAAATATCAAGTTGATACCAGATATCTATGGATCTCGATGGATCCAGATATATGACAAAAAAAGACCAATTTAAAAAAGTTCTCCCACTAAAAGTTTCTAATCTTATTAATTTCTTTTGTATTTAAGACAGAAGTAAGTTTTCTTTTCATGGTGAAAAATTTCAACAATATAATGTGTAAATTAGTTTATAAAATACTCTAATGCAACGTTAAGGCCTAAAATTGAGTGATCGTACAATTTTAGCTTAGATTTCGTAGTCCGTGTAAGGCCAATGACGCAGGGAACAATACATCTAACAACTGCTTTAATATTTGAAAAGTAAAAAAATATAAAGTAAAAAAATATATTTTTTTTAAAGAAAATTATAAACATAGTAGATTGTTAAATCTAGACCTCTTGCGCGGGATCTAATTTTTTCAATTGTGCTATTTTTGTTGTGGTTAATGTGGGTTGATAGTGTTGGTACATATTGATTTATTATCACCTTGAAATTTTGTTTTCAAAACATCTCTTTTATCCACTAACATTTGATAAAATATTTATAAGATTCTACCGCCACTTATTCTATTTTATTGTATTTACAAGCTTTCTCAAAGTGAAATGAACAGCACGGATAATGACCAATCACAGCGGAAATTTGAAATGACAAGATGTCGTGTATTATATATACATGTCTAAAGTTACATAACGTACAGCTAAACCTTATACTTCATATGTGTTTTACATAACCGTACATAGTAAATAACGTCACGCCATCAGTATTCCAAAGTAACTCAAGTAAGATAATTCACATAAGATTCTATTTACTTGGAGTTTCCTTGGAGGCAGAGGAACGGTGAGTAAGCAAGCACGTTTCCTCGTAGTCCTTACGTCAACCCCCAACATCAATCTGCATACGGAAACTGCTTCCTAGCGGTATTTACATAAGAATGCATTACATGATTGCCTAAAGGCCGAAATCTACTTTAAATGCGCACAAACACTTTACCCTTCGACCTAAAGACGTGCAACGTGTCGTGTAGTTGCGATTTTTAGACTAAGCAACTGGCGAAATACAATTTATCGAACTGCAGATTTAATCCTAACGCAGGAAACACTAATTTGATACGTGAATATAACTTTGGCGGCAGTATAAATTGAAAAAGAAGTACTCAGAATTTGCCAAGTTGCCAAGTTACCAGAATTTTTTTTTTACAGAATCAGTCCTATTATCTTTTGCTTTCGGAAGCTGCTCAATGCATTCAATATTTCATTAAAGAGGAAATCAAAGGTTGTCCTATCAAATCTTAATGAGTGGGAAAGTGTATGAAATTAAACCTTTGAACATGGGTCGCGGGAAAACGGTATTATTTGACTTCAAATATTATATACGAAGTTGTCTTCATTTCTTTTCGGTGTTGTTTAAAAAAAGAAAGGTTTAGAATAATATGATTTTAAACAGCTATGCTCACACATATACGCGACACCCCACGGTTCGAATAAAATATTTCTTAAGGAAATATGTACTATCTTATAATGCAACACATAACATAATTGTTGAATTTTTTTAAGGTTGTTCCTCTACCTCAGACGAATGGTAAAACCGTCAGTTGATAATAATACTATTGATCTTACATCTTTCGAAAATCTCAGGTAGGTATAATATAATTTTCTCAGCACCTTCAATGATTTCGAATTTTATTCGTTTTTTTGTCCGTTCTAACGGACTACTTCAACAAGATAGAACATCAAGAAAATGGAAGAAAACAGACAAATTCTGTTCACAATATTAGACTTTTGATCTCGTAGCTACTGATGATGCTATTAGTAATAAGAGCCGCATAAAGCAACTTAAAAACGTGATTATCTTGAGTGGATTAACACAAGCTTGAATGAACCAAGGCATGACTTTTTTTTCACAAAAATATCTTTGTACATCACCGAGAGATTGATAAACATGGTTTTAGTAACATCAATATAGGTTTCAGGGTCATCAGTTTTTGGTGTTTTGTTGTTTTATACAGTGCTCACGCAAACTATGGGAACGTGGCAAAATCTCTAAAATGGTTTCAAAATTTCAATTTCAAACAATTCTCGGTTACGTCAATCGTTAACTTTCAATTGTTTTTGACTTTTTGGGCTTTTTTAATGTCAACTCCGCACGCAACTCCTTGCAGATTTTGATAATGTTTACAAAGCCGCATGTAATCCAATAGCCATAAGCTAAAGTATTTGAACGTCAAGTCTACAAAGCATAACAAGGGCAAAACTTTGACAATCCCAAAAGAAAATATCTCTATGTGCAGTCGTGTGGAGTATCGTTTGAAAGAGCTCTCCTTAAGCATGTCAAAAATATGTGTTTGAAGCGCTCGCACGCCACGAAAGAATCGATTTCAATGCTTCCAAAGCACTGGTAAACAACCTTTTAGGATTTCGGGTAAAAGACTACGACCTTTCTATGACATTGTGTTGCTGGTAAAAAAATTTCAAATATCGCCATGTACAGGTTTAATCAAAACTACCGAAACACATAAATAGTTTTCTAACCGTAAACAATAAAACAGCAAACAAACAAAATTCTAAAGTTTCGAGCACCAAAGCTTCGGCAGAAGCAGGGTCTTCTTATTATCGACCACAAATAGTTACTGCTCGCCTTTGGTCAGGAACCTATATTGTCGTAAGTAAAAAGTCCACTTCCACCTAGTTTTTACATCTTGATCTAACGTGTTGTGGTCAATGTTTAATTCTTTTTGTATGTACATCAATTTAGAGTACGCCACAGAAGAATTATTAATGTCCATTGATTTTTCTGCTTTGTGCTATCAAACGGCGTTGTGAGGTACCGTTTGAGAAAGAACTACCCGTAAGTTACGGTGTTTCTCTGATCTAGAGATTTTGAGGTTGGTGTTTTCAGAGGGTACAAATTTGGTACTAAATCCTAGGACAACTAAATCCTAGGACAACTAAATCCTAGGACAACAGGATAGAATCTAGTCGTTTTTCGACAAGTGGGGGTTCTGACGTAACACGCGCCATCTTTACCCCCCGATTTTGGGGTGTTCCTTTGATGTACAAGTTTGGGGTTTCTGTTTTCTGAGAGTACAAATTGGGTATTAAATGTTTACAAAACTTGTGATTTGTGTAGTTTTACGAAATGTGATGTTCTGAAGTGACGTTCAAAAGAACTCATAACTTAGGATTGGTGGTCCCAATGGGTACTAATTGGGTTACTAAATATTAGTAAAGTTTCAACTCGATTTGGGAAAAGTAGCATTCTGAGGCAAAATAGGTCGAAGAACAACCTGTCTCAATTCGACGTGTTTTTTTGCTTCTGCCGGTGAATACTAAGGTTGCTTCGGCCGGTGCCGGATCTTAGAAAATGGGCCGAAGCGGCCGGAGCAAAACCGGAACTCCGGTACCATCCCTAATTTTAAGATTAATTCTAAGAGTCGTTTGTGCGATGTTTTTATAAAATGCATTATTTTTGAGTTATGAGCTTCTAATCAAGAAGAGACGAAATTACCGAAATACCTATATCATTCTCCAATTGAAAATTTTTTTTTCTGGGTTTAAACAAACTATTGTATAATCTGGAAATTTGGTAACTATACTACAAACTACTGTATATTTACTTTTTAATTCTAGGATTAATTCTTTTGTAGAAATAATTTTTAATACATCATTTTTTAGCTATAAGCAATTAATCAAACCTCCTGGACTCCTAGGAAAATTAACAATATTTTCCCACATACATACACATTTCTTTTAATTTGGCAGCTTGAATATTTTATTGAATTCTATTTCATAGTTTAGTTATTTTTTCTTGACTTTTTTTTATTTTTTATCCAAGATTAATCAATATTAATTGCTCATAACTCAAAGATGATGCATTTTATAAAAAAAATATTCTTACAAAAACTCTTAGAATAAAAAATGTAAACTATACACTGTATTCTATTAGAAAAGGGAAAGTTTACCAGATTTCCAGAAAAAAATAAACAGCCTGTATATTGCAAATATATTTAGACGATTGCTTGATTAAAACCAAAAAACTTTTTTTTATTTTTCTTAGAAATACGGTTGAAGAATTACTCCGCCATTTTAAATTTATTTTGAAAATCTAGCATTTTTAATTACCAATCTTCAAATATTACGGGAAATAAGTTTCATGCAAATCCAAGATTTTTACATTTTCGGTATTTTGATTCCGCCATTTTGAATTTTGAAAATTCGACATTGGATTTGAAGTCTTGAAATATGATAGCAAATAAGATACATAAGCACCTTTCTAAATTTTCTAGTTGCCAACGGGAATCCGCCATTATGAATTTAAAAAATATGACAACGGCTTTGGAATCAGAACAGCAAATAGCCCCTATACATCACAATAAAAATATTATTTCAATACTATCAATAAACAAATATTGTTAAAATTGTACGCTGTTTTTCCGTCGAATTCAAAAACAGTACATTGTTTTAATCATAGCTCTGCTTTTAATGCATATATAAGTAAAATATATAATACATTTAATTCTCTGTGAACTACTTTATATTTTGCCGATTGGCAAACTGCTATACTTTTCAAGATATTGCACCGACAACATTATTTTGATAATTTTCTCAGAACTCACTTTTTGGATTGTTTTCGAACCGACCGATTCAACTATTGTAGCTCCATGTATTGTATTACCATCATCTTCCATCATAAGATTACTGACATTTTTCGGAGTTGCTGTCTTATACAAGGTGACAGAACCGAAAATGTGTAAAAACATAACCTCGTAATTAGATACGTGGTAGATAAGCCGAACCCTAGCATGACCTTATCTTCGGCTTAAAAAGTAAGGAAGCTAAACGATTTTAAGCTTCACTTTATTGACGGTGCAGCAAACGTCAGACTTAAGGGTAACTCCAGCTACGCTTCAAACTTAAGTGTTAGTGGTGCAGTTGGACCTTTAACTTGTATTAAAAATGATGTGAGCGGGATGATCTCCTTTCTAGCAAATTTAATTAATAGCTGTAAAATAGACACTACTCTCATCTGATAAAACCCGAAATCGCAAGTTATGGTATGCGCTTGTTCCGGTGCGGTCTCAAACAGTATCCCGACAAACCACAGTTCGATAAATTGTGTTGCGCTAATCCTGCCTCCGCTCACAGGTTACTTACCGATTGGGTAATTTAGTCTGACCGGTGATAGACTCATCGTCCGAGTAATCGATCTCAGGTTGAGGCGGCGGATCATTGCTGAATCCAGAATCGTTGCTACTGTGCAACGATACATTGCCAACAGGACCGCCTATTTTTCCTCCTTTACCTTGCAAATGAAGCGGCAAAGGAGCGACCGCCGTCGGAGGCCTGTCCGACCTGGAGGGCTGCGGATGCGTCGAGTACTGGCCTGCTGCGCTAGCCGGAGTCGTAAAATTGAAACTGGACGCGGAAGACTTGATACCGGTCGGTAGGGAATACGGAGATTGGAAACCGGAGGGATCGCCGGCGCCCGGTTTTTGTTGTGGGAAATTGCTGCTGTGCGATTGGGGGATGCCCGTTTTGTGATAAGGAAGCGAGGGTGTAGGGACCGGAGCGGGCAGCGCGGGCGGAGGGATGTTATTAGAACCGATCGCACGACGAATCTGCAAAAGAGAGAGAATTTAGATAAGAAATTTTGATCGCGACGACGAGATTAATTTGATGTACGGGGTCAACAGCTACCTGCTTAGCGTTGGTTGAGGATCTGTGCATATGCAAGGTGTCACCAAACATACGGGGGGTGGGGTTTTCTATGGAAGCATTGTTACCGACTGAGGGGGTACCACCTGAGCCGCCGTTGTTGCCAGAGTTGGTCGGAGTTGACAGATTCTGGTGGCTGCTCGTTGATGCATGGATCGGTGAGTTACTAGAAATAATAATAAACAAACTTATAGTAACATATGCAATATACATGTTTACAGCAATTTAGTCACTACGATAGTGATTCACACTATATCATTATTTTCTTTGTATTGTTTTAATTCGCAAATGTGTCATCGCTCATCTTCAAAATAGCATTAATCGCTATTTCATATGAATGTCGCTATTTTCTGTTATATATTACGTTATACCTATTATATGTTTATATGTGAAATGTGTCGCCATCTATTACCGAATGTAAGTTATCCGTAACCGGTTGTATATTGTATCCAGTTCATGTGTAAAATGTAGATATCCGGCGTATTCGAATAAATGCAGTTGAAGAATACACACGTCTTTTAATAGCAAGTTACAAGTTCTGAATAATTAATTCAATACAGTTATACATCTACAATACAATTACGTACAAATACAACATTTTCAATCCGATATTCATATCGCCCTATACTCGATACAATAGTGGGATAACTGCGGGATAAACGTACTCAATGACAGCGTTGTGTATAGCCCGGTAAGACTATTCTTATGATATTGTTTGTTCTGCTGTGGAAATTATAAACTGTAATGGGCATACACGTTTCAGGCTTGTTCCTAGATGTAGCGACGATTGGCCTAAAAGAATGCTTATTTTGACAGGTTAGTGCGGCGTTTCTCAATCGGGCTTTTGCGGAACCTTGGGGTTCCGCGAGATATCGTCCTTCCACGGGATAACATTATTTATTGAGTTCATCGGACAGTTTTACTTAAAATTATCGGTTACATCGGACAATTATCGGTTACAATAATCTCTAAAAAACAACAACTCCCTTTCCAGATGTGTGACGAGGAGACAACCAGAATTGTAGGTTTTGGATTTCAATATGATCTTACATTGCAGCTAAGATTACCAACCTCTCGTCAAGTTCTAAGCTTCTGTGACAGAAATTGTCTCGGTACTATTCATAGGAACTGCAATTTCAGGTAAAAATGTATAGGGCTAAAATATATAACAAAAATATACTGTCTTTCCGAAAAAGTGGACAAGAAACGGAAATGAAATTCAAATTTTCGTGGCGGCATTTAATTAAAAAAATAAATTATATAGAAGTAAGTGCTAATAAAAAATTGGCAACGCAATATTTAATTTCCGCCGTGGGTTATACAGGCTGTCTCACGGAACTGGTACATTAAAAGTTTCTCATGTCCTACTATTTCTGGAAGCATGGAATTTTGGAATTAGAATTTACTCGATCTGAGCTCTTCGGCTAAAATATTCTCAAGTTAACTGTCACGTCCAGTCACCGGAAGTCGGTATCTACTTTGTTATTTTAAATAAAATGATATAATTTTAATTTTATTTTTGGTTTCTACGTGTCAAAATCACACATCATTTTGTCAATCATTTGTCAATCATACATCTTTTTGAATAAGGTTTCCCTATACCAAAGTATCACCATTTTTGAGTTTTTTGATTTTACTAATTATTTGGTGATATACGGGGTTACGTTTAACATTGAATCGGTTATTATTGAAACTAGAAGTTTCATAGTTTCATATCATTAGTTCATCATGATATCTTATACAGGGTGTTCAAAATTTACAACATACGAACTGAATTTTCAAACGAAAAAACATTTTTTTTTTCAAATACCGATACGCCATCCCATAGGAAATATTATTCTCTATCAATTAATATTGGTGTTCCCTATATCTATTTTTAATAGTTTTTGATATATTGTCACATTTTCTTTAAATCCATTTTGAATACTCCCATTTATTAATAGGGGACGTAATTAAATATGAAATTTACAACAAAAAATTAATTAGAGATATATATTTAGAAATTTTGCGTGGATGTGTGAACAATCTTTGCGAAACTCCTCCCATCAATATTTTACGCGACTGCTTTTACCATGTGGCAGTGGCCACCAAGCTCACCAGATTTAACACCATTAGGCTTTTATTTCTAATGTCATGTGAAAAGGCAGGTCTATTCCACACCAGTTAATACTCGAGAAGAAATGACTAAGCCGCCATTAATGGACTTCGGCGACAAGAAATCCGAAGAACGACGAGACGATGACAGAAGTACTGCGAAGAGTTTTAAAATGTTTGAGTAGAACGGGCAGCATTTCGAACAATAGAATTAAGTTTTAATTTAAGTTAGATATCCCAAATATATTGTTTTAGTTTTAACAAACATTTTCAATATTTTTTCTTTTCCTGCTGTTGCAAAGTTGTTACATTCCTATAAATGAATAATAAACCGTTTTGTATTTAGTTTACATTCTTTTATACTGACAATATCTCAGAAACTATTAAAGATAGATATAGGGAACCATAATATTTATTGATAGGGAATGAGATTTTCTATCGAATGGCGTACCGTTATACAGGATGTTCCATTTGAAGAAAAAAAAATAGTCTTTTACGTTTGATAATTCAATTATAGTGTTGTAAATTTTGAACATCCTGTATAAGATGATAAACTAAACATCGTCATATTTGGTTATGTTTCTAGTTTTGGACCACCAATCAAGAAACTTCTAGTTTCAATAGTACAAGAAAATACCACAAAATCACCAAAAAGTTGGTTAAAATAAAAACAAAAAAACTCAAAAATGGTGATATTTAGGTGTAGGGAAACATTATCAAAAATAATGTATTGGGATACGTATAAACCAAAAATAAAATTAAAATTATATCATTCCATTTAAAATAACAAAGTTAACACCGACTTCCCGTGACCGGACGTGACTGTTAACTTGAGAATATTTTAGCTGTAGAGCTCAGATCGAGTAAATTCTAATTCCAAAATTTCAAGTTTCCAGAAATAGTACAACATGAGAAACTTCTAATGTACCAGTTCCGTGAAACACACTGTATATTACAGTTTTCAACATTGTGAGCGATCTTGTTTTACTTAAAATAAATGTTTCTTCATTTTTGTATTTCTTTTATGTTTACTGATAGTTTTTCGTTTTACGTTTAATGAATTTCTCTTCGTTTTCACACCGTTTTATTTATATATATTTTTTCTTTTTTGGGTAATACTTTAAAAGAATAGAAAAAACAAAGAAGTTTGTACATAGGAAAGTTTCTACAAAGTTACAGAAAATGAATGTAATAAACTACAACAAAACTGCTATTAAAGAAGAATTATTTATTGATGCTTTTAATTGATATCAGCAATATTGTTGTATTCTTTTTACATAATTCACTCATTCCACATACATATTCATGTGAAATTACAGCATTATAACCATAATTATTCTGTGGAATATTTTGTAAATTTCAGAGGAACAGTGAAACTGAACTACGTTTTTTTACAGACATGTTGCTGGTTACTTGAAATCAAGACTTGAAACAGCTAACTTGTTTTAGAAATTTTTCTGTGTGGATAAATAATTTGTTTACTCGTAATAAGATTGGGTAGGATATTGTATATTCTCTTTGTTGAGGTTACCCTTTGTTCCAACCCAATTTCAAGGGTTCGCAAGAGTAAAAAGATTGAAAAACGCTGGGATACATGCCGTGTTCCAGAGTGAGCTCCCTTAAGACGTTGTGGATCAAGATTTCCCGAACCTGTCGTACCAGGAAACTGCAAACTTCCTTAAATATTCACCTTAATTCACCATAATAAAAATAAAATATATAAAAGAAGCTTATTTTCTTCTCTACAAAATAGTGCTCGTTTTAAAGTGGAGCGAAAATTGCTAGAGGCATTGGTTTCTAGCGCTCCATTTTAGATGTAAATAGTATTTTCACTTGTCTACCTCTATTTTCCAATTTTAAATGTAGTTTCGACCTTTTTTTTCTACCTTGTTTTTTTCTAAGCTAACTAGAAGAAAAGCATGTTTATTTTTGTTTAAAAGTTTAAAAGTGGTCCGGTAATTGGTAATCGGTTATAGAATGGTTCCTATGCGTGCCAACTACCCAATAATAGATATTAAATATATTTTATTCTAAGAACATGTCACCTTGATTTTTCCTCTAAAGTATCTCTAAAGTAAGCTTGATCTTTTCCCTAAACAAATAACTGTCGAACATAGAATGACATTGTTGGTGAATAGAGAAATATTTTTAAGAGAGATTTTCCCACTTTCTTATATGTTGCAAATTTTGATAAAACGTCAAAACTACAAGCTGGGTCACCTTAATCCTAACCTTTGATTATTTTGAAAAGTATTGTACTAATTTGTACTAATTTGTACTAATACATTTTTAGGCGAGTACACTGTGTATATTTGACCCAATAGTGTGCTCCATATCACACAGTACTGCTATGAATGTTCCATTTATATCGCGTTGTTGCTGAAAATAACTCAATAACGATGTTGTCATGACTTTTGCAATTTCATCTACTGCGCGATATTTTCAAAGTCCTTACAGATCACGTTTTATATGACAGTTATAACGCGTTAATTCAAACGACTGTGGGACGAGTTCGGGTTTGTGGAAAAATAAAAGTTATGACGGTTCTCTTTTATTTGTCCGCAGTAAACAAGCCTCCGTGACTTAATTATACCCGCAACATCAAACGTTTCCCCAATTGGAGTAAAAAAAGTAATATCGGAGGACGGGGGTGGGTGATGGCACATCGAAAATTCGGAAAACATCATTTCTCACATTGACAGCGTCGATAACACGGTAAAAATTGATATTTAGGGCGGAAGACTTCGGAATTAATTAAAATTTAATACACACAGGTTGATCCCGGAAGCGTTTCGAGTTCACGGCCCTTTTTAATATTTCATTTTATTGGCAGCGAGAATGGTGGTCTGTTCGTCTTTCACCCTCTAGCTTGCCGGATGAATATCGACTAATAAACAACGGGAGGGAGCATTTGTCTCGGGGAAAAATAAAGAAAAACAAGGCCCGAGGCGCATCCTGTTGTTGTGATGTTCATTTCGCGACGTTTGTGTTTGGTCAGTGAATGGATTTTATCTCGGTACTTTGCTGTCTTCACTTTTCCTCTTTCTATCGATTTTGACCTGGGGGAGTCGGATTCGAAACGGCCATTTAATGGCAGTCTTTGTTCCGTAAATTCGATGAATGTGCGTACTAACACGTCTCTCCAAACCGAAACTGGAGTCCCATTTATGTCAAATACAAGTAGGTATATTAATTATTGGTTATATATGTTTGATAATCCATTATGTGTACGCTTTTCTTTAGAAATAAGTCATAAATTGATTTATTTATAGTATGGAATATCGAGCAGCGTTTCACAACCAGTTTGCTCTTGGGGAGCCCTTAAACCCGTGTCCTTCCCAATGCCATTCCGCGTAAGAAATTAATGCACAAAAAATTGCAAAAAAAGAATTTTTTTTTGTATCCTGCAAAATTCAGCAAACTTCAGTAACAGTAACAGTAACAGTAACATGCCTCTACCGGGTGATTCAATTTCAAGGCTCACCATGCGGATCTCGCTTATTAGTGGGAGATAGAGCCTATGTTTAAATTTGGCAAAGTTTCGTATTTTTGTGTTGATCAGTTATCTGAAAAGAAATTTTAGCTATCTTTTTCATTTGGAAGATATCCGCAAAAACTGAAATGTTTAGATATCGTTTTTAATTTTTTATTCAAAACCAGCAATTCGGAACAAAAACATCCTACAGCTATGGCTTTTTAACAAGAAATGCAGTGCTATTTTTAGTTTGAAATAACATCAAAGATGGTGGCGTAACCATGGCCAACATGTGTTTTTCTTATGGGCGCCATGTTGAATTTTGGCATTTTCTGATAGTCGTGTTTTTCTCCGTTCCGCAATGTATAACATTTTGGCATTAGTTTTTAAAATAATGATGTAATAATAAAAAAACCTGCAGGTACCTAACTGGAGCTTGTTACAGACCGCCGGACTCGTTGCCAAGCAACGCCAACGCAATGCACTTGGATCAAGCGGTGCGCGCAGCGTTGGGTTTGCCATTTAACCAAATAAAACTTAATTGTGGTTGATTGTCGATGTAAAATTGGTAATAATTGGTAATGGTTACGCAGCCATCTTTGATGTTATTTCAAATTAAGAAGAATTATTAAGAATGTTTGTGTTTCAAACAATTAAGAATGTTTGGTTTTGTACAAAAAATTGAAAACGATATCTTAACATATCAGTTTTTTGGAGATATCTTAAAAATGAAAAATGATATCCTAAATTTCTTTTCAGATAATAGATCAACACAAAAATACAATACTTTGCCAAATTTAAACATAGGCTCTATCTCCACTAATGAGCGAGATCCCCATAGTGGGCCTCGAAATTGAATCACCCGGCGACTTTGTTTAAATTAGTTTAATTGTTAAAATTCACTGAAATTGCAGTATTTTCTCTATAAAATTGTAAAAGTCTCCTGGAAAATTACAGCATGGTCACTGCAATTTGGAATATGTAAATATTGGAAAATAAATACAGCCATATGGCTGGTATCAAATAACCAGCAATGTTGCAGAAAAAGAAGCCAGTAACTGTACAATGTACATTTTTGTTCAGTACAGTACAGTAGTGTTGTTCATTACAGATTCGTACTCAAGGCAATAATATCTATTTAAAACACCCGTTCACTTTTTTTTACTTGTTTATTTTACGTCGGTCTATTTCCGCAAACTCCAACGCGGAGAGTAGGCTACACACGCCCAGGAATTTTGTCGAACTGAAGGAATTCCAACCTCCAGTAAGAGTTCTTTAACGTGCACGTCGCATCATGACAGCATACGGGACCACATACTGAGGGTTAACTAATTGTAAATTGTTTCTTTCTCGAAAAACATTCGCATGTATTGATTGCAATCTTTCTTCGTTTTCGCATTATTTGATATGTGTTATTTTCATTCTTCTGTAACATTTTAATCAAATGAAAAACCTAAATTCAATCTAATATACTCTTCATTTGTAATTCATGTTTTAATTTCAAATTTAAACATTTAAAACTTCTACCGCCCCGATATAACTTCGTTTATGACACCAGTACAAATATGTACCTAAATAATTCTGGTCGTAACAGATATTTTTCTAAGTTGTTTTTGTTTTTAAATTATTAATTTTTTAATTCAAATTGAGCACAAAAGTTGCTGAAGTCAATGCCACAACTATTTGTTACTATTTATCCAGAAATCCCTAACGATGTACGGTTGAGATACCCCGGTTGAGAAAAGCTCGTATAAAATAGTTCTTGGCAAATATTGGAAACAGAACTTCCATCAACAACCTGAATCGCCCTCCATTAAAAATCCCATCCCGTAGCCGATCATGACCGAAGGGCGCATAACTTCTGGCACATTATCCTCGCAGGCCCACCATCCCGTTGCCATGTTAATTCATTATTAATTATCACATAAATGGATTACTTACAATGATGAATCGTCCAGAACTTCGGTGTACGCTAATGGAAACCAACCGCTGCACTGTGTGCGTAGGTTCTCTCCGAACTGCCAACCCTTGGTCCTCTCGCCAATTAACGCAATCAGGTCACCTTCTAGGAAGCTCAGCTGGTTCTCGCCACTTGAAAGGTACGCGTAGAGGGCTCTGGCCAGCTGCGTGTCCCACTGGGGTGGAGGCGGCACAGCAATGGACTTAGGGCGGCGAGTTGGCGTCTCATCTGCAATAAAATGCATTCCGCTTATATCTGCTCTGGAATTTGCGAATGATTTGATCAAATTTGGTCAGGTTATGAACGTTGATGGGAATCGCATCAGGCGTAGGAATTCGAAGGGGTGGTTATATTAATACAGCTCTATTGATTACATATTAGGGTGTTTTTATAAAATAGCTTAAGATAAATTGCAAAGTAGTAAGGTTGGTTGGGCATACAGGACCATTTCTCGTATAATTTCTCCTGGATCACCTTATTGTATTAATTATACACCCGTTTATATTGAGCATATTTTCTAATGTTCAACGGAATGATTATGAATTATTTTAAAATAAACCACACTCTTCCATTAGCAACAAATATTTATATTTGCGGAAACTGTGACTTGTCATACTCAAATTATCTATTACAATCAGCTTACAAAATTGACAACGGGTTATGCTGAAAAAAATAAAAAATACATTACATATTGAGTTTCTGGTTCATCGGGTGTTAAGGTAACATTTGTTATACATGTAGTAAAAATTTCAAGTTGACCGGGTCCAATGGTTTTTAAAGTATCATGCCAACCAGTCGCAAAAAAATGTTTCCAGGAAAACTCGTCTAAAGTGTCCAGTATACGGAGGCATATCGACTAGTTACAGCATTTTTCTGCAAATCTGTTATACCAGGGTCATACAGTATTCCTCAAGGTACACGTTTTCCTAGAAGCGACTCCAATGATAATCGCTCCGCGATAATCGTGGGGCAATGATCGCAATGTACTCTTCTTACGGGTTTCTATGTTATCGTTGCCATAAGCTCGATGATCGACAGAGTTCGCTAGCGTTGATCGTTCAGTGCTTGTAGTCGTCTGCTTTTGGAGGTTAAGCAAATGATTGGGAGCACTACTAAACTCTTTTTGGCTTATTTTGCTTAGCCTCCACTATCGGCACAAAGCCATTTCACATTTCAAAAATTTTTGCTCCACATTTAGAGTTTAAGAGGCTGGTTCAGGTTAACTTCAGGACTGTTCTGGTGGTCCCCTATTG
Source organism: Melinopterus prodromus (assembly GCA_964023965.1). Lineage (NCBI taxonomy): Eukaryota > Metazoa > Arthropoda > Insecta > Coleoptera > Scarabaeidae > Melinopterus > Melinopterus prodromus. The sequence continues at coordinate 33,517,708 of OZ030390.1, forward strand.
GTTCAATTATTCAAACTGTTCAATGATTGTCTGGGTTAATTACTGAATAATGATAGCATCTTATAAGATTACTACAATCTAAATGAATGGATGACGTGATTTTAGGAATAACATCTGATTATGTTTTTGGCACTGGTGCGACGTAGTTTCACTTTACGTCAACATAATATTTGAGAAAATTCTAATAAATAGAAAGAAATAAAGTCACGCCTTTCAAATAATCGGCGTCGTATTTTCCCAATTTTTCCATCCATGTTCGAGTCTAGACAGTGTGGCCATCTACGAAGTTCTCGAGAACTAGAGGTCATTTGACGAAGATGGTAATGTGTCTATCTTTATCTACCACAAAAACCTGACCTACTATTGTGTTGATCGAAGACGATTTCTAGACAAGACATGTGATCACTAATTTTCATAATTACCATGAACTGACAATAATATCACCGAGGTATGCTGAAGGTTACCGATATTGTATCACATTTCTTGGTAATATTACTGGAAGACATCTATATTATTATTGTATAATGGGACATAGTCAACTTGTTAACCACTGACTCCAGATGTTCTTGTTCTCAACTGCAAAGTGTATGCAGAATTTATGTTTAAGATAACAAACAAAGTCTATAATGTTTATAAACCTAGATAAGTTCGGTTAACTCTCTTCTTTAACCTCATTATAAAATGTACGACAGTCAGTATCCTAACCACACTACAAATGAGCTCAGCTACTGTTAGTAGTAGTCGCAGATGGCGCTTGGAGGAAAACAACTCAACGTTTTGTACCAGTGAAAATCTTTACTCTGCTTCGGGGGATTCGTTTTGATAAAGCTCGTTTCTACGCCGTGTTGGGGCCTCTTTTGATTCCTCAAGCATGCATCTCGACGGTCGCACCAGACGCTGTTTGTCGCGCACATTTGCAAATGTCTTTGTTTGTTGCCTATTCCTATCGTTTTTATCGTTTCAAAGAAAGCAGAAACACCTTCTTAAAACTGCTACATAATCCGCAATATTGATTTGGATCATCCGGGTTTTGAGTCATCCGGAATTGACTGTACCGCAAGATACCAGATATTGTCATTTTTAAAAATCATTCTAGACAACATTTATGCCATTTTTATCAAGTGACGGTTTGTGACGAATTCGTCTCAGCTTTGGGCCATTTGTACCAACCCTCTAACTCTACGGGCAGTACATTTCTGAGAATTTCATTCTTTGAGATCGTATGGTAGCATGTACGTGGCCCATCACCTCTTATAGATAAACCATAGAAAGTTGTCAATTCTTTTATTAATGTAACAGTCAATTCTCTTCTGCCTCACATACCTCGTATTTCGTACTTTAACGAAAGGTCAACCGCTTTGGCCTCTCTTTTTCCATGTTCCATCGGCAGACAATAAAATTATTCTAATTAAATGTCCAGCTTAGCATTTAGCCTAGCAGAGTTTTCCATATTTTCCATTGAGGCATAGTACAGGAGACATAGTCCCTGAGATCCACCAAGCCGCAAAATAAATTGTTACCATTCGTAATCATTGTTCCCAAAAACTACTGTTCTATTTTGTCAGCACTTGTACCAGCACGTGCAGGTGTTGAGTGTTATTTATCCAATAGTGTTCAAATAGGAGTTCAAGCTAGTTACTGCAGCTATTGTCATTTTTGTCCTGACTTTTTTTAGTTTTTTTAGTTACAAGAACAGGGAGTTTCAAACGAAATATACTACGATTGCGCCAAGCAGGCAATCCGATTGGAGTACTGAGCATCATAGGGACGTGTTGTACAAACCCCGGCAAGAAGGTGTCAAAATTGTAAGTATTACAAACACAAGCTCGGAATATTGCCATCATAGTTGTTCCCGGTCTTAATATTCTACAAAGGGTTCAGAATCCAGGTGAGGAGATGTTGCTTAACACATCGGAAGCACTTCCACATATTCCGTCATCGAGCTTGCTGAACTTGATTCTCAGGTCAAACAACTATGACGACACATTTGTACAGGCAACTTCTATTCTTGAAACCCACTCGCAGACCTAGATACATCTTCCTCCGTCTTGGCTTGATCTTACTTCTGCACATCGGATAGTGTAAGTAATGACGCGTGGATTATTTTCCGTACGTTTACATGGCAGATTACTTAGTCATTCTATTCCAACAACCATTTTCTTCGTCTAACAGTAAGTCTGCAATATCACGTCGAAAAGATTTTAAACTTTAATATTCATCCACCTAATAGGGGCACCATTCGTTGGTAGTTGACGTTTTATTAAAACTTTCCGGTACTCGTAGCGCCGCACCTCGTACACTTCGCAGAGTAATAATTATATTTGCCGTCCGCGGAATACTTTTAACTGCGGCGTCTACTACTTTAGGTGCTCGTGAAATGTCACTTATAAGTGAGATGCTTATGAGCTAGTTTAAATTAAATAGGCTATCCGAACTTTTCGATTTTTTTTCTGCTTGCTAATGGAAATTTTATTTAATTTGCAATATTGCGGCATTACTACCTACCTTGGGCCAAGGAGTGAGTGGATGAGTTTAGATTATATTCGGATTTTGCTCTCGACAGGGTTGTTACTGGACTTCCTACGTCTCCAATTGAACGAATGTCCAGACAGGAAGCATCCATGCTCTTGGTCTTCCGTAGCTGGGAGGATAGGCTCATGCGGTCGTCATCAAAGTGTGGGCTTCTTGGATTCGAGTACAAGTCTTCATCTTGCCATACAGAGATTTGCTATAACAAAATACAAGGTAATACATGAAATATAATAATTAAGCATTAATACACTTCTTTCAGATCATTAAAGTTAACAAACTTACCCTTATTCTGTTACTAAAGATGTTTTCAACTGTTTCCGGTAGGTATTCGCGGGTTTTAGCAACTTCCGACCACTTGTCGATGTTCTGTTGGTATATGGTCATGCCTTGGGTGTGATACGACATATAGTGTTTAGCCAGTGAGCAGTGTCTTTCCAGTACGAAACCATATCTTCTACGTTCCTGGGTCATAGCCTGGATATAGACAAATATAGACAATAGCCAGTTTAAAGACTGAAATTAAGAACAGTATTGAGGTAACTCACATTTTTCAAACTTTGTTCGCAGAAAGCATCCAATTTAGTTTTCTCTTCCTCCAGCACTTGCATATTCTGTAATAATATATATATTATAAATAAGACATTCAATCAATTAAAATGTATATTAGCAAATTGGTTCTAAGAAGAAAAAAAAACTAAAGCTACCTATTGATAGTACCAAAGTCTATTTTTTGTTTTGAAAAAAATCTGGTATTTTCAATTTTATCCTTGCTTTGATTATATCCTTCTCGTTTCCTAAATAAGGACCCAATTTTGCATAATATGTTATGTATATTACGGCCCATCATACAGTCCATCATACTGATTTGCATTCAAATACATAAAATGAAAATTGGCATAACTTAAATTGGAGTTTAGAAACAAAGTTAATTTATACTACATTCCGAGGTGCCGCTTAATTAAAATAAGCACATAAAAGCGCAGCGACGCATTCGCTGTAACGTCAAAAGTTTAGCATTGTGCGAGGAGACTAACTTTGCGGAATTGGCGGATTCCTCCTTTTGTAAAACGTTAGCGCATCACCACTGTCGGAGCTAAAATTAAATTTCGCGGTTTAGATATCAATTCATTCCCACGCGTGATTGTGTTAAGAGGCGCTTTCATCTTCAATAAACCCGGCGCGGGGCTATAACGAGGAAGTGGTGCTTTTGTAATTGAATACAAGTCTACTGGGCTACCATACCCTCCACCAGTTGTCTGGTTTCCAACCTCCAGCATACCAGGTTAAGGGGAATTTGAAACCCAAGCGCTATAGCCTGCGAAGTTCGATCTATATGTTACAAAGTAGTTTGTATTTGCAGTTCAGGTATATATATATTGTTAACTTGTTGTCTTATATGTGACTCTGCGTGATAATAACGATATACCCGGAAAATTGCGATAAAGAAATCTTAAAAAGACATACTTGTTTTAAAAATACTCTTCTTGACGTGAAACAACTTGGTGTTTCTATAGAGTTTCAACTATGTTTTTATCTCAATGTACCATTTTAAACATACATTTATCACAGCTGCTACACTATCTCCAAAACTATTAATCTTAGAAAAATGAATTATCATTAATACACTGCTTAAAAATATAGGGCAACAATTTTTTCGAAATGTGTAACTTTTTAAATAATCTAGGCAAATCAAATTTGGTATAATTCAACAGCATATATTTAACTAAAGAAAATTACAAAACCAATGTTGCAACTCTTAGTTACTTCTAAGTTACGCTTAAAAATATTAATTTATAACGCAATACAAAATAGAAATGACCATAAACTTTTAATCTGAAATTCTGAAAGTTTGTCCCCAAATGTTTTGAAGCAATTACATCGATTCTCTTGGCGCAATGACCTGACGCGACATGCGTCCAACATTCAAGTCCGGATTCATATTCGGCGCAAAGAATCAAATGTTCATTTGATCAAGTCTTTTTCTAAAAAAAATTCCTTTTATACGGCCCTACAATTTGTATGGTACCATTAAGCCAATGGTTGCTATTAAAAAATTTGTCGGCGACGACCTAATTAAAAAACAATTGAAGGTAGCAAAATTTGGATAACGAAAAATAGGTGTATTTTGATTCGATACGAGGATTCTTTTAAATGACAAACCGTTTAAGAAATTTTGGCTTGTTTACATAGTTTGCCTGCTTACTGCATAATAGTTGTTTTACACTACTGTAAATGAAATTTATCGTACAAAAAGGTCTACAAGTTTTGAAGCAATCGAAAACTGCGCACTGCCAAACAGAAATTGAATTTATATTGCGTTCAAATTCAACACAATTTCTATCTATCACCACACAATTTCTGATTGCTTCAAAAAATTTAGAACTTCTTGCGCGATAAACTGCGTAACGTAAACAATTTCAAATGTAGCAACAATTCAGCGAAATCGTATGCCGTTCCTCGAACGATATACCTACATTTATCAAAAATATATGTCAACGTTTGCATAATATTGTTAACAGAAATTTAAAACTACTATGTTTGATATTGAGATTATGAGATTACGAGATGTTTGAATGCCTGCCGGAGACCCGAAATGAACTTTAAATGCCGCAGACTCCGGCGCAATGCCGGAGACCTGGCAACCCTGTGCATGACATGCTTCGCACTCGTCTGGGAAGAGACTCTTGAGGTATGCTTTTCCATTCCTCAATCAGGGCTTGTGTCCGTTTCTTTATAGTTAGTGGTGGATTAGGGCGTTTGCGAACATGTCGTTCAAAATGATCCCACGCGTGTTCAATAGGATTCAGGTCAGGACTTAACGCCGGCCATGCCATGGCGTGAATTCCTCGTTCTTGTAAAAGATGAGGATAGTGATGCCGGTGGTTTGTGGCTTTGCATTGTCATGCATCAGGATGAAATTTTGACCAACGCCATATGCAGCAGGGACCACATGGTGCTCCAAGATGTTTTCGATGTAATTCATTGCATGTAGTCTACCAAGAATCACAACAACATCAGTTCTGTTGTCTATACTGATTCCTGATGGTGCGCGCACAGATTTTCTTGGTTTCAAAAGCGCTTCTTTTAATCTGTTTCGAACAGTTTGATCAGAAATTTCTATTCCATGTGCTCGTCTTAGGTCGTTTAGGAGGTCTCGTGGTGTGGCAGTACGCTGACGTAGAGACGAAACGACAAGAGATCGGTCTTGATTTTGAGTAGTTTTTCGATTTCGACCTTGTCCAGCTTTTCTAACATATTGGCCTGTCTCCCGAAACCGATTCGATAAACGCTGAATAACAGAAGTAGAAACTCGAAGGTCACTGATAACATGTCGATTCGAGTGGCCATGCTGAATAAGGGCGACAGCACGAGCAATTTGCACATCACCAAGATGCCTCATGATGCCTCATTTTACTTCTAATCCTTCTGATTACGCTTCTAGTCACCGAAAATTGACAACTGAATTCATTTGTCATCTTTAGTGGGCTTTCATATGTGAATTCAAAGCATACTTGACATTTTTCCATTTTGTTTTGCGTTATTAATTCACATTTTTTAGTGTAACTTAGAAGTCACTAAGCGTAGTAACATTGTTTTTGTAATTTTCTTTAGTTAAATATATGCCCTTAAAACGTACCAAATTTGTTTTGTCTAGAACTAGTATTTAAAAAGTTACAAGTTTCGAAAAATATCTTCCGCTAATTTTTTTGAGCAGTGTATTTAAGAGTAAGGTGTAGGCGACGATTAAAAAACGTTGTCAAAATTGGGATATATGACAATATGGACTAATTCCGGCAGTCATTATTCGGAATATTGACAAATAAAAGAATAAAGGGCCATAGATTGCTCTATCACATTGCTTTTCATCACCTCTAGAGTGCTTAATGAACTAAAGGAGGATATACTGATAAAAATAATGTTTACAACAATGTTTTAAATATTAACTCAATAGCTTTTCCCCAGAAAACTTTAAAATGTAATTTTAAAAGTAGAAAACAAAAATTGTTTCATTAGGACAAAAAACTAACCAAAAAAACAAATCTAGCATTGTTAAAATCGTGTGGTATCCTTTTGAGCCATTTAGACGGTGCCACCTGCAGATCACAGACTTACTACTATCATTGTCTAAACGATATCTTTGACTAACTCAATGCAACGCAGTGGCGGCCACAATTTCAAGTCAGGTCGCAGTGCCGGCTTCTGCACACTGTCTGGTCAGCAGTCAAAATCAGTCGAACTGCCGAACTCAATTGGTCGCCGGGATTAACTCAACTCAACATTCCTACTGACGCTGTGCTTCAAATTCGGTATGTTCCATAATTAATTACTTGGAACCGCCGCGAGTTTGTTAACAGCTGACCGATCTGAATGATCTGAATGAACGTCATAAATGGCGATATTACAGCCACATACGTGAAAGACGCCTGAAGACTAGCAAAATAAGTTTTTACAATAATTAGAAACCATAAATAATGCCAATTACATGTGGTAGATTCCAGCAGAACCATCTCAAAGAAATAACTACTATGTCTACTCTAGACGAATACAGTATTTTAGTACAGTACCTTCAATTCCTTGTCCATTGCCAGTCCCGTTTTCGATGACGTTCTCGACTTCTTCCTTTGTTTCTTCATCATAGCCGCTGCTTTACTGTAGGTTTCTGATCGTTGCTTGTGCTGTTGGAGGAATCGTTTCTGTTCAGACTACAGACAGACATTTTAGTGATTGGTAACACCTTAGATTTTGTATGACCTACCTGGACTACTTTAGTGTCCTTTTCTAAGTTTGTTTCCAACGGCACCAATAGATCCACGTAAAAAGCCTTCAACTGAAAAGAAAAAAAAACTTTTAGCTAGTATTTTGAAACTGCGGGATTAAAAAATACCACATAAGTTCCGGCGCATCCGCCATAACTAGAATCACTAATTATTAGTATTATTTTAGTTTTATTTTGCTACGCGTTGATAATTATTCGGCTCTGATATTATTAATTTATATTTAAAATTGACAAATGAATTGTAACGGATGGAATTTTTGTCGGCCCGACAAATTTTTACGACTAATGTCACCCATGAATAACATAAATAACAATTCTGGATCAATCAGTTAAATGGCTTTTGGGAGCAAACGAATTCAATCAAAACAATTTTATCCTTGCTGACGTTTCGGTTTATTTAAAACCTTAATCATAGCTCAGACGGAGGGTATAAATCTAAAACAACACAAATAATACTACACATTCGCACGGTCAACAGACATTACAGAATTCGACTGCTCCCACAAGCCATTTAACTGACTGATCCAGAACTGATTATCTGTGGAGCGAAGAAAGAAGAATACTAAATAAATAACAATATTAAAATAACGATAAAACAAATTCATTGCAATATGTTTCATGATGGAAACAGTAAATGAACGGCAAACTCACTAGACAGAAACAAGATAAGATAAAAACTGTATGAGATCAAATCCTGCAAAGACATAAATACCTATGTAAATAAGACATCTAAATTTCAGATTGCAGCACATGGACCATACATGGTATCATCCAGCAAATAAGATATATTAGTAATTTTGATCCTTTGTCTATTCTGATTTAAGTATTGAGTATACAAAAATATTTGATGAAACCCGTACCAAAGTTGCGATAATTAACAAAAAAATAACATTGCTCGTAGTTTGAAACATCCATAGTATCAAATTATTTCCCAAAAAAAGTATATGCACTGATATGAGCAACGAGGCACAAATGCGCGGGCTTTTTCCCTTTGCAGCCGTTGCGTAGGTGCAAATTCTATTCGACTCTCAAAGCCGGGAAAACTACGAACAAAAACGATCCAGTTGCCGTTTGACTCTGTATACGAATCTGTCCATAGCATTTATTTTTGTTGTATCCCGAGGCGTATAATGCAGGACGTAGTAAGCGGGGCGTCGTTGTCGGTGTCCTTTTCGTTTCGTTATGATAAACGGAAAGTTACGTTATTTTCGTGACCCGACCATTCAGTCCGTCGACAACGAGTCGGTCGCTGCGAACCGCCGCCGTGTGAACAAAAACGAACAAAATTAAAACGCTGGAGGAGGAAGCGTGTAATTAATTCAGCAGATAATTGTATTACGGGTAGAGAGGTGGGGTGGTCCTGCTCGACTATGGCTAGTGCTCGAGAACCTGGTCCATTCTGGTCCATCGGGACGCCAAGTGATTTTACGCTCTGCTATAAATTCATGGCAAATACATTAATTAGCCCTTGACTTGCAACATGTAGCATTTTGCAAATAGTTCATACTATTCCTAAACGTGTTTAAACAGGCATTGCATACATGTACTATCGTGGTCATATATTATGTCCCTCCTTTCGACGTTGATTTTCTTGCAAAGCTACGGGCGAAAAAATTCTCATGCTGTCCTTGGCTACAACTCATAAAAATTAGAGAGCTGTATATGGTATTTTTCCAAATTAAGAAGAATTGGCGCTGTTTTTCACCCGTAAATTTCATTCGTTTAACTTTCGCAATTATTTACTCCGGTAATAATCCATGGAATTTCAACGAATTAAAAATTAAAATCACCTGGGGAATGCTAGTTTTCTATGTGCCGTTTTGTAAAATCATTGGATTAGTGGTTGACCCTCAAAAAGCTATATTATGCAATGCCAGCAATTCCGTTATTAGAAGAGCTATAATAATGAAGGATATACTATAGGCTACCCAACAATTCATAGGTTTAAAGTTTATTACATAATCATTGTTTATCTTGCAATTAGTGCTGAAACTCCGCTTGAATTCCGACGCTCTACGGTCTTTGGTGTGCTGCGGGGAAGGGAGGCGTTAGCGGTGCTGTCATGTCGGAGAGAACCGACACAGCTGAGAGATCCGGCGCAGCTTAGCAATACACAAAAAGAACGATAACTTGTCAAGGTAGTAATTTTAACTAACAATTATATTCTTAATTTTTGCATGATTTTTATTATAATATGTGGTACGAGAGAAATCTTTTCTATCGATTGGCGTTTTTGTTTTCTTCAGTTTTTATACAATAAGGTTGTAAAGAAGATTTTGATGGAAGCGAATAGGTCTAATAATATGGAGTTACCAGATTTTCCTCCGATTAGTGGTGAATACTAAATTAAGTTTGCTTGATAAACCCAAAGTATATTTAAAAAGTATGCCCGATTTTGTTATATAAATATTCAAACTATTATAACAGTTTATTTATTAATAATATTTAAATACATGCCAAACAATATAAAATAAATACAACTCGTGATATATCACATATATTACAAACATCAGCTCTGAATGTATAAAACTTAAAAATATCAAAAGACTTTTACAAATTTAGCATTGTAAACTTGTAGATACCTAGAATATTTTGCAGATCACTCATCAATTTTAAAGGGTAATCCAGACACCCGATTTCCCATGAGACTTCCAAATGCCTGTTCGTGGTTCTGTTATCTTATTGACTCATTTTGCGAATATTTTTTAATTCGGTAATCTGTCGCCAGATATCCAAATTTCTTTGGTGAGGCATAATCGCCGTGTTGTTATATTGTTCTTCTAGCAACTAAAGCACGTGTGATCCCTCACTACTGACAGCGCGACAGCGACTGTCGATCCCTTTCCCCGCTCGCCCCAAAGACCGAAGAGCGCCGCGTCAATTGCAGCAATCATGAGATGCTTCAACTCGATCTTTAGTAGGGAAAATAAAAGATAAACAATGATTATGTAATAAACTTTAAACCTATGAATTAGTGGGTAACCTATAGTCTATATTTCATTATTCTAGATCTTCTAATAAGGGAATTTCTGGCATTGAATAATATAGCTTTTTGTGGGTCAAGCACTAATCAAATTATTTTACAAAAATGCACATTGAAAGTTAGCATTCCGCAGGTGATTTCACTTTTTGATTAGTTGAAATCTATGGATTATTTCCTTATTGTAAAGTTAAACGAATGAAATTTACGGGGCAGAAAGAGCGCCAATTCTTCTTAATTTGGAAAAATGGAGAAAACGCCAACATATACAGCTTTCTAATTTTTATGAGTTGTAGCATATTAATCAAGGACAGCACCAGAATTTTTTAATTGTTTCGCCCCTAGATTTGCGGACAATAGACATCAAAAGATGGGACATAATATATGGCCACGATAGTACCTATAAACAAATCCAGGAGTCCACTTCAGTTAAATTATTTGGTTAGTGACAACTACAACTCTAGTTAGATCTTTTGATTTACTAGACAGCTTACATCGTTAGAACTTCATCTTTATGTTGTTTGATGATCCAGATTTGAATCATATGCTACTTTTAAAGTCTGATAAAAATCCAAAACAATTAATGTGCAAGTAAATCATCCGATCGACCGAAATAATAAAGTAACCGTAATGTTTTACCAAGAAAAACATTTTTATTGTGTGAATATCAGCACGTCCAGATGAAGTCGTCAAACAGCTTGACAGCAAAGAATCATTAAAAATACTAAAGTATCACAAGTACGCCCCTGTCCACATATCATAAAACAGTACTGCCGCGACCAAAGTAAGTACGAGAGAGGACGCAGTTAGGCCGCCCATAAAACGGCAATAACTCCATGCTCGGTACTTCACTTAGGTGACAGATGAGCACTCAAGGTCCGGCGCTCCAAAGCTGAAAATTGTAAGGGACCATCGTAAAAAATCTAATTTTAGAGGTACTTGTTTGCGCTCGGCTGCTTTATAGGACGTCGACAGGTAGGCACGTACAAAATTGAAAATTAACGATTTCAGCGGGAACAAATTTTTAATCGAAATTGCTGTACAAGTCCAGCGCCCTTCCAGCTCGACGGCTCACCTCAAAATTGAAATGATTGAAATGCATAGAAAAATTATTTCTGGTAAGTACCTATTATAAAATATGAAATGGAATAGTAGTAGTAGGAGTGGAATAGCCCCTGTTCAAAATTGTCAATTCCGTAACCAATTTTTGAAGACGACATCAGTTATTTCTAATTCTAATTGGGGTATTAACTAATCCGTATGATCTTTTCTTTGTTATTTCCACTTCTTGCATACACTTCTTTTTCTTATAACCCAGAAAAAGGTGTCTTCACTAATAAAATCGTGTGCTTTTTTTTTCAAGTTGTCCCAACATTCATTATTTATTGCAATATTCTACAGTTCCCTGAAAACACTCTAAATATCTACAGGTGTTGAATATACACTAGGTTGGTCCAAAAAACGGACATTTCGCTAGAGGGCAACGAGTTTGAAAAAAATCGGTTAACACGTGCCACGGAGAACCTCAAATTTCCCATTGAAATTACATTGCAAAACTACATCTTCTTTCCCTTTCTTTCACGATTAGGATTTAAAAGAAAAGTTGCGGGAGATTATCAGTAATTGTTGAGAACTCTTGAAGGAACTAATCCACAACCACTATATTTTTTCACTGCCCCCACCATCTCCTGCAGTACAATAAAACTGAGGCAACATTTTCCAATACATACAATTTGTTTAAACAAATATATACACTGTTACGGACATATTTTTTAGATTAGATTATTGGAATTCTTTTGTCATTTATTAACGAATTTGCAATTCTTTAAACAAGTACCATTTGTTTAAACAAAAATTTACTAATTAAGTAATTTGTTGACCACCTCACACCCTCCCCATAGTAACCTTAATATGTGACAAAAGTTTTTCCAAGTTTACCAGTTTACATTTTTACAATGTTACGTATTTTATATTTTTTGGGGGGGAAATGCTTGTTGTTGTAATTTAAAATTGTTTAAACAATGACATTTCTTTAAACAAGAATATACGATGACGAACATATTTTTCCATTTTTGCAGATATTATTAAATTATTGACTTTTTTGTCATTTATTAACTAATTAACAATTGTTTAAACAAATATATAATACTAATTTATTACTAATTTACAATTATAACCTATAAAAATAATTAGTGTTGCAACCACATTACTTAGGTTTTACCGATATCTTTGAACCTCAAAAATTATAAAAAAGACCAGAAATCCTATAATCAGTTTTGCCAAGAAATACGTACTGATATTGTATATTATTGTTTAAACAAATTGATTTGTTCAAACAATGCACATTAAGTAACAAATTACAAAAAACATGCCAACAATATAACAATAATAATTTCTACAAAAAGAAAAACATAGTAAATTTCTGTTTAAACAAATGGTACTTGTTTAAAGAATTGCAAATTCGTTAATAAATAACAAAAGAATTTCAATAATCTAATCTAAAAAATATCTCCGTAACAGTGTATATATTTGTTTAAACAAATTGTGTTGGAAACTACTGCAGGAGATGGTGGGGGCAGTAAAATAATATAGTGGTTGTGGATTCGATCCTTGGGGAGTTCTGAATAATTTCTGATAACCTCCTGCAACTTTTTTTATAAATCCGAAACATGATAAAACAAGGAAAAACGATGCATTTTATCAATGTATTTTAAATGGGAAGTTTGAGCTGCTCGGTGGCACGTGTTAACGTTAACCGATTTTTCTAAAATTTTGGGGAGTTTGCTGTTTGGAAAAGGAACAGATTGGGGCTGATCGTTGCCCTCCGGCAAAAAAAATGGGAGGTATAAATTTGGACTACCCTAATATACACATTGCATTACTTATATACCTTATACAAAGTGTAACTTTTTAATAAACAAAAACAGTACCGCGTACCGTTTGGAAGTTGCAGTGGGTTAAAAGAATTGGAATATTGTAGCAATTTTAGAAACAGCATCGGGAAGGTAGGACGTGATCAGTCATAGGATAGAAAGTTTTTTAATTTAACTTACTAAACATAATTAAAGAGAAAACACAATATCACGAAATTACCGCTCTCTTCAAGGTCGTTCAAGTTTCAGTCAAAACTTATTTCATTTTAAAAGATACAGGCTCTTGTATACTATGATTACCAATTTTATTATATTTCGTGTCGGTATACAACTGGGCTTCTACAGATTTGATGTTTGATTATAGAATTTAAATTAATTCAGGACTTATTTAAAATATCAATGATACAAAAATATCCCGCGACAGCAACTGTGAAATCTTTCCAGGTAGGTTTGCAAATATATGTTTTTATTACTGATTTCAAGTATTTATTTATACACAATCATTTCTACATATCTGTCTTTATTTTCCCACACATATTTAAACAAATGAATATAAACTATTTGTATAAAAACCAATTTACTGGTAACATGTATAGACATACCTACACTCAAAATATCTAGACAAAGCTTTATTGGTATATAACTCCATGAACATGTAAAGAGGTAGGAGGCAAACAACATTTACAGCATTTTATAGAAATTAATTATATAATATACATATAACGTCTTAAAAAACCTAACAATGACAGATTTCAATCTTGGCTTTCTATCAGTGCTCAGAAAAATTCCGTTTCTCGACTTAATGCACATTTACAGAAAGCGCTTAAAATAGTAGTAGCTTATTATTACGTTTACTATATTATTATTATGCGGTGCATAACGCACAATAGGTACATGTATGTATATTTTACTTACGATATTCATCTGTTGATCCTGTATTTCCTTGTAAACTTCGACGATTTTCGTAAGGGCGGCGCCTGAAAAAGAGAGAAAAATCATCAAAGAAACTCCAACACAATGACATTCCGTTGCAAATAGCTTGTTGCTAGCAAACACGAACAAAATTCCGGGAGTAGCATCTGCCAAGTATAATTTTTAGCTGTACGTCCACATTCTGAATAACATTACCTCGGCATGTACCTTTTGATAAATTTCGACAAGGTGCGTCATGTGCAGTTTGGAGTATGCGACGACGTTCGGCGGACAACCGGCGCCGCCGCCAAAATCTGGCATTCAGTGCACGTAACGCGCGCCACGTGGGCGGCTAGCGCCACAAGATAGTCGCTTTCCCAAAGATTAGATATGTGTATTAGGCGAGTGCTTGATACACAGCGCACGTGCACTCGTATTTTTTGAGAATGTGATTGCTGGATTAAGGGGTTTTCTGAACCCCACTATTTTTCTCTTCGGCCATTCGTTGTTATTGTAATTATAATGGTAATGGAATTAGAATGGTGGATAATATAAAGTAGTATTGTATTTACACGACAATTTAATGTTTAATGTTCTACGAATAAATATAGTTTATCTACGGCTCACATAGAATAAGTTTATTGGTCTAGTGTGACACACGCCGGTGGCTATGATGATAGTAGCTTTGTATAATAATCATAGTTTATTTTGAATAATGACTTTATTTTTCAAAGGAACTGTCAGTATTATACAAAGCTCACATGTTTTTACACTCGCCTACGGCTTGTATACAAGCGTAATGCTCGTGATTATATCGTGCACACAATTATATTGATTATATAATTGTGTGCACGTCAAATAATAATATACTATTATCTAGGACCCACAATAGTTTATTTATTATGCACATATTAATACGGACATAATCCTTAGCATAATACACACCAGCTATTATGAAGATAGTTCGATAATCCATGCTGGCATGGATTAGTGTTTTATTATAAGCAAAGGCAGAAAAACACCGAATATATTTCATATCAATCTCGATCTGTCATCAAAGTAAACTTAGAAAAATAAAATTCCTAAGAAATGTAATTGGAATAGATAATAATACCATTGCCTGCCCGGTTGCTGGTGTATAAACTTCATGCTCGTATATTATTGCTTGCATGATGTGCTCGTCACATAATCAGCGCAATTCCATAGCAAAAATGGTAAAGAGAGCTACCATAAATTGCTCAGATATTAATTGATACGTTACATTAAATAAGACCCAGTTCCACCTGTCATAGAATGCGTCTTCTAATAAAGGCATTATATATAAATATTAGCTCAAAGCTGATAAAATATCCATATATAAACGGTCCAAAGGAACTGGTAGTTTATTCTAAGCTTTTTTCAAGGATTTTGCAAATGCGCCGCCATTTCTGTAATTTCGTCAAAATAGTTAAATAACAAATTAAAGTAGAGGAAATTTTGAATAATTTATGCCTATGACTTTTTTGGGTAAAATTAATAGTTTAGCTGTAAGAGCAAATTCTATTTGATCGACATCGGTCGCAGCTGCATTGATATGAAACTACATAGTAGCCAGAATTTTGACAAATATTTTTTTGTGCTGTCATACTCGAAAACAGCTGATTTCATCAGAGGCAATCACAGGTTGGAGAACCGCTATGAAACGTTGCCGCTCTAGTGTGGCAAAGTACAAAATAAAAATTTCAAATAAAATAATATCACCAATTTGATTTTTTGTTGATAAGAAATATCAACCCGTCTTTATAGCTAATTCTAAAAACGATAAATTGAGAAAATTGTAAATAAAGTATAGCGATGAGTGTAGTTTTTTTAGTATGTTGGTACGGATGTGATATCTACAGTGTCATGAACAAATATAAATCTGTCAGAATTTAAATTAGCTTTCTAACTTGACGTTTCGTCAACCTAACATTTCCTATACAGAAATAGGAATTTTTTTCTATTATTTTTTTAAATACATATTTCTCAAAAAGCTACACAATAAACGCGACGCTCCGCCTTCGGTGACGCGCCGCATCACCGCTCGTCGCGCTATTCCGTACTTTCGGCAGTTGTGAAATAAATAACTATTATTCTAATGACGTAGTGTAGGTAGTGTCAAATGCTGATGCTTTGACAATACCTACGATTTATCTCAATAAAATAGATTCTCATGCAGCTAAACTATTAATTTTATATATTGTATGATAAAGTCATGTGCCCGGCCACATCAGATTTTTTTATTTAAATATAATTTCCGCCCAAACTTTATAACTTTTCCAGTAACCAAAAATGCGATCATTGCCAGAAATGACCAAACTACTATTGTCACATGTCAGATACTTCATCATATTCTCCAACAGTATTATAGCCGAGACGGAATTTCATCGCACACACCGCAAATACATCGTATCTGAATAGTTTGTTTTGTTGTGGCTTTTTGAATTTTATGGAAAATTGCAATTCTATGTGAGCTTTTGAGCTTTGGATAGTATTTAAGGACTAGATATCTCACCTGCTGTCAACCATCAAATATTACTAGACCAACAGTTACAAAACAATACAAAAGAGCAAGTTTTTTGCAGAAAAATTTTTAAGAACTAGAGTCAATTAACAATTCCTACTTGAAAAGGCGTACATGAATCAGCCAATTTCTTTTTATTGTTAACTACTTTTTTTCCCACAAAGTTCAGCTCTTCGTAAAAAGATAACCGGAGTTGACCAAAACTGAGTTACGATAACGAAATTATTGCTTGACCACAAGACCACAAGAAATGCCCATTAGCACCCAAATGCAAGATCCGGCAAGCCACAATATAAATAATCTGTTCCACACAGAAGATCGCAAAGGTGGCCAGACCAATAATGTCCGCTATCAGATTTACCACGTGGTCATTTCTGGCACTCGTTCGTGAAACCAGGCGACCATATTATCCTAATAACTTATACTATCTATAATCCAGCTAGACAGAGACTCTTCATACATACAATAGACAGAGAAGTTCTTCAGCGTTAAAAGCGGGATGAAGGATACTTTATTCTATTTCTTTCTACAATATCAACGTCCTCTACGCGCGTGCGTGAGCTCGACTCGCATGCGCAAACTAGGCCGCGTCAGCGCGCCTGCGCATAGCGTAGAAACATTTTCTCGCCATCTCCTTTCATAGGCGTAAAAATGTAACATAGTCGAATAGGGTAGGACGCAGGGACTGATATTATCTAGGAGTGTAATTTCAGTACTTAATCACTTCTTTTTTAAATAGACGAATTTAATCTGACCACAAATCAGTTAGAATACGTTAATTGCCATTACAACAATGCGCATTTCGATCCTCATTGTAAAGTTTGCAGAGCTAATTGATTTCGGAGTTAGAATTACCTGCATATTATAATGTTGCCGGCTGTGCTAACAACAAATAGATTACAGGTGACTGCAGTTAATTTTGATTATATTACGCAGCCGGGAATATTGATGAGCTTCTGCATTACGTATGCATGACATCACAATCCGGATCGTCTTGAGAACACCTAGTTAACTTCGACAAAAGACAATATTATTGCATCCAGAAGATGCTACATTATCCGCTCGTATGCAATAACACTTCTTATTATGGAATATGAGTTGCTTGTTATTGGGAACGAAGCAATGTCAGGTAATTATTATTTATTTACACTACTTTTTCCTTTATTTGCTGAAAATAGACGTCCATTGGGATAATCAGAATAGAAAACTAATAATATTCGTTTTACACAAAATCAATAAAATTGTATATCCATCGCTATTTTGAAAGATAAAACATAAAAGCTAAAGTGAATGTTTAACGCAGACTAGAAAAAAGCGTAAGAATTTATTGAAACGTCAAACATATCACATCCGAGCGACTTACTGTCATGGATTTTGATGCCCCATAAATCCGGAGATTTTTAAAATCCCCCGTCCTGGCCATAAGCCGTGTATATACATAGAGAGTCCAGTTGTTTACAGCGCGTCAAGCACAAGCCGCTGAAAATACTCTCACTTCCAACCCCTACAGCAAGGCACGACAGCGTTTCATATCTGCAATATGAAATCTCCTTTATATAGATTAGGTTTTTATAGCGCAGATTTTTGTATTTTGTACTGAACGGACAAGGCAGTGTAAACGCAGATAAGCGCGGACAAAGGACTTGGTGTATTGTACATCAAGAGTGTTTAGGCAGAATGTTGGAGGTTAATCGTCAAATATAAAATTGTAAAGGACCACCAATCATCTAAAGAAAAATATCGATAATTGTTAGCTAATATGTCATCATAAATTTCTATAAACTATAAAATTACAACTTTTGAAGTAACTTTAGTGTCTTTAGTAATTTTTCTTATGGACGGTTTATTGCCCGACATTGCCTTTAAGTTATCTAAAAGGCCGATTATTTAAAAGCTATTTGAATGCATCAATAAGAAACGAAATACGTAATAGAGATTTGAGTAAAAATACATTAATATAGTAAATTAATAACTGTTTTTGGAAATGGATAATATATGTTTTAGGAAATTAAGAAAGTTAGAACTACTGCTAAAGCGGGGGCTATTTCAATCTTAACACTTTATTACCTAGAAAAGAGAAAATATTCAATTATTTTTTTAAATGAATGGGGCTGAATGGATTAAGAACGTATTGATGGTATGATTCTAGGTGGCGCTAGTACATGAAAACGAGGTCACCTTCAATGGAATGGTCTATATTTCTAAAAATTAATTGCAAAATTTTATTGCAAGATTTACCAACATAGTCCTACCCTAATCCTTACTGTTTTTAAGTTTTGCTAGGAATGTTTCCATGTTGAAGTTTGATGAATATCAACACCCCCCCCCCCTCTCACCTCGTGATACTTGGTGAGGTTCTAAGGTATACCACCCCCTATCTAGCATCACGTGTATTTTTTTATTGAAAACTCAAATATTTTCCAAATATTTTTTATTGAAAAATACAATAATAAAATAGCACATATGAATTTAGAAAGCAGTGTCCTCGGACCATGGGTTTACTTGGCTATTTTTGACACTAAGAAATGGACAAGCATCTATAGGCTCAACTCTATATAAGGCCCAATTGAATAATATTTGGGTCTCCCGCATCAGGGTTAAAGTTTATAATTTGCTTTATAATTCGAATTTTTATATATTTTTAATAAAATATTTAATGACAAATAAACTTTTAGCAACATTTCGACACATTTTTTTCATTACAATTAATTATAAGAAAATGGTTATTTTTCTACAAGTCTTTGAGCCTAAATAAACTGCAGGCGATCTAAATCTTGCATTAGAGTAATATATTTTTGTATACGTTAATTCCACACCTTAAACTTAAACTTTTTGTATTTGAACAAGAAGAATTACTTAATCTTTTATTAAGAAAATAAATATGAAGCAATTTGAATTTTTTTAAACTTTAAGGCTCTTGCGGAAGGCCTACATATTTTTCTATTGGGCCAATTTTTTTTACTTTATCATACGCAGTATGTAAAGTATTGTAATCATGCCGAAAAAAAAAATTGAGATTTTAGCGGAAATAGGTCTTTATGGGTCCCTTGAACATTTTTGACCAAGGTACAGAAAAATGTCTGTGTGTGTGTGTGTGTGTGTGTGCGTGTGTAAACGATTTTTGTGACGACGATTCTGGAGAAACTACTAAAGGTATCGGGACGAAAGTTTATATTTAGAAGTTTTATGACCAAGCTTAGAGCTGAAAAGCTTTTGGTTCAAAAGGGTCGAAAGTAACTGGTAGTTTATTCTAAGCCGTTTTCAATGATTTTCCAAATGAGCCGCCATTTCTGTAATTTCGACAAAATAGTTAAATAATAAATTAAAGTAGAGGAAATTTTGAATAAATTATGCCTATGGCTTTTTTTGGTAAAATTAGTAGTTTAGCTTCAAGAGCAAATTCTATTTGATCGAGATCGATCGCATCTGCATTGATATGAAATTACATAGTAGCCTGGATTTGACAAATATTTTTTTTGTGCTGTCACCAGCGATAAGAAATATCAAGATACGACACTTGCGGCGGCACCTTTGATGTCGGTGTTCCAAGTTTTACGAAACTAGCAGGCGCGACAGCCGTGATTTGAAAAAGTCTGCTAGATGCCGCCACTGCAAAAGAGGCAAATTTATTACTTCAAACTGACACGGACACTGTCACATTGACAGAAAAATGTAAACTGTCACTCTGACAGGAAAGTGTAGTAGTATATTGCCGCCTGCTGTCACCACATAAATGTCTATAGTTGTCACACTCGAAAACAGCTGATTTCATCAGAGGTTGGAGAACCGCTATGTGCGGCAATGTACAAACTACAAAATTCAAATAAAATAAGATCACCAATTTGATTGTTTGTTGATAAGAAATATCAACCTGTTGTCATATCTAATTGTAAAAATGATAAATTGAGAAAATTGTAAATAAAGTATAGCGATGAGTGTAGATATATTTCAGTATGTTGGTACGGATGTGACATCTACAGTGTCATGAACGAATATAAATCTGTCAGAATTTGAATTATCCTTTTTAAACTTGACGTTTCGTAGAAGCGGTATCAACCTAACATTTCCTATACAGAAATATAACCATTATAGATCTTTTTTAAAAATACGTATTTCTCAAAAAGCAACACAAAAACGATGTTGATGTCACTCCTGCCGAAAATTACATAGCGGGAGTCGCTCACATGCGACGGCGATGCTCCACCATCGGAGACGCGCGATCACGCGCCGCATCACCGCTCGTCGCGCTATTCCGTACTTTCGGCACTTGTGAGATAAATAACTATTATTCTGATGACAGTAGATAGTGTCAAATGCTGATGCTTTGACAATACCTGCTATTGATACTATTGACTATTAAAATAACTGTCAAATCCTGGCTAACTAGTTTAATTTTAATGCAGACACGATTTATCTCAATCAAATAGATTCTCATGTAGCTAAACTATTAATTTTATATTTTGTATGATAAAGTCATGTGCCTGGCCACATCAGATTTTTTTGTTGTATATGAGGGTTCATAGGGACAACTGTTTATCAACTTGAAATTTAGAATTTCGAAAAAAGTTTTTTCGATACACCCTACTGCACAGTCTGTACGACAACGGGGTGCGAGGTAGGTACATTTGACAGCATTATCCAATGCGCCGGCAGTAAACGAACTATAAAACCTTCAAAGGTATTTAATATGCCGTTTTGTGTAATTCGCTGCAAATCCAAGTGTTTGTATAAAGTGCATAAAATCTTACTACAAAATTTATATAGTTTGTTTATAGTGTTATACATTGAAAACACTCAGTGTTTTATTTAGACATTGTTTTATGAAAGAGTTTTTATAATTTAGTTTAAAACACGTGGTGCCCGTGTCAGATTTTGTTAGTACGTGTTGTAAACAATTTTTTCGTTCATTTGCTGCTATATTCTACTGGCGTGTCATCGAGCGGCGGTTGTCACTTGTCGCAATGCTGCCATATAACTGACGTCACGCGGATTAAACTCGACCTTATTTCCTTTTTGCATACGGTCTTATGCCACCGCTACGGTAGAAACTGGCAGCACTGCTTGTCAGCCACGCTGGCGAGGTGAGTCATTCACGGACATAGTTGCGCAAAAATACACGTGATATGTTTTTTGATGTAATAACAGCCCCCCATCCCCATTTGTGATCATTAGTGACGTTATCCAAAGCTCCCTCCTCTATTTGGACCTCACGTGATTAATGGACGACCCCTAACCCGAAAGCCGGTTAATGCAAGATTTCAATAAAGAAACTCACTGAAGAAACCAGTGTTGTTTTATTGTTATATTGTTTTTAAGTTATTGCTTTATTTGTGTATAAATGTAAATAAGTGTAAATGTATAAAGGTGATATACAGGTGGGATGTAAAGTTGAAATTACTTAAAAATTACAGCTGCAACCTGGATTCAAACCAGAGACCTTTCTTTGTGTCACTAGCACAATGCTCTATCCAACTGAGCTATTGAGGCCTATGACATCTGTTAGGGAAAATTGTCATATCAATGAAAATAAGTAGACAACAGTACCAAAGCCGAACATATCGCGACACATATCAAATGTCATTTACGTGACATAGGGTTCACACAAGAAACAAAATTTAACGTCAATTACTGAACATGAAATATAACTAGAATAATAGCTCAGTTGGATAGAGCAATGTGCTAGCGATAAAAAAGGTCCATGGTTGAAATCCAAGTTGTGGCTGTAATTATTAATTTATTTTTCAATTTACATCCCGCCTGTATATCACCTTTATACATTGATTAAATTTCTAGTAGTGAAGATATCCTTTGAATATAATATTTCAAAATCATTTTAACCTGCTTTTTTCTAGACACTAGCGCAATGGAAAAACATCGTGCAACATGTCATTGTGTTCGTTCGCAAAAACATGAACAAACATGATTTCAAATAAAAAGTGAAATAATGTGTAAATACTTTGGGCGCTTATCCGATGCTGTCAACAATAGAGATACGCCTTACGCGCTAGTGCAAATGAGTTAACAGCTTGGTGAGGTAAAATGATTTACCAGAAAAAGAAGCTATTGGTCTGCAGTAAGCAATTTTCTCATGATATGTAAGTATAAGCTCTCATAATGCATAGTTATTTGTCTATTGCATCACACCTAACAACTGCATTTACCATTCATAGAGGAGTTTCCATTAAAAAAGATATAGTTATTAATAGTCTAGTTCATCGCGTACTTTCAGGTGTTGTTCTTGTATCGGTACTTTTACTGAGTAGCGCCCAACTAATCGAATAAAGACGTTTCTTCCACGTGATTCTAATTGAATGCGTGGTTGTTATTTCAGCTTAACCTCGACGAGGCGTTGTAGGTTTGTTCACACATAAATAAAGTGGGGTGTGGCTGGCGGACTGTTGCTTTTAGCCCTCGAAACTACTAACTTTTTCGATTAAATCGTTCGCCGGTGGCCTTTCGCACGACGGGCCTACTAAATCTTACAAGGGCCCCCGGTCGCCTACCCCGAATCGCATCCTATATTCCATTAAATGTTAGTAGTATTTGAACAAGGGAAGTCGACAGGGCGCAAATAAACGACTCGATGTAGATTTCAAAAAGATCCAGGGCTAATGGCTCCGGGGGAAAACATTACGGATCTTCGTTTGCGAAGTGAGATACGGTATCGACACGATCTGTCCTCCAATGACCTCGTTTTCCTCTTCCTTCGGCTTCGTAACTGGCACCTTATAACCAGTAATTTAAAAGGCTTATCAGTCACCGGAGGTCCATGCGCAGAACTCGGCAATTTTGGCGAATGCTATATTATTCTATGTTAGCATTACATCAAATACCATAAAATCATATGATAGAACAGAATTTAAGAGAACAACAATATAATGGCGCTCAATATGTCAAATTGTTATTTCAAGAATCATACAACTCTTTAATACTTTAAATAACTTTGGGATATTATTTTAGGGAATAAGTTGTTAAAATAAAACAAAATGTCCATTATATGTTATTGGTCAACTCTTTAGGTTGCAACAAACAATAGTTCCCATCAAAAATAATCGACCTTTCGCTTATAATGTTTATAGTACTATGGTTGAAGAATGGTCCCTGAATTCTGAACTTGCAGGCCAATGATGTTTAGAAAAACAGGTCTCAGTATATTGCTTGTATCTTCGATAATTTTTTATTTAAATTTTTAGGAAATATACTTTATCAGTTAAACATTAAGATACGCATTAATTTTTTTCAATAATCAATCTTCCCATTTTTGTCTTTAAAAGATCGGCTATCCAATTAAAGAGTCGTTAAACCTAAATACTATAAAGTAGTACAGTCTACTTGTTAGTATTTAGATTCAATGGCACTTTGTTTAGATGAAAGTGGTCCTAGAAATTTCTGGCACCAAAAAACGACGTTTTGTTTCTTAGGTTGATTTTTTCAGGAAATTTACTCTGTTATTTGTACATAACAACACTAGCGTTCGTATCATTAACTTAACAACTATCTTCCCATTTAAAAAAAATGCTTTAGAAAATGGTTTATGTTTCCCCTTAATCACACGAAAATTCTTGGTTACGTTAAGATATTGGAGTATACTGCTAGCAAAACATTGATTTCCTGATGGTCGACATAGAGTCCTGTCCGTCTAGATCTTAAAAATTGTCGATCTATGACATTTTGAAGTTAAACACCTTCATTTAATTACCGAAAGAATAGAGAAGTAGAATAGAGTATTCCTGAACATTTTAAAAAAATCTGATGTGGCCAGGCACATGACTTTATCATACAAAATATAAAATTAATAGTTTAGCTGCATGAGAATCTATTTGATTGAGATAAATCGTGTCTGCATTAAAATTAAACTAGTTAGCCGGGATTTGACAGATATTTTGATAGTCAATAGTATCAATAGTAGGTATTGTCAAAGCATCAGCATTTGACACTACCTACTGTCATCAGAATAATAGTTATTTATCTCACAAGTGCCGAAAGTACGGAATAGCGCGACGAGCGGCGATGCGGCGCGTCACCGATGGCGGAGCGTCGCCGTCCCATGTGAGCGAGTCGCGCTATGTAGTTTTCGACAGGAGTGACATCAACGTTTTTTGTGTTGAATTTTGAGAATAACGTACTAAAAAAATCAAAATCGGTTATATTTCTGTATAGGAAATGTTCGTTAATGTCACTGTCGATGTCACATTCGTACCAACATACTAAAATATAACTACATTCATCGCTATACTTTATTTACAATTTTCTCCATTTATCGTTTTTACAATTAGATATAACAAAGGGTTGATATTTCTTATCAACAAACAATCAAATTGGTGATCTTATTTTATTCGAATTTTGTATTTTGTACTTTAGTGCACTAGAGCGGCAACGTTCAATAGCGGTTCTCCAACCTCTGATGAAATCAGCTGTTTTCGAGTGTGACAGCCATAGACATTTCTGTGGTGACAGCACAAAAAAATATTTGTCAAATCCAGGCTACTATGTAGTTTCATATCAATGCAGATGCGACCGATCTCGATCAAATAGAATTTGCTCTTGAAGCTAAACTATTAATTTTACCAAAAAATATCGTAGGCATAAATTATTCAAAATTTCCTCTACTTTAATTTATAATTTAACTATTTTGATGAAATTACAGAAATGGCAGCTCATTTGCAAAATCCTTGAAAAATGCTTAGAGGAAACAGCCAGTTCCTTTGGACCCTTTTGAACCAAAAGCTTTTCAGCTCTAAGTTTGGTCATAAAACTTCTAAATACGCACTTTCGTCCCGATACCTTTAGTAGTTTCTCCGAAATCGTCGTCACAAAAATCGGGTACACACACACATACACACACACACACACACACACACAGATATTTTTTTGAACCTTGGTCAAAAATGTTCAGGGGACCCAAAAACACCTATTTCCGCTAAAATCCCAATTTTTTTTTTCGGCACGATTACAATACTTTACATACTGCGTATGATAAAGTAAAATTTGCGTCTGGGTTTCGAGTTATCGTGCTGACTGTGCAGCAAAACATAGGTCTGAGTGAAACATGTAGAAATGCTTTAATGGCAATGGTCAATTTTATGATTTCGACAAAATTATCGATTTATGACAGATCGGAGTTAGAAACATAAATTTTATAACGCATTTCGTTGTTTGATGGGTTATAAAAATGTATACGAGTTAAGGTTCCGTTGTAAAAACATCGCAACTACGAAACAAAATGTTTAGATTCGATGTTCTTCTGTCGGAGTCCGTGTTTATGCCGTGGGTTTACGTATCCATTAAGGCTTATGGTGTCTGTGATGAGCTGGCCATACGTAACAGCCGAAATATAGGTGACAATTACAATTACAATTACTGCACAATGTCTGCACTTTCAATTTTGTTCTTTTTTCTAGAATAACTTTTTTGTTACAATTAATTATATTATTAGTATTACTGGTCAGTTTACATTATTTTTTATATTGTTATTGGTGGGGAAATGGAAGAACGGCCTTGGCTGAATATCTACCATCGGGTTGTTTAGCTGTGTGAGTAGGATTTAAGTTTTACTTTTATATAGATTATGTACCTACACAAGCTAATCAATAAACGTATTATTATTATTATTATTATATCTAACAATTATCGCATTTTTCGATTGCGGATAAATGCTTGGGCTGAAATTGTACCTACATAAAAAATCTATTATTGTATATACAGTGTGTCACACTTAAGAGTGTAACACCTTCATATCTTTTTTATTTTAAGTCCAATTTTAGTAATCTTTTCTTTCAAATATAGAACTCATATTGCTCTATTTACTGCCAAAAAACAATTGCCTTCTATAAATGCAAAGCACCTTGTGATGGCAAAATCAATAGCAAAAATCAAGAAATCGCTTAAGGAATTTTTTTGTAAAATATTTAAAAGATACAAGAATATGACAACATATTGTCAGTGTCATATTGTGTACCTAGCTGAGAAAGAGGGGCACAGGCAAGCATAACAAGCCTGAACACATCTTGAGGCCCGGGAAATCAATTTCTGGGCGTGGTGCACACAATTTTCTTTATCCTGCACAAGAATGTCGTACTAAAATCACCCGTTTCTAAAGACTAATCACTGATATATAGGTTTTTGACAAATAAACAACGTTGACGTTTTAATCGCAAACGTCAAACCGAATCGAAAACTGTGTTATGATTGGACGACCATTCGGTCGCCATCTGTTGGGAATATTGTGTACAATTATTTTCGTGGCTAGCGATGAAAAGTATTCATTATAGTCCTGGTGGGCAAACAGCATCGTTCGTGTCTCCACAGAGACGCGAAAACGACATTTTCGCATGTTGTAGGACAAAAAGGATATTAAATTCAATGAGATCTAAATGGACAACAGACTCTAAAAGTTTATATTTTACTACTTTTGACAAACGTTGGTACGGTTGATACGGTATTGTATGCTTACACAGCAGTAGGGTATACTTGAAACAAAATATACCTTTAGATTTTCCAAATTTAAAATCGTTTCCAAAAACATCAAACTTTGGCCCTTTTGACCTGTCATCAATGAATAAATGAAAAAAAAAAACAAAAGGTTAATTAAAATAATCCGACAAACTTATTTGGTTTTGAAAGAGCAAGAGCTCACAAGACAGTTCAATCGGTTTAATTTCTCAGGTTTTGACAGTTTTCCTCTCCACAACAACAAGACAAAAATGAACAACTCCAGTTCATATATTAAATTGAAATATCAGGCAAATATCTTATTTCCCCACTTTTCCGTCTTCATATGCCAATCAATCAAAATGTGATATATAACTTTCCAACCGAAATGTATTGAAACCTTTCAGCGGCATATGCTGCTGCAAAAGATGGTGAATGGTAGCGGAAAGCGCATGAGCACTGCAATACCATGAATTATTATATTAGCTGCTTGCGTTTCCGCGCAGAAAAATTCCAATCATTCGAAGGTGACGTCCCGCATATTTCACTAACAGACTACCCTAGAACCTCTATAATACAATTTCATTCCGTTCACTGCTGCAAAGGACGCAAGTGCTTTGCAATGGACAAACGTGCTTTACATAGAACGAAAATGATAGGAAATATTTCGATAGTTTGTTTTTCTATTAGAATACTAATATTAACACTAGTCACTACCATTTAAGGTTTACTTTCAAGTTTTAGTTAACTGCAATGCCTTATTAGGCAAGGAGACAAAAGACTCACTTTATGTTTAGGATATGTAGCCGTACCCATGGATACAGATTTTATTATGAAGCCGAAAACAGTGTCACAATTTCGTGTTCGTTATGAAAACGAAGTATGCACAAACAATAGATTTTTGGGTATTTTTATATGATTATAGTCTAATTTTCATACTGCAGGACGGATATCTATGCTTCTTAGTATTTATTAAGAGTAAGTAAACAACAACTGATCACGAATTCATTTCATGGTTCGTCATAACATGGTTTGTTTTGCCATCGCATTCGTCATCTCAACTACCAAACACCCCTACAACAACAAAACTACCTTTCGTTTATAGTACGTATTTACGTTCTTAAAACCCTTCAAATTGAGGTCTAGGAGCGTTGACCTCACTGCGAGGACTAGAGTATAAAGTGCTGAACGTCGAGAGAGAGTGGAATTGCGGCCTCGCCGCCAGATTCAATCCGGTCCAGGACCAATCTAATATAAACACAGATGGATATGTATCGGTGAATGGTAAAAGTTTGAAATCGAAAAGTTGTTCGGGAAGTTGTTCCCGGAATAGCATTTTTATTTAGATTCTCCTAAGCGGTCGCCTGAGTCGTACCGATCGAAAAATGCGGGATGGATTTGAGATTTGGCACGACGGCGACGCCAACGGTGCGCTCTATAACCTTTTAACGACGTAAACTTTCGCCCTTCGATGATATCGTATCGTTTGTAGGATTACCGAGGTAAAGAGGTTCTGTGAAATATGGATATGGTGAATGATAAACATTGTACAAATCGTCTTACACTGACGTATCGTTGTACTAGCATTTATAAAAATATACGTATCGTATGCTGCTTTTTAATGCAGCTTCATCACTGACATTGGTACATAAGTGGGCTTAGACTAATATTAACATCAAATTTTTATTACTTATTATGTCGGAACTTTCTTATTTATTACGGTTTGTTATTCTCCAGAATCTCTAAATACAGAGTGGTAAAAGAATAATGTACGATATTTGGCCTACATATAGAAGCGAACAAAATAAGGTCTAATTCGTAATTAGCATGGGCCAGAAGATAAGCCGGCTATACAGGATGTCCGCTTTAGTGAGAATATAATAATATCGCGCCGTTGTATGTATTCTAATAACCTTAACAGTAGTAATTGAGTTTAGCTTTTCAGTTGGTTTGACTTCTTAATCTGATCTTAACAAATTCTTTATATTACAAATCTTTATATTACAAATTCTTCATTTACAACTTGAGTTAAGCATTAAAGATAATAACTTAAAATTTCAAGTTTCTTACGGTGAACTCTTCGAAACTTTTCTATTTTAGTAAGTTGATGAGAACAAAGATGCGAATAAAAACGTTCATATTGTCACATAGGGTCATCCGGAGCATAAAACATAATCAGTCGCGAGGTTAGTTTGTGTTTTGGGAACCTTGCTCTAGGAATGTGCAACGATAAAACAACAAACATAAGTCGACACCACGAAGGTCGGCTACAACCCAATACCTTGGAGAGCTACTATAAAGATTAAACTATTTTGTTTACCAGTCATTTATTTAGTAGTTATCACCAGTTATTAAGAAGCACGCATATGTAAGATAACAACAAATAAATCAATTGTTTAATGCAAAGACGTTAATGTGATTACCCACCAAGGGGTGACCACCTCCTTCTATTAATGTCACAATGGTGGACGCGCCGTTATCCCGATGGTAAATACTAGAAGCGGTTGTTAACATCACCGAGAACGAAAGAAGGACCCAACCAAGCCATAATGTCTAGCAAGAAGTGCTACCACAAAGAACAAAGTAGAAGATGCAACCAAGATAAAGGGAGAAGAAGCCACCAAGCAGAAACAAGAAGCGATCAAGAAGAATGAAGAACAAGCGAGCAAGAAACAAAAACAAGCGACACAGAAGAAAGAAGAAGAAGCGACCAAGATGAATTTTTCATCTTGGATGTGTGTCCTACCTGCCGACAGAATCAGAAGAAGACGGGAAGATGTCAATTTCCATCTGATAAAGCGCCAAAAATCGGGCAGAACGCCTACAGGAATGAGCATAGAGATAAAAAAAATTAAGGTTTCTCAATATCAGGAACTCGATGTAGAGTCGTAACGTAGAAGTGAGGTAGGAAATATCCATTATAATTATATTTGGCTAGATTTTAATTCACATACACAAATGCACATGCAAGGTAATTTTATTGCTAAATAAAAGTAGGACACGCTCGACAAAAACATTTGTGTTATACATTGCGTTTTCGAAGAATAGGGACAAAGACATTGTATATCATAATGCCTAGTCAACAAATTGAGTTCAAGTTTATGGGATGAAATCTGATGCCAAGGCCACTGGTAGTACCGAATGAATGTTTTCAAATAAAAAAAGGTCTTTGTTATTAAACAATTAGGTGTGTGAATGCAACAATAATAAGAAATCTTGAAATTAATGGCTGTGTTTATCGTAACCAACTTCTGCTCTGATAGTTTTATAATGTTTTCAAGTTTCTTGAGATTGCAGCGACATTTTGGATAATGGCGCTTGTAGATATCTTCATGGCCTAGCCAACTATGAAACGATAATCGTACTGATGAATCAGATGAATTAGTCAGGATAGTCAGGATATAATTACGTAGGAGAATTATGGACAATACTTAGTTGAAAAGTATATTTGAGAAATGGGGAATCACGTAAAATGTCAGGAGCGGATGATTGAGACGCATTGATTGAGTAGCAGTTCACAGATTTTAAACATGCAGATGAATGTATTGATGTATTTACGTATGTATGAAAATGAAAAGTATTTATAGAAGTATGGATGTAGTGTATGTTTTTGTATATGCGTTGTTCTTTTTATTCACAGTTTTTAACCACAAGGGTTAAAATGGACAAAATCTCTGTTTTGTTGTCTTGGGGAACAAAATTTATGATCAGTAGGTCTTTCTGTTCAGAATAGTATAGCGAAAATAAGAAAATAAGATGGAAGCTAAAGATTTTCAAATAACGACGAATCATACTCAAAATTATCACGTAATATTTTTTTTGTGTATCTAACAATCCTCTAATACTTTTATTTTAAAGTGGGTATTATTGGATATTTTATTTTATAATAATCAATATTTAAATCATTTGTATGTACCGCTTCAGAGACAGTCGTTCAGTGTCATCTTGTGATGTCACTTTTGTGCCGTTTTTTGAGGTTGACCAGTGTAATAGAGAATAAGCATTTGTCAGTGACTAGATGACGTCAATGCCGACAAATATGTTAAGGGTTATTTATTTATTTTTATTTATTTATTTTTTTTTTTTACTTGTTTATTTTACGTCGGTCTAGTTCCGCAACTTAGGCCAATCACCGACGCTGAGGGCAGGCTACACACACTCAGGAATTTTGTCCTACTGAAGGAATTCCAACCTCCAGTAAGAGTTCTTTAACGTGCACGTCGCAAATGACAGCACACGGGGCCACCGGCTTTACTTCCTCATCCGATGGAAGGCGGCATGCAAAGGTATTTGTTCCCTGCCTAAAATACCAGGACAGTCGATTTTAGCCCGAGCCGGGATTCGATCCCGGGCCTCCAGCGTAGATAGCAGCCGCTCTATCCTATACGCCATCGACCCCCCCATGTTAAGGGTTATGTATCTAAAAATAATATTGCTTAACATATTTAAAAAAAAAATAACCTGAACTTAGTTGGTGTCCGTATGTATCCCATTATTGTTGGAAGTTGCCTCACCAGTGTGATAGATTCGGACAAAAACAAGTGTTGCAAAATTTTTGATATTTTAAGTTACAATTCTTGAATGTTATCATTTCAAATTACAGAAAATTATCAATAGTTTCTTACGATAAAATACTTTCCCAATGTATACATAAAGATAAATAAAAATAGATCAATAAAAAGCAGCGTTATATACTTGAATTCACCTTTACACTAGCGAAGTCGTCTACGCAGAAATATATACACTTCAACCGCAAGTTACATTTCATGTAACAAATATCCGCTTCTCTCGGACAATATATCTTTAACAAAACATTTCGGCACGTACAGATTACAGTTTTATATGCAGTGTCCGGAGAAATAGCCTTTTGCATTGTAGTCACAGGATTGACTTCTCCCTAGTGGATAAAACGCACACCTCTGCGCTTCCCTATTCTGAACCTGTATGATTAATATGTCCGTGGAGACTCCCGAGGTTGAAGCGTTTGACCTGTATCGCTCGGTCCCCTCAGTATATCATCCACCCGTATTGGATCTCTTTGTACTTCGGTTGTCAGTGGTATAAAATTGCCTATTTCATGAGAAACGTGAGCAGATTTGGTTGGGAAAATGCAATCGAAAGTAGATCAAAACGACGAATAGTAACACATTCTTACAAATTAACTAAAATAACTCCCATTATCTAAATATTTGTGAAAGATATAGCTTTACAAGGAAAACATTGCAATTTTAGCGTACTGTTTAACTGGCTTTTGTAAACTTACATTGATCGTCACACCCAATTTCAAAAGAAACGAAACTTTAAAACTATTAAGAAACTATTTATTAAAAAGCTTAGTCACAATAAGTCATTTGACAATATGTATGTATAGAACAAATGTATTAAACCTTGGCAGAACTGGTGGGCACAATTAATCTAAAAAGAATTATAAATCCTGCCAAACACATATGGAATAATATTAACATGATACGTATTGTATAGTTATTGTGGAATAATGACAGTTGTCGATTAAACTTCTAAATTTGTATTTTGTAACAATTTAACATAAAAGTTAATATTTTTGGTGATTGAAAAATGTAGCGGGTAATATTATGTGTCCTTAGCAAGTTTTAAATATCTTCAACAATTTAATGGATATAATAAAACAAAATTTTTGTTTGTTTGCAATAGTTTTCAAAAAGTGCAGTCTAATCTATTATTTACGTAACTCTTAGTAGCAGAGTAGAGTTCCCCAATATCAACAACCAATATTGCCAGCTCAATATCTACAAAGCCTCATAACACAAAAAACGAAGCGTTTTCTGAAAACGTTCCTACTACAATTTATGGGTCCATTCTGTGCATATCTGTAACGTCTATAAGGTCAAACCTATAAGTAGTTATAGATCTATAAAGAATATTGCGATTCTGTGTGCCCTCATAGGCTATAGGTACTCGTAAATATTCTTATTGGGGTGTTTATGGGTATTCTAAGCGATTCTGAGTAGTCCCATAACGTCACTATGACAAAAATTGTAAGCTATTAAGTAATATGCGATTCTGTGAGCCCCATAGACTATAATAGATCTTTTATAGATACTCTTACATTTACGTGTGGTCCGACGGTGACTGTAACTTCCTATAGATACTATAAGGATTGGAGATGTGCTATCTCAGAAATATGTGAACGATACTCGATCACATATCAACATGGATCTGATCAATCGATTGATCATAATAAATCAGATCGACGATATCGATCTTTTGTTAATTTGATAGACTTTCTAAATAAAAAATATAAAAAAGTAACGTAATTGAAATCGATAAAACAGTTTTTTTTCCCAGCACTGAGATTCTATAAGCCGCAAACGATTTACCGTAAGCAACTCTCCAAAGAGCTGGCTTTGTGAAAAATACTATTGTGTAAATAAACATAGCAGTGGTTTAATATAAAATATTTACCTTTATTGTGGGAATATTGTCAACGAAAAGGCATAAGTCCTGATTCTTTTCTTTTGAAAAGGGAATTCTGGGTAAAGTTTTTTTTTTAATTATCCAGTTGTTAAAAATATTGTTATTTTTCGTGTTCAGGTGATACCTATCATGAAGATGAAATATATAACAAAAGGACTTGGAAGCAGGGTTGTTATGTTTAAAACACTGTTTTAAATCTGTTTTAAAAAAATATTTTGTTTTGAACTGTTTGGTTTTAAATATGTTTAAAACAGGTTTGATTATTTATTTAAAACTGTTTTTTTGGGTGGATTTAAAACATGTTTTGTTTTCATATTTAAAACATGTTTTTTGCGAAGTGTTTATTTGAAAACATTGTTTTGTTAAAAAAAACACAATTTTATAAAAGAAACATATTTGGTTTGTTTTAAATAAGAAAAAACGTTTTTTATAACAACCCTGCTTGGAAGGCAAACGTTCTGGTTCTTTTCCTATGAAAAGGGACTTTTGGTTATTATAAGTTATTTTTTGAGAGCTTTTCAATTTACTTTTGATTAAAAAGTTAATATCACAAAAAATTAGTATTATATTTACCATAAATTATGTACAATTTAATAAGTTTTTAACTTTTTTAACAGTTTTTAACCAAATTTTTATATATTGTTTAATTGACACTATATATTCTGTTTGCATTTTATTTTCATATTTTTTCGTTTTATCGTATACACATAAAGGAATAAAACACAATTTGTTTGTATATTGTATTTTTTATTTGTAAATTTCAAACAATTCAAGTTACATTTATGAACAAATAAATACCTTAAACAATTATACGTAATGCAGTGTTCTAAATAGTTTCAGTTATAATACTAATGTACAATTTATCACACAACAAAACTTACGAAACCTGACTAATGACAATAAATATAATGATCGCCTCCACATAAGTATTTGTGCCTACAATTATTTCGTGTTTCAATTAAATGTAACAAAATGTTAGTTAATGACTTTTACCTATAAGCTGACAATATCTTATTTACAAGAATGTAAAACTACTCTGTTGATATTTGATTTGCCGGAGATGTTTGAATGCCTGCCGGAGACCTGAGATTAACCTCAAATGTCGCAGACTCCGGCGCAATGGCAGAGCCCAGACAACTCCGCTCTTAAAAGAAGCTTCTAATCTAGTCCCAAAGCATTGAAATCATAATATTTTGCATAGAACATTTGCACATTTTTTAACAGTACAATTTGACTCGCCTACGTGAGTCTCAACGATTCATCGCGATCATTCGATGATCAAGTGTTTAGTGCCTTGCGTTACACCTTGATGTTTGTCCGAACACAATTGGCATAAGTTTTAATCATAGATTCACATCATAAATAATAATCGTTTGGTTCAACTATTGTGATTGATTCATTCCCATATCTACAACTAATTCATAATAACAAATGGTTTACATTTATCTGCTTTGCCGCACTGATACAAATCCTAAACTACTACTGCTGAAATCAAACAGGGCTACGCTTGGTAAATTCCGCCCGAACAGCTGATTCGGCTGTCCGCTATGACAGCCGAACTCGAACACAGAATCCCGTTTCTATAAGAGAGTTATAGGCTGGTTATAGAGTTCTATAAGGATTTCTTATCGAAACGTATAGGCTATCGATCTATAACGTTATAGAATTTTACAAGTGAAACCACAGAATCGACCCATTAGTCTTATAATGGTACATTTATTGTGCCCCTGAACTGAAAAATATAAAAACTAGTATATATACTTTTGGTGGAGGTGCCGGTATAGTTCAAGAGTACTGTTTAAAACTTGTCGAAATATATCTGGGAAAAATTGACAGCCTGCACGAATATATTTTGTAAGATAATAAGCTCGAATTCGATTGAAGTAATCTAGTTATATTTACATAAAAAGTCCCTTAAAGTTCACTTTAACAACGTCACGCACACGCCGAGCGCAAGACTTTTCTCGTCGGTTTGTTTTGCTAAGCCCCCATTCTCCAGGATCGTAAACGTGTACGGCCTCCCAAGATAAGACAAAATATATTACGGAAGCATCCAATCGCAAACGGGGACGGCTGCACATTTCCCGAATTAAATTTGATAAAACGTGTCGCTCTTACAACGGAGTCCATAATTCATGGTGCCCGGACCGTTTAAAGCTTAATTAATATTCGAATTAGAACGAGGTCAAAATTGAAATGTTGCCAAAGCTATAAACCATACACCCGAAATAATTACAATAGAATCAATTGCGGCCATAAATCAGCAAATATTTTACATGGGACAATATTTTACTCGATACGATCCTAATATGTTTAAAAACGCGACTGATGATAAATCGACTCTGTAGGTAGTGGGGAACGTCGATATTGCGTTAAAAATGGACGCCGATTTGTCAAAGTAAGCCTCGCGTATTTTTACTAGAAAAAATTTAACCCTCGTGTCGGATGCTGTGGAGGGCAGATTTCCATGAAACGGTCCCTCTAAAATTCGATTGTAATCTACAAAAAAAATTAAGCGGGAAGTTACGGGAATAATTGAATCATTAAGGCGTACGAAAAATGAGGGAAAATTAGTAAAGTTTTATAATCCCCCACCCTCTTCCTAATATTGATTAAAGTTCTTGTTCAACGCTTCTCGAGAAAACGGATTACTTTATCTTGAGTACACTTCTGAAGAAATGTCTGCGTCTTGGTAAATTTTGGTGGAAAAAGCATCAAATTAATCGAATTATATTGCAATTGAAACTTCACTATTCTTAACCAGTATAAACTATTTATTGTCTAATTAAAATAATTTCAAGGTTACCGGTTTCGGCCTGTACGGCATCTGCAGAAGCCATTGGAAATCGATTTGCAATTTTACTATAAAATTTTTTGGTTCGGTTTCCTGTCAGAAAGATAATGAGGAGAGAATGAACAAGAATGAACAATGAGGAAAATCTTGAGAAATTTTTATTTCGCATATGTATTAGTTATCATTGACTATGATGAAAGTCCCAAAATACAGTGTGCTTAAAGACAACTTCTCTGTTATACAGAGTATTCCAATAGTTCCAATAGTGCAGCTTTTGGAAGATGGTGCCTCTGCAAATAAAGATAATTTGTAGCAGATTTCTAATTTTACACATACCGGGTGATTCAGTTTCGAAGAAGAATCTGCTTAGCACTTGGTTTCATAACTTAGTCGTGAAGATGCCTCTTGCAACAGAGCGCGAAACGTCGACTGTTTCAAAGTCCTCAACGCGGTTTCCACCCGGAAATCAATATATCAGGATTATAATAATTGCGGGGTTTACTAAACGATCCATGCTCAGCTAAATTTCTGTTCAATGTTAGAAATATAGTACGATGGGGCTATTCTATAAGAAAAATAATAAACCCTTATCATATCACGCTTTTCGTTATTAGTAAACGGCATTTCACATCCACAATCAACCACAATTATGGTTGTAAACCCAACGTTGCGCGCGCCACTTGGCAACGTGTCCGGCTTTCTGTACCAAGCTCCAGTTGGGTGCCTGAAGGCTTTTGATTATTACACCATTATTTTAAAAATAATGCTAACATGTTATACATTGCGGAAATGAGTAAAGACACGACTATCGGAAAATGCCAAAATTCAACATGGCGCCTATAACAAAAACAAAAG
Organism: Melinopterus prodromus; assembly: GCA_964023965.1. Taxonomy (NCBI): domain Eukaryota; kingdom Metazoa; phylum Arthropoda; class Insecta; order Coleoptera; family Scarabaeidae; genus Melinopterus; species Melinopterus prodromus. The sequence continues at coordinate 33,554,857 of OZ030390.1, forward strand.
TTGGCCATGGTTACGCCTCCATATTTGATGAATAAAAAATTAAAAACGATATCTTAACATTTTAGTTTTTTGATCAACACAAAAATGCGAATCATTGCCAAATTTAAACATTGGCTCTATCTCCACTAATAACCGAGATCCCCATGATGAGCCTCGAAATTGAATCACCCGGTATATGCAGAGTGGCTTGGTGCACATTTTAAGATTAATTATTGTCCCGTATATATGGTGTTCCCTGAGATAATTATAATGATATGTATTCTTCTCAAATTTACCTTGATGAGACATAGATAGTAGCAAGACAAACTTACGTGTATTTTTACTTTATCATACGCAGTATGTAAAGTATTGTAATCGTGCCGAAAAAAAAATTGAGATTTTAGCGGAAATAGGTCTTTTTGGGTCCCCTGAACATTTTTGACCAAGGTACAAAAAAATGTCTGTGTGTGTGTGTGTGTGTGTGTGTGTGTGTGTGTGTGTGTGTGTGTGTGTGTGTGTGTGTGTGTGTGTGTGTGTGTGTGTGTGTGTGTGTGTGTGTGTGTGTGTGTGTGTGTGTGTGTGTGTGTGTGTGTGTGTGTGTGTATGTGTGTGTGTACCCGTTTTTTGTGGAGACGGTTCCGGGGAAACTACTAAAGGAATCGGGACGAAAGTTCATACTTAGAAGTTTCATGACTAAACTTAGAGCTGAAAAGCTTTTGGTTCAAAAGGGTCCAAAGGAACGGGCTATTTACTCCTAGCATTTTTCAACGATTTTGCAATTGAGCCGCTATTTCTGTAATTTCGTCAAAATAGTTAAATAATAAATTAAAGCAGAGGAAATTTTGAATAATTTATGCCTATGACATTTTTTGGTAAAATTAATAGTTTAGCTGCAAGAGCAAATTCTATTTGATCGAGATCGGTCGCATCTGCATTGATATGACACTACATAGTAGCCAGGATTTTGACAAATATTTTTTGTGCTGTCACCACAGAAATGTCTATGGCTGTCACACTCGAAAACAGCTGATTCCTTCACAGGTTGGGGAGCCGCTATGGAACGTGGCCGCTCTAGTGCGGAAAGTACAAAATTCAAATAAAATAAGATCACAAATTTGATTGTTTGTTGATAAGAAATATCAACCCGTTGTTATATCTAATTGTAAAAACGATAAATTGATAAAATTGTAAATAAAGTATAGTTATCTTTTATGAGTGTATGAGTGTAGTTATATTTTAGTATGTTGGTACGGATGTGACATGAACGAATATAAATCTGTCAGAATTTGAATTAGCTTTTTAAACTTGACGTTTCGTTTCAACCTAACATTTCCTGTACAGAAATATAACGCAAAAATATACCGCCGTGTCACCGCTCGTCGCGCTATTCCGTACTTTCGGCACTTGTGAGATAAATAACTATTATTCTGACAGTAGGTAGTTGTCAAATGCTGATGCTTTGACATTACCTACTATTGACACTATTGACTATCAAAACATCTGTCAAATCCTGGCTAACTAGTTTAATTTTAATGCAGACACGATTTATGTCAATCAAATAGATTCACATGCAGCTAAACTATTAATTTTATATTTTGTATGATAAAGTCATGTGCCTGGCCACATCAGATTTTTTATTTTATCATATTTCTGTGTTTTTGAAATGCCTTCTATATTTGAGTACTTTTCGAGCAAAAGGTGTTTCTGTGGTTTCCCTTACTCCACGGCGAATGCTGGAAGCCAAGCAAACAGAAGATAATTTAGTGAGTAATGACAAAAATTGCGCTCAAATGTGAGGTCACGGGGATCAAAAACATTCATATTTTGAAAAGATTCCCTGTTGTGATAAACGTTAGTAGCGCTCGCTGATACTTGGAACCTTTGATTACATTTTTGAATGACGCTATTTTGCTTTTATTGCTAATGTTAATTCGGAACTACTGCAGTATGTGCATTTTCTGTATTTTCATATTTTCTTCTTGTACGTAGATGGAACTGTCTTAATAATAGAGCAGCAGAAAATTTTAAAATTAGCATAAGATGATAATGACTACGCGTTTTTTTTTTTTCGCTGAATAAGAATTTCCACTCAATAGTTACCTGCTGAAACATTTTTCACGTAAAATGCAAAGTTCAAGGACAACTATTTGCAAAAATTCTATAACTAGTAAAATTACCGATCCTTACCTTACCTAATAAAATTTGAACTCAAATTATGCACACAAAAAACAGTGTTTAAGGATTTTTTAGGATTGATAATCAGATAATATATCGCATTCGCCTTATATAACTATCCATTCTCAACGTTTATCATTTGTGTATCATGATAATTTTCACTTTATTATAGTCTGGTACAAATATAAGAGGATAAGAACCAGAGGAAAATAAAATACGAAGGTGTATCATTTAAAAAGTGCTACAAAATTGAACTCCATACAATAATGCCTATTTCGATCAAACATAACAGACTTGTCCGAGGATTTATTTCACAAAAAATTGTTGAAATTTTAAATAACTTATTCTTTACTGTTGATTTAACAATATCGAATGCCTACAACAAGGCTAAAATTAATAAATGCATTTTGGAACAGTGCGAGAACAGTGTGAGCGTGCGAAGTTTAAATGAATAATTAGTACTTTAAAATACGTGGCGGTTGTATTATAAAAAGAAACCGTCCTGAAAGACATTTTTCTACTAAACAACCAATCTGAAACCCTGTGAAAGCGACCCGCTGAAAAGAAAAACCTTTTAACTCTTGTGTATCCGATTAGAGACTGACCTTAACATTAAATCAAATAAAGCCCTCGGCCCGTTGGACAGAACGGGTCGATCTTAAATGCGAGTGAAGTGGATTCGGTCCCTCGTTGAAGTTGAAGTGCACCGTCGCTGATAAAAGTACCTACCAAATTGAGTATCACTTACTCCGTCGTTAATTAACTTTGAATGCTGCGATTGACTTCGCTTGTTTTTCTGAAGCTACCCGATCTAGTGCCCGCTGCCTAATTGCTAATGTACTCGTATTACACCAAGCAAACCGTAAGCTCAACAGATTAACCATAAATCGATATCAGTCTAAGAACTGTATACTACAGAGGCAACTGACTATTGAATACATTTATGGTATATTACATTACAAGAGCTGTAACTGGCATATTACGTACGAGTGGAGAGTTAACATACGAGCTGCGAAGCGGAGAGTTTTTTATTTTCCACGAGTACGTAATATGCGTTAAAGCTCGAATATTGTACATAATTTTACCTACGATCGACAATTTCTATAAATTGTATCAAAAATGACAAACAATACATATGAGGATATTTGACGGTTAACCAATGAATGTATTAGCGCGACATCTATTGCAACTACGGAGAGCTTTGTCTGAAGTATCGACCGAAAATTTCAATACATATTCAACTTAAATTATCACGTGCATGTAATATATGTTACAGCTCGAGTATTGTACTTATCTGCGACCGAAAATTTCAATAATAATTATTTATGTACCAAGGGCATTCCGCAGATATTTATGCCCCGAGGGTGACCCGTGGGCTCTCGGGTCTATCAGCCCTCGAGCTTTTTAAGTTGCCCGAGGGTATAAGCATCAAGTAATGCCCGAGTGCATCCAAAATTTTGTCCTACAATGGTTTTGTTCCTCCGTTTGAATAATATTAACAAATATTTTGACGTTATGAAGTGACATACGTACATCATACGTATCTACGGAGTTGAATAACAATACAAATAATTCGGAGCTGAGTGACAATACAGACAATTAATTGTCAAACTTATAACCTTAACCGCCAATGATTGACATTGCCGATTGACAGTACAGACAATTAAATGTCAAAGTTATAACCTTAATCGCCAATAATTGACAATGATGACTTAAAATTAACAATTTGAATGACAAATATTTGATATATTTGACATATAACCATGGCAACCCTGCCTGCCCACGCGGGCGTTAAGAAGCATGTAAAATGTCACTTTATGATATAGGACATAAATATAAATTGTAGCAAAAATGACAAATAATTAATAAATATATTCGCGCGACATCTGTCATTATGACATCATGTCGTGCGTAACAAATACCAACGCACAACCAAAAGCACACGTTTGCTATAAGCAGTGGCCGGAGAAAAAGTATGTTTCGCAGTGCTAGCAGTCGCCCAGCTATGAGTGTGCGTAGCGGGCACGCATGAGTCAATGACAACTTATGCCGTCGATTGGAAACCGATTGAATTTAATATTAAATGTTTGTCGTAGCTATATGCAACACGTGCCCACTGAAATATTTTACTCATTTCTTTGATATGCATTGAACGATGCATTGTATTATTGTATATTTTTCAAAATTATCTTCAGTAAAATTATTTCGCTTAGATGTTAAAATGTCTTTAAACCTTGAAAATTATCTTTCTACATCGCAGCTAGTCACATGCGCAAAAGAATAAACCAAAACCAAAGAAGATTTTTGAGAAATTCCTTCATCCGTAAATGAATTCGTAAAGATTTGTTTTAAAATATTAAAATCCGGTTTTCGATGTACTACCGCGTCAATTTTTCGTTGTAATTTTTTACTGATTGGTGCTTCAATGCTTCGTAACCTTTCGTACAGGGATTCAATCCTTTGAAAACTTCTTGCAAGTTCAACATTTTGTTGTTCTCGAAACTTTATTGTTGGCAATTCTTGCGCAAAATTTGTATCAATAAATTTTAATTGTTCATGCAAATCTTGTAATGATTTGTTTTTTTGCAGTCTTTAATATTAACTGCTTCATCAGGCAAATTTAAGACGAAGGGTTTGATGATATCAAAGTTTCTTGCATAAAACATTGCCGCTTCTAACCATGTACCCCATCACGTAATAACTGGTTATGGTGGCAAAGGTAGATTAGGGCACTTTTCCTTGTAAAGAGACAATCCGGAAGGGGCCTTCAATAAAAAAATTTGGTATGTGCTTATTAGCGTATTCACGTCTGGAAATTCTTCCATAATAAACTAACAAATGCTATGAATAGCGTGTGCAAAACATGTCAAATGAAGAATATTTGAAAAATGTTGTTTCGATAATTTTCCAACTTTTAACATAATCGCAGCAGCGTCAGAAACAAACTGTAATGCTTGCGTCATTTACTATTGTGCATATCTCTTCAGCATTGACGGTACAGCGAAACTGAGTAGATATTAAATAAAGTTTATACAAGTCTTGCGGGTCCAACAATCCGACAACGACGTTGACCACACATCTACCCTTCATATCCGTAGTTTCATCCGCAGAAACCCAAATATATGTATCGGATAATTTTGACTTTATTGTAGCAATTGTTTTGTCACATTGCCCTTGTACGTAATATTTTCTAATTGTGGATTCATCGGGTAAGTCTCGTCCAGTATACTTCTTGTTAAATTTATTAAAAACGGGATTATTAATTTTTGTGAAAGGTATATTAGCAGAAATAAATGTTTCACATAAATCATCAAAAAAGTTTTTATTTGACGTTCCTGTGACATTTTCCATGTGTTTTTTTTGTTTTTATATGAGCCCGAAGAAATTGTTTATTACGAATAATTAAATTTCAAGAAATTGCAAACAACTTCCCCTTTGTTAACGAACGTGAAAGTATTTGCCAAACTCAGCTAGCAAACGATTAATTGCAGGATTTTGAAACTAAGTACAACTATAAAACAAATAAATAATTCAACTCTAAGTATAAAACAGAACAACAAATTCGAAATGGAAAATAAAAACAGATATTCATACAAAATTTCAAGAGACATCACAATTGGACGAAACTGCTCAAATTATCTACCGACGAAGCGTCCCCACCAGCACGTGTCCCATGCACGACACTGGCAAATATACATTTTTGTCCGTACACTGGTTATAAGCGATATACGAGTGAATCAGTCGGTGACGTAAGGGACATTTAACATACGGTCGTAGGTAATGGTATATTTTTCTATAAGCAAGTAAGTTTCTATAAGCCATTTCACACGAGAACGAAGTTTGCAGCACGAGTCGTAGGCGAGTGCTGCAAAACGTTCGAGTGATAAATTGCCATTACTTGCGAATGGAATACTATACTTTTTCTACGACCATGCAATGAAATTTTATAAATTAATTTTTCTACTCCTATTGAGGAATGCATTCATTATCATGGCAATTTATGATAAGTAATACTAACCATTCCCACACACATGGCAAATATTTCATTCCCGGCTCCTCATACTCCGCGAGTAGTTGGAAATAATTCATTCCTCACGGCTTTAGAACCAATCACAGCTATTGATACACTGCTTAGCGACATTGTCAAGGCATTGACAACATCGCTAAGTGACAAGCGCACCAAACAATTTTAATCTCTCAAAATCCTGTTAGCCGTCAGAGTGACATAGAGCCGTCACTATATGCACAAAACTTAATTTATAAAATTTCGTTGCATGGTCGTAGAAAAAGTATAGTATTCCATTCGCAAGTAATGGCTATTTCTCACTCGAACATTCACTCGAAAACTTCGTTTTCGTGAGAAATTGTTTACATTACTTGCTCATAGAATAATATACTATTATTGCATCACTATGAGGGTTTACAGGATTTTGACAGATTAAAGTTGTTTGGTGCGCTTGTCACTTAGAGACGTTGCCAAAGCCTTGACAACATCGCAAATAAGCAGTGTATCAAAACACAATGGAAATCAAAAATCCAGAGCTGTGATTGGTTCTAAAGCCGTGAGAAATGAAATATTTCTCACGACTCGCGGGGTATGATGAGCCAGGAATGAAATATTTGGCATGTCTGTGGGGAATGTTTAGTATTTCTTATCATAAATTACCATGATAATGAATGCATTCCTCAATAGGATAAGAAAAATTGTATTATGCTGTTTACGTTAGGAATATGTAAGGCAGCAACAAGAAAATATGACAGATTTAACCCTCATCTTAGGTACAATCTATGATAATATGGTTATAGACCACTTATCTTATAAAAACTAAATGACTAGTCGCTTTCACGATTGTATCAACGTTTTGTTGATACGTCTTTTACCTACTGAGATGAATTTCGTGCGAGTGGTTGTAATCTCATTACACTAACTTCTTAGAGCAATGATTTAAATTGAATTACCATTTGCATTAAGACACAACTTACTTTGTTATGGCAATTGACGTCTAATTTCGTTTAGGTCGACCCATGGTAACGGCCGGATACCGTAGATGCTTACGGACCGGCTAGGATGTAGAGGAAACTTCTCAAGAACTCAAACTATGTCGACGAGAGTCTCTTGTCACGTAATCTAATAATCGGGGTGGTTTGTACGGATTCGTGTTCCTCAAACTTGTGTCGGTTAACCCTTCCACGGGACCAACGGGGATATAAATATTTTAAGCGCCAAAGCTCCCCTTTTACGGCCACTTTGCTTCACTCAGTTAAGGTTCTTCAGATTCTTTGAACTCGGCAAAAGGATCGAATGATTGATGCAATCGTGAAAAATATTTAATGAGCTTTAAAATATATAAATTAAGTTTCCAATTTGTACCTGGGGGCGATGAGTATAGATAGCATTGACCGATCTTTTATGAATAGAATGTCTTTGAACGTCTGGTTATCTGCTAAAATCAATATAAATTAATTGATGCCAGTTGTAAAAAATGTTTTTTTGTTCTTTTTAAGTGGGAGGTATTTTTGTTTTCTTTAAAATTTAGTTCAGGGTTTTCTCGGTGTGGAATAATTTTCTGATTTAACAATCAGAAATTTTCATGTAAAAGACAATTGAAATTTATTGAATATTTAAAACTCAGAGAAACGTAGAATTTAGTGCCCAGGTATTTTCATCACGTCTATTTGTACTTTTTGTATTATATAGCTATGCTAAAGCTATCTAAAGCAATGTTCTAAAGTCTAGACAAATTTTCAGGTTATGCGGTAAACGTGCAAAGTTTAATATTGACTTTGAGACTATTTCGAAGTTTCCTGGGCTTATGTATGTACAATAAAACATAATTACTTGCATTAGTATCATCAATTTAATAACTATCTGTTAAAATAAAGATTAACTTTCTAACCTATTTCGCTACAAAGAACTATCAATTAACGAACCAACTGAATACACTTAGTTAAACTAGAGTTCCTGCTTCAGCTAAACCATCAAGTGCTAAAACTATCGAAACCATTTGATTTCTAAATTAATAATAAGTAAATATTGTTGGATTAATTGTATCGGTCGGTTCGAAAACAGTACAAACCAAGAAAGTGAGTTCTGAAAAAATTAACAAAATAATTTTGTCGGTGCAATATCTTGAAAAGTATAGCAATTAACTATTTTGTGCAAACAGATAAAATATAAAGTAGTTCACAGAGAATTAAACGTATTACATATTTTATTTATATTTGCATTAAAAGGGAGCTATGATTAAAGCAATTATCATGGACATGTACTGTTTTTTAACTCAACGGAAAAACAGCGTACAATTTTCACAATATTTATTTATTTAAATAATATTTTTATTATTATGTATAGGGCTTTTGGGGTTCTGATTCCAAACCGGTTGTCATATTTTTTAATTCAAAATGGTGGATTCAATAAGGCAACCAGATATTTTAGAAAGATGTTGGGTGCTTACTAAACCTGTTTGCAGTGATATTTCAAGATCTTAGACTCCAAATCCAATGTCCAATTTTAAAAATTCAAAATAGCGGAATCACGATGGCGACCGAAATGTAAAAAATCTTGGATTTTCATGAAACTTTTTGCCCCTAATATTTGAAGATTGATGATTAGAAATCTCATGTCAGATTTTCAAAATAAATTAAAAATGGCGGATTACACAGAGTTAGTTAAAATTACCGGAATTCCTTAGTCTGTAGTTCTTCAAACGTAAAGAATTTCAAAGAAAAATTGAAACAAATGTTTTTTGGCTTTAAACAAGCTATCTTGTAAATATATTTTCAGTATATCTATTTTTTTCATTTTGTTCTGGAAAGTTGGGAATTATTAGAAACTCCTAGAATTTTTTGTAAAAATAATTTGTTTATTAACTGTGTCTGTTGTTAGTTATTAAAGTTTATAAAGTTTTTTAAAACAATCTATCGTCTAAGTATATTTTTACTTTATCATACGCAGTATGATGAAGTATTGTAATCGAGCCGAAAAAAAAATTGAGATTTTAGCGGAAATAGGTCTTTTTGGGTCCCCTGAACATTTTTGACCAAGGTACAAAAAAATGTCTGTGTGTGTGTGTGTGTGTGTGTATGTGTGTGTGTGTGTGCGTATGTGTGTACTCGATTTTTGTGGCGACGATTCTGGAGAAACTACTAAAGGTATCGAGACGAAAGTTCATATTTAGAAGTTTTATGACTAAACTTAGAGCTGAAAAGCTTTTGGTTCAAAAGGGTCCAAAGGAACTGGCTATTTCCTCTAAGCATTTTTCAAGGATTTTGCAAATGAGCTGCTATTTCTGTAATTTCGTCAAAATAGTTAAATAACAAATTAAAGTATAGGAAATTTTAAATAATTTATGCCTATGATATTTTTTGGTAAAATTAATAGTTTAGCTTTAAGAGCAAATTCTATTTGATCGAGATCGGTCGCATCTGCATTGATATGAAACTTCAAAGTAGCCTGGATTTGACAAATATTTTTTTGTGCTGTCACCACAGAAATGTCTATGGCTGTCACACTCGAAAACAGCTGATTTCATCAGAGGTTGGAGAACCGCTATGGAACGTTGCCGCTCTAGTGCGGCAAAGTAGAAAATACAAAATTCAAATAAAATAAGATCGCCAATTTGATTGTTTGTTGATAAGAAATATCAACCCGTTATTATCTAATTGTAAAAACGATAAATTGAGAAAATTGTAAATAAAGTATAGCGATGAGTATAGTTACGTTTTAGTATGTTGGTACGGATGTGACATCTACAGTGTTATGAACGAATATAAATCTGTCAGAATTTGAATTAGGTTTTTGAACTTGACGTTTCGTAGAAGTGGTATCAACCTAACATTTCCTATCCAGAAATATGACCATTTTTATTTTTTTTTTAAATACGTATATCTCAAAAAGCAACACAAAAAACGTTGATGTCACTCCTGCCGAAAACTATATAGCGCGACTGGCTCATATGCGACGGCGACGCTCCGTCATCGGTGACCCGCCGCATCACCGCTCGTCGCGCTATTCCGTACTTTCGGCACTTGTGAGATAAATAACTATTATTCTGGAGACAGTAGGTTGTGTCAAATGTTGATGCTTTGACAATACCTACTATTGATAGTATTGACTATCAAAATAAATGTCAAATCGTGGCTAACTAATTTAATTTTAATGTAGACACGATTTATATGAATCAAATGGATTCTCATGCAGCTAAACTATTAATTTTATATTTTGTATGATAAAGTCATGTGCCTGGCCACATCAGATTTTTTTTAATATACATTCATTTTATTATGGTAATCTTTCCTTTTTTCTAATATAACAGCCTGTATATTTTACATGTTTTCAACTCTAAGATTACTTCTAAAAGTTTTTTGATAAATTGCATCATCTTTGAGTTATGAGCAATTAAACGATAATTAACGGATAAAATTTTAAAAATCAATAAAAAATAATAAAACTGTGACAGAATTAAATCAAGTATTCAAGCTGACATATTAAAAGAAATATGTATGTATGTGCGAAAATATTCTTAATTTTTGAAGTTCAGGAGTTTTGATTAATTGGTTATAAATAAAAATGGTAATATTGTATTTAAAAATTTTTCTACAAAAAAATCTAAGAATGTACAGGGTGTGCTATTAGAAAAAGGAAACCTTACCAAATTTCCAAAATAAACGAGAGCTTGTTTAAAACCAGATTTTTTGAATTTTTTTGTTATCGGAGAATTATTTAGGAATTTCACTAACTTTGTCTATTTCTTGTTTAACTGCTTATAACTCAAAAATGATGCATTTAATAGAATTAATCTTAGAATTAAAACATGTAAAAATATAGTGTTTGAAAAAGGAAAGGTTACCAAATTTCCAGAACAAAATGAACATGCTGTATATTAAAATATATTTAAACGATAGACAGCAAAACGACTTTTACTTGAAATTTTTACTTTATCATACGCAGTATGCTAAAGTATTGTAATCATGCCGAAAAAAAAAATTGAGATTTTAGCGGAAATAGGTCTTTTTGGGTCCCCTGAACATTTTTGACCAAGGTACAAAAAAATGTCTGTGTGTGTGTGTGTGTGTCTGTGCGTATGTATGTCTGTGTGTAAACGATTTTTGTGGCGACGATTCCGGAGAAACTACTAAAGGTATCGGAACGAAAGTTCATATTTAGAAGTTTTGTTACCAAACTTAGAGCTGAAAAGCTTTTGGTTGAAAGGGGTCCAAAGGAACTGGTAGTTTATTCTAAGCCTTTTTGAAAGATTTTGCAAATGAGCCGCCATTTCTGTAATTTCTACAAAATAGTTAAATAATAAATTAAAGTAGAGGAAATTTTCAATAATTTATGCCTATGATATTTTTTGGTAAAATTAATAGTTTAGCTTTAAGAGCAAATTCTATTTGATCGAGATCGGTCGCATCTGCATTGATATGAAACTTCAAAGTAGCCTGGATTTGACAAATATTTTTTTGTGCTGTCACCACAGAAATGTCTATGGCTGTCACACTCGAAAACAGCTGATTTCATCAGAGGTTGGAGAACCGCTATGGAACGTTGCCGCTCTACTGCGGCAAAGTAGAAAATACAAAATTCAAATAAAATAAGATCGCCAATTTGATTGTTTGTTGATAAGAAATATCAACCCGTTGTTATCTAATTGTAAAAACGATAATTGAGAAAATTGTAAATAAAGTATAGCGATGAGTATAGTTACGTTTTAGTATGTTGGTACGGATGTGACATCTACAGTGTTATGAACGAATATAAATCTGTCAGAATTTGATTTAGCTTTTTAAACTTGACGTTTCGTAGAAGTGGTATCAACCTAACATTTCCTATCCAGAAATATAACCATTTTTAATTTTTTGTATGTACGTATTTCTCAAAAAGCAACACCAAAAACGTTGATGTCACTCCTTCCGAAAACTACATAGCGCGACTCGCTCACATGCGACGGCGACGCTTCGCCTTCGGTGACGCGCCGCATCACCGGTCGCCGCGCTATTCCGTACTTTCGGCACTTGTGACATAAATAACTATTATTCTAATGACGTAGTGTAGGTAGTGTCAAGTGCTGATGCTTTGACAATACCTACGATTTATCTCAATAAAATAGATTCTCATGCAGCTAAACTATTAATTTTATATGTTGTATGATAAAGTCATGTGCCTGGCCACATCAGATTTTTTTTATAGTTTTTGTAGACGGTTGGAGGAATATTTACGTGTTCCGGTAATTTTGCTACTATTATACTATTATACTATTATATAACTATTATATATTATCCATTCATGATTGTATTAAATTTTCGCTTCTGTGGTGGTAGTCGGTCCGGAAGTCAGGTGACGGTAAAATTCTAAATTTTACCAGGTACATACTTGAGGACTTTTAATATTTTTCTTAGACTTTTAATATTATCTATCTTTTTGATATTATTATTAGTATTCATGTTGATTATTTCGGCGTACCTCGATTTAAATACAAATTACGAAGTTGGCGAATCTTTACGAGTGTGAAACTGAGTAAAAACGCGTTGCAGAGGGAGCAAAAAAGCACTGTTCTGGACGTGATTATTTCGCCAAAGGTCAATTTGATAGAATAAACGTGAATAAGAAACGTGAAAAAGTGAACATTTCGGCTATTTTAGTACAAAATGGCCAATTTTGGACTTTAAGTGTTTTCGAACTTGCAGTTTGAATTTATATAGTAATTAATAAATTAATTAAATATATAAAGAGAACAAGCAAATACTATTTATATTTTATAGAAAAGGTGCCGTTGACGGGAATCATCCTCATGACATAATCTGTTCAAAATATTATCGGAACGCAATATGAAAGAAGAACACAAGTAATAAGTGTAATAAGCTCCATGGTCGTAGAAAAATCGGCTCCATATACGAAAGCTTTTTCAGGTAGGGTCGTCCGTAAGACCGTAATAAACAACTAAAATATCGCCCCAGTGCGCGGAAAAACTACTAACGCCCTCGGAGGATCCAGCTAATAAAACAGCTTTATAAGGAAACGTGCCGTCATTTGTATCGTCCTGGGGTGCAGCTCAAAAGTCAATACCGGGACCAGGCGGCAGCGGCGGCGAAAGTCTGCGAAGAGATGCGGTCTGAGAAGATCGGAGTGGGAAGAAAACACAACGGGAACAGATGCGGACGCAAAGGAACGTTTTGCGCGCGTGTGCATGACCGGAGCATACGTATCACCTTATATGCATTTATATTGCATGCCGAGAATGGGCAAATCTACGATTCCGGAGGATGTAACGACGCTGAAAAACTTCCCCGGCACTAGATCCGGTTCAACTGGATTATTGGAATTGAGTTGTTCGCGGCGCGCTGTATTCCATTTCGCAGTCGGTTTTGCTTTTTCTTTCTAGAAAATTCTATTATTGTATTGACTAAAAATATAAGTATAAATATGAGTGTAACCGAATTCGAAAAAATGCATACCAATCGCGTTTATGCAGTACTTGGCTGTAAAACCACAAACCGAATTATTCAGTTTGACGTATTTTCTCTTCACTTTTTCTATTTTCTCTGATATTATTATTTCTCGTGATCGAATAAAAATCAGCTATAGGACTTTTAAGTTATATCTAATTGTAAACTACAATAACCCTTAAGATCTTTTCTCTTTATATACCGGGTGATTCAATTTCGAGGCTCACCATGGGGATCTCGCTTATTAGTGGAGATATAGCCTATGTTTAAATTTGGCAAAGTTTAGTATTTTTGTGGTGATCAATTATCTGAAAAGAAATTTAAGCTATCAGTTTTCATTTTGAAGATATCCGCAAAAAAACTGAAATATTAAGATATCATTTTTAATTTTTTATTCAAAGCTAAGAGTAGCTAGACATTTGAAACAAAACATTCTATGGCTACTTTTAACAAGGAATCAAAGATGGCGGCGTAACCATGGCCACCTTTTGTTTTTCTTTAGGGCGCCATGTTGAATTTTAGCATTGTCCGATAGTCGTGTTTTTCTCATTTCCGCAATGTATAACATGTTGGCATTTGTTTTTAAAACAATGGTGTAATTATTTAAAAAAACCTTCAAGTACCCAACTGGTGCTTGGTTACAGACCGCCGAACTAGTTGCCAAGCAACGTCAACGAAATGAACTTGGATCAAGTGGCGCGCGCAGCGTTGGGTTTGTCATTTAACCAAATTTGCCTTAATTGTGGTTGGTTGTGGATGTAAAATGCCGTCTACCAATAACGAAAACCGCTATATGATAAGGGGTTATCATTGTTCTCATAGAAGTGCCCCATCGACCAATATTCCTTACATTGGCCAGAAATTTAGCGTAGCGTGGATCGTTTGGTAAACCCCGCAATTCTTATAATCCTCAACCCTTTAACTAGTCCATTCATTTCCAGGAAAACTTGAATGGAGAACGATTTTTAAATATTCTGCGCACCGAAGTGGCAGACTATTTTGGCGATGTTGAGTTGGACCAAAGGAGAATACTGGGGATAATGTGAATAATGTGGTGGCAGCAAAATGGAGAACCGCCTCACAATAAAAATAAGCTTTTTGTTGTATAAACTTGTTTCTTTTACAATCTGAATGTTGTTAATCGAAACCACCCTTGGTCAGTCCGGCGGTCTGTAACCAAGCTCCAGTTGGGTACCTGATAAGCACGGCAAGCAACGAGAAAAAGAAGCCAGTTATTTTTTATTATTACACTATTGTTTTAAAAACTAATGCCAACATGTAATACACTGCGGAAATCAGAACAAACACGACTATCGGAAAATGCCAAAATTCAACATCAACATATTTCAAATTAAAAAATAATACTGCAGTATTATTATTTAACAAGGAGTGCACTCCTTGTTAAAAAGTAGCTGAATGTTTTTGTTTCAAATGTCTAGCTACTCTTGGCTTTGAATAAAAAATCTGATGTGGCCAGGCACATAACTTTATCATACAATATATAAGCTGCATGAGAATCTATGTTATCGAGATAAATCGTAGGTATTGTCAAAGTATCAGCATTTTTTTATATATCAGTATAGGAAATGTTAGGTTGGTAGTTGGTACCATTTTGACGAAACGTCAAGTTTAAACAGCTAATTCAAATTCTGACAGGTTTATATTCGTTCATGACACTGTAGATGTCACATCCGTACCAACATACTAAAATAAAACTACACTCATCGCTATACTTTATTTACAATTTTCTCAATTGATCGTTTTTAGAATTAGATATAAAGACGGGTTGATATTTCTTATCGACAAACAATCAAATTGGTGATCTCATTTTATTTAAAATTTGAATTTTGTACTTTGCCGCACTAGAGCGGCAACGTTCTATAGCGGTACTCCAACCTCTGATGAAATCAGCTATTTTCGAGTGACAGCACAAAAAAATATTTGTCAAAATTCTGGCTACTATGTACTTAGTTTCATGTCAATGCAGATGCGACCGATATCGATCAAACAGAATTTGCTCTTGCAGCTAAACTATTAATTTTACCAAAAAAATTCATAAGCATAAATTATTCAAAATTTCCTCTACTTTAATTTATTATTTAACTATTTTGACGAAATTACAGAAATAGCGGCTCATTTGCAAAATCCTTGAAAAAGGCTTAGAATAAACTACCAGTTCCTTTGGACCCTTTTGAACCAAAAGCTTTTCAGCTCTAAGTTAGGTCATGAAACTTGTAAATATGAACTTTCGTCTCGATACCTTTAGTAGTTCCTCCGGAATCGTCGCCACAAAAATCGTTTACACACACACACACACACACACACGCGCACACACACACACACACACACACACACAGACATTTTTTGTACCTTGGTCAAAAATGTTCAGGGGACCCAAAAAGACCTATTTCCGCTAAAATCTGAATTTTTTTTTTCGGCATGATTACAATACTTTAGCATACTGCGTATGATAAAGTAAAAATTAAAAACGATATCTTAATATTTCAGTTTGTTGCGCATATCTTCAAAATGAAAAATGATAGCTTCAATTTCTTTTCAGGTAATTGATCACCACAAAAATACAAAACTTTGCCAAATTTAAACATAGGCTCTATCTCCACTAATAAGCGAGATCCCCATGGTGAGGCTCGAAATTGAATCAGTCGGTATAGTGATAGAAATTAGTTAAAAGGACAGTTTGAAAACGTTAAAATTGAGGTCTGGCTGGTCAGCCAGATCTTGCTTGACTATTGAGTCAAGGCTAATTTCTTCTTTATCTCAAATTGTGTACAGTTTCTCGGCTAAGTATAAGCCGTATTTTTCTCTAAAATTCAGTTTGCAGAATCCCTTATTTACCCCTTATTTGTATGTATTGAGAATGATTCTTTGTCTCTTGCACTGTAGATCTCTACGACGATGCTCTGCACCGCATTGAGTGTCTCCAATTAGTCCATTTCTGCGCATGAAGTCACTGCGAGAAGGATGTTGACACGGACACTTAGGCAACCAAATACATCCTTTTCTCCTTTGTGTGTGATTTAGGTTGACAAGTTGACAACCATGCCAACGCTTTAATTTGCAAAAACTCTTGAACCTCACAACAACATATTAGCTGCCATGGAAATTAACACATTATTAACGCCACTTACGTTTCCTTCTCGCACTGACGTCACTTGTAGGCGTGGCTGATGCGCGAAGCAGACCGGTGATAAGTGGACCGTGGTCTCTACCACGGTTGTAATGACATTTAGCGCTGACGTCATTGTGAGAAGTAGCGTTTGTTGCCACGGTAGCTAATACGTAGTTGTGACGTTCAAGCCTTTTTGACAATTACAGCGTTGGCATGGTTGTCAACTTGTGAACCATCACTTACAAAAACAAAAACGTACGGATTTATTTGGTTGCCTAGGTGTCCGTGTCAACATCCTTCTCGCAGTGACGTCATGCGCAGAAATGAACAAATTTGAGACGCAGACCGTGCGCAGACCGTGGTCGCTACCATAAAATTGCATGTCACGTCATGGTGACATTAATTTGACATCGTTCGACAAATGTTTCGATTATGTACAAATTGGAACAAATTTGTAGATCTTACCGGTACATTAGCACATTCCTTTTCGCTTACGTAAATATTTGCATCATTTGCAAAAATGTTACGTACATTTTGTAATATGTACCGACTTTGGTAAATAGAAACGCAACCTACTCCCCCAAGTTTTCCTGACGGAAACTCACGTTAAGAACATAGACAGTTCTAACAGCAATCAATGTTTAAAAACAATAATACCTACATATTGAAATATCTTACAGGAATAACGGGTTAGTAACATATTTGTTCTATGAAATTTCCAGTCACCTAATTTAAGTATTAAAATGGTTTTGCAAGTATCAGCATGTGACGAAAATCTATTAAAAGCATAAACTAATTTTGCACCGATAAGAAGACATTTGAGAACAATCCGCCAAGCTCATGTATTAGATATTAAAATATGGCAAAGATCTAGTTGTCAGGTACTAATTCCGATGCTCAGATATCGTTTCTGCGGATTTCAATATTTTCCTTCCTTTTTTCGACTTTACTTTTCGTTAGGTACCAATATCAAAGTAACTTTGCGAACCGACAAGTACTATGCAGCCATTTCTGATACTGCGGCACCTAATGTAATGGTAGTCCGTAGGTAAAACTCAGGTATCTATTTTTAACAATTCCTAAACTAATTCCGTTCACAATATCTACTAAAACTATTATCGCATTTAGTTACATTAATTAAAAGCGTAGGTACTCCATCACAACGTTATACACTATGTTAATCTAATGTAAGTAGCAAATATAAAGTTTTCCGTTTTCCAAGAATTATTTATAGAACTAATTAGTTTCTTTGCAAAGTTGGGTGATATTTACCATCCAATTCCTCCGGCTTACAGCACAGCTACGACCTGATTAAAGATATTCATATTTTCAGAGTATGGCGCCTTTTAACGAAAACGAATAACGCGACATTTACGTTAGCGCAATGTAAATGAACGTAACGTTTTTTAATCCCCACCCCCACCGTATTTACATTATCGCAACGCGTATCCTGCCCGTTGAGCCGCCGAAGCCAGAGGGCGCACTGCACACAGGACATAAATACACTGGCTAACGCGTATAAATGGTGCGGAAGTTTTATAAGCCCTGTATTAACGGGGACCAGACTGTGTGTCTCCGTTTAATACCCTCTACCGGTGATGACTTTATGAAGTGAATAAATATTATGGGCTACTTTGAATACATTTGGTTAAGTGTATCGTGTAATTAATTCACATTAAATTGCCGTACTTTATTAGCGTTCATATTCATGTTTTTTTTACTGGCCAGTCAAAATTTATATATTGCTCGTAATTCAATCAAGAATATTGTCTCGTATAATTACTTAGAATGGGGTTACTTCTCTCCGTTCTTAGTAAAAGCCAACAGCAATATACGGCTAATATTAAGGGATCTCAGAAAACACAATATTTTGAAGTTTTTACGTGGATGATGGTGACAAGACCTACAAGAAGACCTGATTAACGATGCACGATTGTCCCAAATGCACATTTAACGCGAATTAATTCAAATTTCTGAAATCTGCAAGAGCAAAAAAAAAATCATACAGGTTTACAGTTAAATATCTGAAATATAAAAAAATTAGAAAAAAATCTGGCCAAAGTTGGTATTTTTGGAATATGACAGCACCAAACTTAGAAAACTGCGCGTCGCTCATTTATAGTAAAATAATGGGTTATATTTGCTTGTGATTTTTTTTCTACCATATGATTTGATGTAATTCTACTATCCATTAGTAATTGGATTAGACTATTTACATTATGTCTACAACAAAAAACGGTTAGTTCCTATTATATATTATAAGCTACATCTCGTTATATAGACCAAGATCTTCCGTTCTAACCCTCCAGCCGCGGGAAACGCGATTTCCCCGTTCAACATCCCGCGTTTTTCTGCAGAAAAATTTAAAACTTGCCCGCGTCAGGAAGGTTAAGAAAACAGTAAAAAATTAAGGTTTTAAAAAATTGTAGGCGAGTGTATGCTTTAAAAAGTAGGTAGGTACATTAGTTCGTAATAATAATATTGTTGTTTCATGATAAAAAAAATAGTACCCGCATAGACCAGAAACACCCCAAAAACACAATCTGCATAAAACGATGTTGAGAATATTTTTCGAGGTCGTAACCTCTCTTGCATCTGTTGTTTCAGTAATTCGTAATTATTATTATTATTTCGTAAATTATGGAGTTACCGGTTTAAATGTAACCGGTAAAACCCATTGCCAGGCGTAATCAGTTTTACCTAAGCCATACTAGTTCGGACGAAGAGCGGCAAACACAACTAGTTTATCCAGGCATACTTCAGGTCAAATTGGTGTAGCCTAGGCCAAACTGATTTTAATTAACGGTTTTGAAGTGTACCATAATTTTTACGCGCGTTTTCTGTAGAGCGTGTTTCTTGACGAGCGTGTTTCTTGACGAGCGTGTTTTTTGAAGTTTGTGTTTTATGATGCGCGTATCTTATGACTCGCGTGTTATCTGAAGCGCGTGTTCTGACGCGCGAGTTTTCTGACGTGCGTGTTTTTCTGAACTATAAAGACGCGCCTGTTTTGACGCGCGTTTTCTGTGTCGCATGTTTTCTGACAAGCGTGTTTTATGAAACGTTCGCTTTCCGACGCGCGTGTTTGTTATGCGCGTTTTTTGACGAACGTGTTTTTAAGCGCGCTTTCTGATGCGGGTGTTTTTGAAAGTGTTTTTATCCTTTTTATCCAAAAGCACACGCTTGTCAGAAAACGCGCATCAGTAACCGCGCTTCAGAAAACTCGCACCTTCCAAAGGCACGCGCGAAAAACTGGAGGCGGATTCGATTAATTTTCTCGAAGCGCCAGATAATCAATGAAATAAAAGTGTGTGATGATATTTTGAGTTACTCTGTTTATTTCACATTCGAATGTATTCGCTTAATAAACAAAATATCTGCATTCTCGTAATCCAAATTTTAATAACGTTATTATATTTAAGTTTAATTTTATACCGCTGGCAACCATATAATATGATCCGATGAAAACCTTTACAAACAGCTTCCGTTTGATAAAGATTTTGTTATATCATTTAATACTTTGGCAGTAAATTGAAAATTTACTGCCATATTACTCCATATCTCCGGAAGTGGTTGAGATATCCAAATTAAGTATAGCCACAGGCAATTCACTGCTAAAAAGGTATACTGTGTCCAAATTAGGGAAAAATCGGTCAAGGATATTCCAAATTATGAATTTATTCATGTTGAATGTGCAATTGGGACGACCGTGCGATGGCCCGAAAGTTGGATGGCCCTTATCGTCATAACCCATAAGGAAACCAGAGGCAATGTGGAGAAAACATCGGAAGCAATTTTACAACAAACATTTTAGGTATTTCCAACCAACTAATTTTAGCCATGCAAGGAAAAGTGCCAAAAACCTACAACCATGTCTATGGTTGTAGGTTTTATTTCTAAATACAGGGTGCGTATCTAGGCAGAAGCACTGGTATTAAAATGAATAAGTACGGCCAAAATATTCGAGATTTTTAACGCCTTGTTGCTTCTTTGCAATGGCAATAAACATTAAAATTCTAGTAGTGTTAGAAATGGAGAACTACCTCAAAGACCAAACAGCCATATAACAACGGATCTTCGCATCTTTAGTTCAAACAATATCACTTAGTTTAATTCAATAGTTTTAATTAATTAATTAGTATTTATTTAATTAATTTTAATTAGTTTTAATTTTTAGTTTTAATTTACTTAATTTTATTTCTATTTCTATTTCGATTTCTTAGTGGTACTAAAGTAAGTTATAAATATCTTTGAGGGTAATGGACATGTTAATATATCCAACATATTAACGTGCTTATTTGTAATTAAAATGTAGTAGCCAATTTAGTAAATACAAATTAAAACGTAAAACTCAAACTAAAACATATTCTATCCCAGGCAGGACGACTAATAAATCTCACGTAAACAGCCGGTCGTTTATTAACTCATGATGAGCTTCCTGTAATCTCATTTTAGTACTATTTGAACACGACTGTAAATTTAATATTGGAATCGTCTACGCGAAAGCGTAACGCAGTTTAACGAAGTGGCCGGAATTCCTGCTTCAATTAGTTTTTTGCGCTTCTGCACAGCAGGAAAAATCTAGAGCAAGCGTAAATTTTCTCGACTGGAATACCGAAGTCTTGTACCGGGACGAGCGAGACGTACGTAACGTTTCGGACGGTTATTGGAAATTTCGGGACCGGATCCAATTTATTTTCTATATTGCTATTTAGCGGGAGAGAAGCTCCGCGCAACGGACATGACTGTGGGGGCGGTAATTGTGTATGCAAATTGAAAAATAAACGGATTATTTTTATTATTCGAGATAAGAGATTTTTTGAAATTGCAAAATTACCAAAACTCGTTGGCGATTGACTATTATCTATATCTATATCTATATCTATATCTATATCTATATCGATAAGTATAAAATGAAGGATGTGTATGGAAATTAGTAGGTATTTATCTCGGATAACAATGTGGAAAATAAAACTATCACGGTTCCAAAGTTCCCAGAAACGTTTGTTTATAACTCGATAACTAGAAAGACAATTTATTGCTCGTCTCTGCCTGTATATAGGTTTCTTCCAATATACGGAAACTCAATGCATCGTACCTGAACGGTATCACGTACTATGCAATGTGTTACACCAGATGTGTCACCACCACTTTTTATCATTACACAGCATTGGGCACAAAATGCACATTTTGATATGTTTTTGAAGATTTATAACAAAATGAATAAATTGATCTTATAATAATATCTAACTACTAGGAATACCATTTCTATTTTGTGATATAAAGTTGATTGGCTATTAAAAATGTAAGGACACATTTTCCTTTATAAACAACAGTCATATATACAAAACGAGCAAGAAAACTACGAACAACTGGTAAAGTCAATAGGTGGTTTGAGCTTGCAATAATGCTTTAATGCTTTAATGCCAAATATGCTTATTGTTAATAGTAACGCAAATCCCAAGTTTGAAGCACCTCGATCTTGCTAAATATGTCTGCCAAATGAGTTTTCTATACAGGGTGAGTTATCAGTATCCCGGCTCACCAGTTTCTATAACGTAAACGTGACGGAAAGTATGGACTTTTTTTAAATACATAGAATGCCCGGTAAATTATATTTGTATACCAATTCTAATAAAAGTGTTTATCCAACCGTATAGGTTGCTAACTATCAGCGTTAATAGTTGAAATATTCAATTATTTCCCAAAAATATGAGCGTTGCAGGATCTTCTTTAAAACTATGTAAAAGCGACATTTTTACAGATTTTATCGCTAAACTATGTCAGACAATAGTCAAAGTCGGCATATAGATGATAGAAGCCAAAGATATTAGATGTTCTATACAGACTGTTCATAAAACTTAGTAGATGTTGATGTTTTCAAATGATTTTTCCTTGAGTTTTTTAAATGGAACACCTGTATATTATGTGCTAGTTGAATTGCCCCCCTAGTTCGCTTTAATTTATGTTAAGAATGCCATATGCCCATTAGTAGTAGTTTTAGTGATATTTACAATTTAAAGAAAAATGTGCAATATTACATATCTAATAATGCCATTATTTTTTTTGTAAATCAGTAATCCTGTAAGTTAAAAAAACGGTGATTAATATTATTAGAGAAACAAACAACATTTAGATCTAACTACACTGAATAAGTTATTGCTGTCAAAATTAGTAACAATATTTGGCTTTTCCCTGAACGATGAGTTATGATTATAGCAAAGAAGCATTAATTAACATAATTTACATTTATGGCGAACCTGACAGAAATACATTAGTAGCATCCAGATGTATTCACAGCGATATCCGGATAGACGGCATCCCCAACCAAGTGTGATAAACAGTGTTCGGTTGCAATATGAAGAAACAGGTAATATTAATTACCAGCACAAAACAAGAACTAAAACGGTGACCAAAGAGGGAAGAGGAAGTCCTACATTATGGCCACTAAGGTTTTCAGACCTCAACAAACTAGATTTCTTTTTATGGGGATATGTGAAGGAGCTGGTATACCAATCAGCACCTACTACACCAGAAGACATGAAACATCGTATAACCAATGTTTTTGACAACCTTAGAGTAAATAAGAGGTACATGTTAAGAAATATCTCATGATCTTTTATACAGCGCGTTAATGCTTGCAGAAGAGAAATGGGCGACATTTTGAACAACTTCCAAATATTAATTATAATAATATTTACTTGTTGTGCAATGTTTATTTAGTGTTTATAGTTTGTTACCGAATTTGGTTCAAATAGCCTACTAAGTAAAAAGGGATTTATTTTTTTAATAAACGCTATTGTAGTATTAGAGTTTTTTCCTAACTTATATGCTAATATACTATTACTGATTTACAACTAAGAGACAAACAAAACAGAAAAACAATATAATAATGGCATATTTAGATAATATTACACATTTTTCTTTAAATTAAAGATATCACGAAAACTACTAAAATTTGACATATGACATATTTGACATAAATTAAAGGGAACTTGATGGGCAATTCAACTAGAACACAAAATAAGGGTGTTCCATTTAAAAAACTCAAGAAAAAGCCATTTGAGAAAATCAAAATTTACTAAGTTTTATGAAAACCCTGTATAGTGAATCTAATATCTTTGGATACTATCATCTATCTTCTAGCTTTGACTATTGTCTGACATAGTTTAAAACCAAAATCTACAAAAATGTCATTTTTACATAGTTTTAAAAAAGATCGTACAACGGGCATATTTTAGAGAAATAATTGAATATCTCAGGTACTATTAACGCTGAGAGTTAGCAACCTATACCGTTGAATAGCCAAATTTATTAGTATTCACACAATAATAAAATATACAGGAACGCTTAAATGTGACACCCTGTATAAATGAAATTAATTTTACGTTATAGATACTAGTGAACCAAACAAATTTGGTCTTAAACATTTTGTTCTTTCTCTAACAATTTAGTAGCTATCGACCGCCGGGGTACTTATAACTCACCCTGTATATAGTGTGTCCCTAGATAGACCTAACTATACCTATAGTGGGAAAAAAATTATTTCTCGAAAAAACGTAACTTTTTATGAAGAGTTTTGTATGTCCTAAGGCAAAATGTTATTGCTCGAATGATTGATCTTACGTCAACAGTATTATTAGCCACAAATTATGGCAACTTCATTTAATAATATATGGCTGGTGTTAACGGAGTCGCAATAAAAACAATAAATAAATAAATAACTGACGGAAACCCTCGAAACGTTTACGTGCTTTGAGAGTGAATATGATAATTGTTCATAAAGAATAGTTCTTTACATCCTAGAAAAGTTACTTATGAAATAAGAAATGTATCCACTATTCTAAATGTTATTTAGAAATAGTTTCCACAGTTTCTAATTTTTCGAATTAAAACATCAATTTGATGTAATCACATCACATGCAAAATGTGAATAGGAAAATATTTTTTGATTATTTTTAATTATGTACTTTCGTCTTAAACTGGTCCGATATATGAGAATTGAGGAACAATATTGGTATCTGACGTTTGAGTATACAATTACATTTAAAAAGAACTTATTTTAATGTAAAAATAAATTTTGATTATTCTTAAGCAAGTTTCACAGTCTCTTGTTTTTCGACGAATTGCATGTTAAATTAAAATTCTGGCTGTACAAAAACTCTTTATAATCACGATTTCTCGAAAAATTTTAGGTAAATTATCCTTAGATCCATCTGGGAACATGGGAACATAGTGCTCATGTTATACTTATTCTGCAATCACCACTTCCGGCGTTGGTACTTTTGTGTACCTACCAGTGCAATGATAAAAAATCTGATGTGGCCAGGCACATGACTTTATCATACAATATATAAAATTAATAGTTTAGCTGCATGAGAATCTATTTTATTGAGATAAATCGTAGGTATTGTCAAAGCATCAGCATTTGACACTACCTACACTACGTCCTTAGAATAATAGTTATTTATGTCACAAGTGCCGAAAGTACGGAATAGCGCGACGAGCGGCGATGCGGCGCGTCACCGAAGGCGGAGTGTCGCCGTCGCATGTGAGCGAGTCGCGCTATCTAGTTTTTGGCAGAAGTGACATCAACGTTTATTGTGTTGCTTTTTGAGAAATATGTATTTAAAAAAAAATAAAAAAAAATGGTTATATTTCTGTGTACGAAATGTTAGTTTGGTAACACTTTAAAAAGCTAATTCAAATTCTGACAGATTTATATTTGTTCATAACACTGTAGGTGATGCGGCGCATCACCGATGGCGAAGCGTCGCCGTCACATGGAGCGAGTCGCGCTATGTTTCCGGCAGGAGTGACATCAACATTTTTTGTGTTGCTTTTTGTGAAATACGTATTTTAAAAAAATTCAAAAATGGTTATATTTCTGTATAGGAAGTGTTAGGATACCACTTCTACGAAACGTCAAGTTTGAAAAGCTTATTCAAATTCTGACAGATTTATATTCGTTCATGACACATCCGTACCAACATACTCAAATATAACTACACTCATCGCTATACTTTATTTAAAAATTTTCTCAATTTATCGTTACTAGAATTAGATATAAAGACTGGTTGATATTTTTTATCAACAAACAATCAAATTGGTGATCTTATTTTATTTGAAATTTGTATTTTATAATTTGCTACACTAGAGCGGCAACGTTCGATAGCGGTTCTCCAACCTCTGATGAAATCAACTGTTTTCGAGTGTGACAGCACAAAAAAATATTTGTCAAATCCTGACTACTATGTAATTTCATATCAATGCAGATGGGATCGATCTCGATCAAATAGAATTTGCTCTTGAAGCTAAACAATTAATTTTACCGAAAAAAGTCATAGGCATAAATTATTCAAAATTCCCTGTACTTTAATTTATTATTTAACTATTTTGTCGAAATTACAGAAATGGCGGCTCATTTGCAAAATCCTTGAAAACGGCTTAGAATAAACTACCAGTTCCTTTCGACCCTTTTGAACCAAAAGCTTTTCAACTCTAAGTTTGGTCATAAAACTTCTAAATATAAACTTTCGTTCCGATACCTTTAGTAGTTTCTCCGGCATCGTCGTCACAAAAATCGTTTACACACGCACACACACACACACAGACATTTTTTTGTACCTTGGTCAAAAATGTTCAGGGGACCCATAAAGACCTATTTCCGCTAAAATCTCAATTTTTTTTTCGGCATGATTACAATACTTTACATACTGCGTATGATAAAGTAAAAATTGCTGTTAAAAACAGGTTGTTTTATATAAAATATAACTCCCGATCTACACATATGTATAAATTAATGCATTGTTACACTTATCCAGCAACTATCAATTTAGAATAATGGATAGGTACTATGTTGAATTACGGTTTTACTTATAACAAAATGAATGGGAAGTAATAGCTGTGGTTATAAGAAAATACAGTGGATAAATGTAATAAATGTTAAGGCTCCTTCCTAAAAACATCGCAACTCCGACACGAAATATTTCGTTTCGTAGTTTTTTTTTTATAGGCGCAGTTTAGAGCTCCTGACGTCTGCTGTCTACACCGGGCAGCAGTAATATAGTATTTGCCACGCAATACGTAATTGCCTGTATATTTCTGGCAATTACGTTTTATTATCGTAGTTATAATCTTTGGGTTAAAATTGTACTTAAATAAAAAATCAATTTTTGTATCATGAGTTGGGCTAGATGTTTTATATTTAAAAATAGCCAAAGATGAAGAAGTAAAATTTTATTTTTTTCTTTCCAAAAAAGTATTTTTTGGCCTGCCCAACTCATTATTTATCTAAGAAGTTACACTAAAAATTACATAAACTTTAAACAATAAATAACAGTTTTATTTGAAAACGCGTTTTGGGAGAGGTAGAACTGGATCTTAAACGGGGACGTTTTTCATCCAAAAATTCCATCTAAAAACTAATATAAAATAGTTATTTTTATAACAAATCTCTCCGTTTGAAAAAAATTACTATTTTATATTAGTTTTTAGATGGAATTTTTGGATGAAAAACATTCCCGTTTAAGATCCAGTTCTACCTCTCCAAAAACGCGTTTTCAAATAAAACTGTTATTTATTGTTCAAAGTTTATGTAATTTTCAGTGTAACTTCTTAGATAAATAATGAGTTGGGCAGGATAAAAAATACTTTTTTGGAAAGAAAAAAATTAAATTTTACTTTTTATTATATTTATAAATTAATGCATTGTTACACTTATCCAGCAACTATCAATTTAGAATAATGGATAGGTACTATGTTGAATTACGGTTGTACTTATAACAAAATGAATGGGAAGTAATAGCTGTGGTTATAAGAAACTACAGTGGATAAATGTAATAAATGTTAAGGCTCCTTCCTAAAAACATCTCAACTCCGACACGAAATATTTCGTTTCGAAGTTTTTTTTTTATAGGCGCAGTTTAGAGGTCCTGACGTCTGCTGTCTACACCGGGCAGCAGTAATATAGTATTTGCCACGCAATACGTAATTGCCTGTATATTTCTGGCAATTACGTTTTATTATCGTAGTTATAATCTTTGGGTTAAAATTGTACTTAAATAAAAATCAATTTTTGTATCATGAGTTGGGCTAGATGTTTTATATTTAAAAATAGCCAAAGATGAAGAAGTAAAATTTTATTTTTTTCTTTCCAAAAAAGGATTTTTTATCCTGCCCAACTCATTATTTATCTAAGAAGTTACACTGAAAATTACATAAACTTTGAACAATAAATAACAGTTTTATTTGGGAGAGGTAGAACTGGATCTTAAACTGGAATGTTTTTCATCCAAAAATACCATCTAAAAACTAATATAAAATAGTTATTTTTTTCAAACGGAGTGATTTGTTATAAAAATAACTATATCATCGCACTTTTGCTTCAGTACTATTTGTCATCTACCAGTCTTTATTCATAAATTATTGACTTTCACGCAGCAGCACAAGAAAGAGGTGCACACTGCTGCAAAAGTTTCGCAGCAAAGTTTCGATGGCAATTTCGTCAAAGTTCCAGTGTCGATACTGGGGCAAACTTCTTCAGTTCTCCGTTTTACAGACGCACAACTTAGGTCTAATAAACCGTAGTTTTCAGATTTGCACAGAATCTAAGAACATACATCTATTTTTATAGAAATGAAACTACCAAAGTTCACCACCGTATTCGATAAATCATCAACTCGTCCAATTTATGTCTATACAACTATTATAATAAATACATACAAATCATTTCAAAATGTAGGTTTCTCTTGTTTTTAATCAATAATATCATATAATGACTGCATTATTTTTGTTTAAAAAATTTATATACAGTATCATTTAAGAATCTAGCCAACGAGACACCTCAACTAAATACACAACAGAGAACTTCCGGGTGGTAATCCCACAAAATGAAGCCGTATAATTCTTAAGTGCTACGAACATATTTCCACAAACAACTTCAGTAATTATCTCGCAAGGTGTTAAAATTTGAGTCCGTTGAACTCCCCCCAGGAAAACAAGGGCTTCAGTGCTCTATCTTCGCCCGAAAACCGAAAGTTTTACAACATACTAAACGCACACTCTCTTATCTCGCGTATTATGATCCTATCCATTCTAATTGATCCACTTAGCTTATCTGAGCTTCAAAATCCCGTGTAATATCTGCATAAATAGAGGTTACGCGCGAACCCCTCCCAACACACACGGACCCGAATATAATCAAAGCTTACTGGGGATAACGGGGTCCACAGGAGCGGTTCTGGAGTATTATTCTGTATACGCACAACGCGCGCACAAGTTATTAAATTGGGGGAGCCTGTGTTGTTTACGAGAATTAAAACTCCTGTGTGTACACTAAGACCGGTCGGGATTTATCAGATCGTTCGTTCCGACATGAAAGGCAGAATATTCTGATATCATGAGTCTGTCAAAGTAATAAATATACCTACATCGAATATATACAACGGAGTTATCCCCACATATCAGGGTGTAAAGAAAATTTTATCCCTATGGGTTCACAAAAACCACCAAAAAAATTTGCCCAATTGAAAAATATTTAGGTTTCACGCGGGATGCCTAAAGTTTATAATTTCTTGAAAAACCAACTTTTTTAATGAAATATTAAGTGTTATTCTTTTTCAAATAGAAAAATTTTGACAATTAAGTGTGAAATTAACCTATACAAAAAGATATTACTCTAATGCAAAGTTTAGATCGGCTGCAGTTAATTTATACTTGATGGAACATTTAGAGAAATCCCATTTTCGTATAATTTAGAAAACGTACCTAAATGTTGATAAAACGTTATTTCTCCTTAAATATTTTATGATGTGGGTACATGTGGGACTTGAAAACGAAAAATCACTTAATCTTTCATTAAATAATAATATGAAACAAATCGAATTTTTAAGAAAATTATAAACTTTAGGCCTCCTGCAGGAGACAATTTTTTTGTGTGGTATATGTGAGTCCATGGTCCATAGGGACAACTTCGTATCAACTTGAAATTTTTTATTTAAAAAAAAAATAAAACGTTTTTTCGTTACACCCTACACATACATCCCTGCTGTGGTAATATGCATTCAGATGTAATAGATGTCAGTATGGGTGCCTAACTTGATTTTTTGAGGTTTCATATACTACAATTTGACCAAAAAATGAGCTTTACAGAACGGAAGTGTGGATCTCAATTTTCTTCCTATTTAATCCAGTGCGACACCAGCATCGCAATTAGTTGTAGAGTGGCAAATGCGCCTAATAGCGTGAATAATTTGCTCACAAATACTTAAATAATTTATCATCTACTATTCGTTAGAAAACTATATTCAATTCCAATAGTCAGACTGTAATTGCCGGTCATTTTGACAAGTGTTAATGTTACTAAATATTATCAGTAAAATAAGACACTAACCGTTACTAAAAACACCAAAAACTTTCAATTTATGAAACCGTTTTTTTTGTTACATCTACAGAAGAAGGTAAATGTTTAAATTTGATCGGGCAATAACTTTAGCACCTGACACTTACTAAAAAATTTCTTATTTTAGGCAGATATCTAAAACAAGTTAAGTTTCTGGGGAAATATATTATAATATCAGTGACTGGATTTGTTTGTCTGTGAATTTGCGACCGATAATTTCCTTTTCCTCCACCCATTTCTATTCCTCTATAGTTTCGTCTATATCAGAATAGAAATGGGTGGGTTCAAGGCAACTTTGTTGGCAGTAAATTCACAGTTCCAAAATTCAGCTACTGACCAAATTAATATTTTCTTCTTGTGATGAAATTAGACAACTTTCGGTACCCAGGCACCTTTACCCGACAATTTTGACACTTTATCTCCACCTTATTGTGACCGGCCAAATCTATTAGAAAAAGCACCGACAATTAAAAATAGGGTGGTTCAAGAAATCTAAAAATGTATCTAAACAACTAAAGAATAGCAAACTCTTCTCATTAAAGTCAGTAAAAAACGTTAAAATAATTTAACCCAATCGGCCAATTCGGTTCAATGTTCATATATTTATATATTATATAGACGTATTTGTCCGTGAAAGTTAATGAAAACGTTTTATTCAGTAAAATATTTGAACTGCAGAATATTGTTCGAATAGGATCACCAATAGTTATCAAGACTGGTAAAGAAACCCAGCGCATCCGCCAATACTTATCCGACGATTTCTGAACAAGTTTTACGTCAGTAAATAGGAAATTTATGTCATAAAATAGTTATTTCAGCGATGAGATATAACAAGATACGACAGTCGACTTTTCCCGCCGTTAAAACTTTGACCGCGCATGCGCGAACGTTGGCCGTACTTACCTGTTTTCCTGCAGCGCGGCGCTAGTTTATTCGTTATTTTAGTGTCCCTGTATTTAGAGAGTACCGCAATAGTCGCCATTTTGAATCCATTTTTTATGGGCGAAAGCTTATAGTAAGGTTATGTTGACTTTCCAATCAGGCCAGCTGTCAATACTTAGCAGCCATTTTGAGTCAAAGTAGTGGCGTAACCAATTGCGGTACTCTATAAATACAGGGACACTACGTTATTTGATTGTCCGTTTGTGAAGTAATGACGGACAGCGGCATATACTATTACACTTTCCTGTCAATGTGACAGTGGCAGTGTCAGTTTGAAGTCATAAATGTGCCCATTCTGCAGTCGCGCCATCTAGCAGAATCTTTTAAATCACGGCTGTCGCGCCTGCTAGTTTTGTAAAACTTAGAACACCGACGTCAAAGGTACCGCCGCGAGTGTCCCATCTTGATATTTCTAATCGCTGGTTATTTATGTACCAATGGCATTACACGGATGCTTATGCCCCGAGGGTGAACCCGAGGGTATAAAAATCAAGTAATGCCCGAGGTGCATAAAAAAATATGCCCTACAATGGTTTTGTTCCCCCGTTTGAATAATATTAATAAATAGTTTGATTCTATTAAGTGACATGCGTATCTACGGGGTAGAATAACAATATAAACAATTCGGAGTTGAGTGACAATACAGACAATTAATTGTCAAAGTTATAACCTTAATTGGCAATAATTGACATTGATGACTTCAAATTTACAATTTGAATGAGAAATATTTGATATATTTGACATATAACCATGGCAACCCTTAACGCCCGCGCGGGCGTTAAGAATCCTTAACGCCCGACGTTAAGAAGCAGTTTTTGCCCCGGAAATCTAAGACTAAAATGTCACTTTATGATAATGTAGAACATAAAAATATAAGTGCCGGACTGGAGCAAAACTTCTCATTCATAAGTGCATATCTGGCTAAAATTGGTGGCACAATTTAAATATACAGTAGACCCAGTATATTTTCCTTCTTAATATTATACCAAATATAAAAGAATTAGAAGATGCGTCACTAGACAAGGAAACGCGGTTCGAGAATGAGATATATTTGGTCAACGATTTAAAATCCACGCAACAAAGATGGCTACCAACAGCTGATTGTGTTTATATACTAGCGGATTAACTTAACTTCTGATGTTTACGTTCATTGATGTGTCAATTGTACGTAGTGTTTTAATAGGCGTTTTAAATAGTGGCTTCAGTCGGTTAATTTAGCGAATGTAGTTTCGTAGTGTTTAGTTTAGTATTTGGAGGTTAATTAATAGTAAGTTGTAAATAGAGACAGTGAAAATGGACACAAAGATGTATCCAAGTGGGTATCGGTGTGCGTACAAAAATTGTAGGTTAGTTATCGCAAGAGACCCGATAAAACTATCCGGTACTATAGGTCTCCTACCGGTTTCCCAAGAATCCTGAGATGTAGGAGAAAACATAATATATATCCATAACATACTGATTGTAATTAACACAAACCGCTTAGGGTTTTATTTCAATTATGTATGACAACATTATTTTGTTTTCATTTGCATTACATAACCTCTGTCGGCAACGTTACCGCCCATCGTGCATCGAATTTGTTAGTTTAAAATTCCCGCCAATTCCCGTCTTGTTTGGTCAACGGTTTAAAGCCCACATGCGTTCAAGGTCATCAAATGTGGACCCCACTAAATCAATGGACTCGACCCGAAGCGTCGCATCTTTATATTCTTTTATCTTTGATTATACCTAGTTCAATTATTAAAATTACTACATAAAGATTACTTTTAGAAATTCCAAAGTCGTTAGCAAATTGCTTATCTCAAATGGGAGACTAATTACTTTAAACAAGTCAGAATTAAATCCGCTTGCCTGGAAGGCAGATGACCGCACTATTCTGAAGCTGTCGCGACAATTACGCCGCAATGCACTACACCTTTTCCGCAATTTCACATTCCATCCAGACATAAGTAATTACTTACAACTTCCGCAAACAGTAAAACTATTGTCCGACGGCGTTTCTGTATATCTGTATATAGCTTTATTTCATTTTTGCGAGCGACGCTTCTGGGACGGACAAGAGCATTTTAATTACGTGCTGCAACGGCAGCCGCGATCTAAACGATCCTGCAGTGCACTCCCTCCTTAGGGCTACGATGGTTCACTATTCGCTGGCAGACAACGCGTTTCTCATTTTTATCCAACTTGTAATAACACGTTCAATATAAGTTGTTATACAGTAGCGAAGAAACGCCTAGAAACTCGGAGACCGTGAAATCGTTTTATCTCACCCGCGCTAATATATAGCGCTGCCGTTCTGTCTCAGTAGGTGGCGCTGCGGAACTCGTACATATAAAACATAGCTCGTGGTTACTGGGTGGTAAATTTAATTAAAATTTTTATTAATTAGTTTTGGTTGGGGATTTGGGCTACAGCATTATGAGCGTTCGGATATCTAAACCCAACAAAATGGATCGCATACACTTTCAGAGATTGGAAACAAATTCATTAATTGCTAAAGACACACTAAGCCCGTAGCGATCATTCTGTGAACAATGACCGTATTGTAACATTTAATATGATGTCATAGTTAACGAAAGAAATTGGAAGTGCGAGATATTCACCCAGTCAAAAAAAAAAAAAAAAAACTTTAATATATTGAGACCAAATTTTGAGCTTCTTGTAGTGCTAGGTATACCTACATTTGCCAATATTTGGTGACTTGTCGACTACCTGTGAATCAGACAATGGGTAAATATTAAGAGAATAGAATTTCGTGTTCTACTTCACAACTAGCAAAATACTTTGGTTATGTTATTAGCAAGCGCTTATGACTTCTGAACATACCCAACTATGTAAAAACGCATTATTGATACAGGGTTATAACATTTATTGCACTTTAAGTACATACCTACTACTAATAAAATTGGGGAATGAGGGAATACTATATCATTTCCGTTTTTCACTTTACATATATATATATATATATATATATATATATATACATGATCTTTATTCGAATAGTATGGGTTAACATTTAATATATTATATTGCATACAAAACATCATCTTCTTCTTCTTATCTGTCGAAATGGGCTATCGAGCATGGTCTTTCTGCCCTGCTGACTTCCAGTAGTATCTGGTCATTTCAGCTTGCTTCACAGGGTTTTTATGTGTTCATAAAGAGTTTTTTCGGGTGTTTTGTTTTTATGAATCAGAGTTACGTCAAGAAAGTTGATAGTATTGTTATTGCTCATCTCCATTGTAAATTGAAGTCTAGCGTTGTAGTTATTAAATATGTCTAGCACTTCAGTTTCTCGACCTTTTGGTACAGCAACCATACAATCGTCCACATATCGCTTAAAGAATGGTATGCTGATAGAAATAGATGAAAATACTGTAGTTTCTAGCTCTTCCATGACTATTTGTGCGACAACACTTGATACTGGAGAGCCCATTGCACAACCGAAAACTTGTTTGTAATATTTTTCCTTGTATTGGAAATACGTGTGCGTTAGTGTGATTTCCACTGCTTCTAAAAATTCGGTTTTTGGTAGAAATGCAACATCATCCAACAAGTGCCATCTCTTATTTATCGCGTCTTTTGCCAATTCGATGGGTACATTTGTGTATAGGGAAACCACGTCCAAAGAAATAAGATGGTATGAATCACTCAACAATACTTCATCGACAAATTCTTTAAAACACCATGAATCTTTTATATAATGTTCATTTTTTCCAACGATGGTTGTTAAATTATTAGTCAGTTGTTTAGCTAATTTATAAAATGGCGACTGAATGCAAGAGATAGGCGAATTTTATGTAAACCAGTTATTTTCGCATATGGCAAAGTCGTTTTCTTGGACTGCGTGAAATGTACCAGGTGCTTTAGATTTCGTTTTCACGACAATTTTTAGTATATCTGTGACCAAGGGGCGAAGTGCGTCGAAACGTCAGATGCTATTATCAACAGTTTTTTAAAATGTTTTGTTAGTGTACGTTTAGTTTAAGTGTATTTACGTGCAAAACCTGTAAAGCCTCTAACCCCAAATAAAATAAACAATTTTAAAAATTTGACAAGGCTAACTAATTTGATTTAATTTTGTTAAAAAATACATAAATCATCAAATTACTATATATATATATATATATATATATATATATATATATATATATATATATATATATATATATATATATATATATATATCACCATATTATTAACCTTTCTTCCAGCAGGATGGGTAGAGTTGAGTATCGAGGCAATACTTACACATGTGTCGGTGTAACGCCTATATATATATCACCATATTATTAACCTGTAATACTACCTTTCTTCCAGCAGGATGGGTAGAGTTGAGTATCGAGTATCGAATACTTACACATGTGTCGGTGTAAATATGTTAAATATGTTAATATGTGATTCAGTGTTCTCTATTATATGAGGACAATTTTTAATATTGGTGCTACTGGTTACTATTGCTCCACTACTTCCTAATTTTGAAGAGCAATATGAATCAACATACAAATTTACAATATGTAAAAATAGTTGTTTTTAGAAATGTGTGGCAACAAAGTGAATATTACATTTTGTTTTCCTTCCAAAAGATGAACCTAACTATACCCATTTAGGTTTTACATACATGATAGTTGAGTCATAATCATAACAATAATAATCAATTCTTTTGAGTTTGTTAGATTATTTATCTGTTTTCCCAGGTGTCAGTTAAGCGAATGGAGAAATAAAAAATGACGGAGATCTGATATTTTTAATCGGGTATTTGAATGGAAATACTACAAGACTATGCCATATAAATTATTTTTGTAATTCTCTTTGTCACAAACTTCCAACGTATTGCTTTTTATCCACAAAAATTACTAATGTACGTCCCTTGTAAGTTATTTGATCCATATGAGAGACCTAATATAAAATATTGTACATAGGTTTCTGACATACTTCGCATGAATAGATAGATACCTTTTGGATGAAATGGTCAACTTAAGAAAGTACAATGAGGTTAAATATGTAAAAAATACAAATTTATTCCATAGTAGCTACTAGTCATCACAGCAAGCCAAACAACATTTATTTTAACTATTTACCACCTAAATTAACTTTACAGAACCACATATTTGAGTCGTTGAATACAGAAACGACCGTAGTACATAGGCGAATCCGAACGATTTTAATATGTCCACATTTCAGTACGGTTATTTTATAAATTTGTAGATCTTCCTCATTTCCGTAAAATTAGTATAAATGTTGTAACATCGGAATGCACCACGTTTAGTAAATAAACTTACCGCTCGATTTATCCACGGAAATACACGGAAATAAAATCCGAAATTAAAAGAAGGTTATAAATTTGTTCGGTATGAATCCATGTTTGGTGAGTACTTAAGTTATGTTTTTTCACTTCATGATACCCTCGCATCTGAAAATTCGATAAAATCATCTAATTAGAAAGACTAATTATGCGGGATTTTACAAAATTAAACAATTACGATTAATAATTAGCCTGTATACAAATTTGCCGACGATAGATAAATAAAACCAAAACAACGGATAATTTTTGAATTGAATTATACCACTTACAGCGTTAAGTATTCAAATTATTTGGGTTTCTCGCAGTAACAAGATATAATGTAGCGCTGTGTTAGAGCAAAACATCTAATTATGCGACACTTTCAGCACCTTTTATTATCGTTTAGAATTAGCACGGGTAACGAGTCCCCCAGACTTAGGGTAGATTGGCCCAAACTTTATCGCGCGCCGCTCCTGCCTAACCGAAAACGTTGATGTTTATTCACGGTACGGAATCGGATGGGGGTCCATAAATTTGAATTATTTTCTACCGAGATAAGTACCCGGTTGTACAGAATTGGCAAACTTTGATAACCTGGCACGATAGAAATTAATATTTATCGCGAATTGATATACTAAATACGCTTTGGTACCGTTTCCGATAGTTACTTCCCAAAACATGTTTCGTATCTTTCCGTTAATTATAGATTCAAGCAATAATGAAATAGTATGAAAGGAAGACAGATATTTCACAAACAATTATTATATGCATATTTCCCGACGAGTATTTCTAATATACGGAAAGTTTTGTAGACGTGAACAATACATTCATAGTAATACCAAATCCTATGAATTAACGTAATTTTTAAATAATATCGTGCAAATACGTTCAATGGAAATGGTTTTGGTCCACGAAATATAATTTCCTGTCTCTTAACTTGAAGACATAACTGCTGCTTATTACAGACGTATGGTCCATACATATGCGATCTGGTGGAGTTGCAATTATTAGCAGACAATGAGAACAAAAAGTAATTAATTGTGTAATCCTCATAAAACATCATCATTACATAAGGCTCCTTTTTAACTTCTTAACTTTTAGTTTAAGTTTTCGGACAAAGATACAACACGTGTTTCTTTCCGTTTCTCTAAATGTTCTTTCTTTGCTTATGTAAAAAAACGAAAATCGTACCGCAGTTTTATGTTTCATTTTACAGGACAGTCTAGTATTGATTGTCGTGAAAAAAATATGCCACTAATCTTCACCCTGTCAATTGGATTTTGAGAAAATGGTAGAAGACTGTTCTTCATAATTTGAAACAATAGTCGAAATGAAATGCAAAACTCACAAACGCTTTTATATAACCCTTAATTGGATTTTAAGATGATGTTAACTACGTACATAATTCTTAATTTTAAATCAGAATGTAATACCAATTTTTACGTCTACAATGCCTTCGGACTGACCTATGCGCATCGTCTTAAAATTAACCTCCAAGATTTATATCACATTGGAAAATATAAATACCAATTATCAAGTAACATCTTCAGCCCCAAATAAATTTTAAAGATTTTGTCTATTGATGTGTTGCCATTTATAACTGTCAAACTGTTTAATTTAAAATTCAACTTGTGCCCAATTGTAAATAGTTCGGATCAGTTACTCCTTTCATTATATCCTGTTGCCAACATTATAATAAAATCACGCCCTTCTCTAATTGAGAATTTTTTGAATGCACGGTAGTTTCGGAAACGGATTTATTCTTCAGTATTTGTTTATAAAGGCGCTAAAAGTACGGTTTTTCATACATAAAAGAAAGTTTAATATAAAATAATTCCATTTAGTTTCCCTTATTAAATCTATTTTTTAAAATCGTGAAGGGTTTCTTTATTTTTGAAGCATAATCTAATTTACAATTTGAAAATTTGTATTATTTAAGTAACATACATAAGTATACATACCTCTAAACCCAATGATGTGAGAGATGTGAAAATTGGTTAAAATATTTTAAATTATTTTTTTAGTTCCACCTCTTTTACTAAAATAGGTATTTTGAGAGGAATGGTAAAGAAAATTATGCAACCACACTGAAAACGTAAATAATGAGCGACCACACAGGAAGGTAAGTAGGTAAGTACGCCCTGAAAACAAGAAATGTACACTCTGGTAGCACAATAATTAAGGTGAGTTTAAAATGAAAGCGAAACTATTAGGGAGCTTACACACTAAAAGTGCAATAAAGGTAAGAACTTAAAACACAAGTAGGGGAAACCATAATAAAATCGCTACTATCACGAGCAAGTTTTTCAGTTCACGTTTAAAATTACCAATCGGCAAGTCGCGCAGCGATGGATTCAAAGGATTATAAACTTTATTCCTTGATAAACCGATGACTGTTGTGAAACCTTTAATTTATGTAAAGGGATCTGCAAATCTAACACATTTCTGGTCATATAGCTGTGCATATGACTTCTATCGGCAAAGTCAGATAAGTTTGATTTAATGTACATCAAAGTTGAAAAAATATAAAGACACGGAATGGTTAAGACTCCAAAGTTCCTAATTAAATGCCTACAGTGTTCCTTATGATCCACACTTGCCAGCACCTGCATCGCTCTCTTTTGCAGTACAAAAACTCTACGTGCATAAGTCGCGCAACCCCATAAAATAATCGAATAGTTGACAGTACCTTGGAACAAAGCATAACACATGGCTGTCAAAATCCAATGCTGTCAGTGAAAAATGAAAATTAACACAAAAATTCGTTTGTAGATCATCTGGCAAAATAAGCAGAAAATGCAGAGACGTTTATAGTGTGATAAAAATGTGGTAGTAAATTAATATTTCTATTGTAAAACAATGTAAAATGTTCATTTTAGGAATATTGCTTAGTTGTAGTTTTTTCGTATTTTGTAAACCGCCGGAATCAATCGCACGACGGACTTTGGATTTCAAACCAAAGGATTAAAAGAGTAGATCTTGTAGTTGTATTTGTTCGCACACTGACTAGGCGGGAAATGCTTTTTTTGTTACTAACAATTCAAAAACCAAGAATGTAAAAAACACGTAAATAGCACGAAAAGCTTTAAAAAGATTCATCAAATACCTAAATATATTTTCAGAAATACTGTTTACTTTTCAAGCAGTTACAGTGTCCTTTACCATGAAAACAAATGTTCAATGAAAATAAGCCGGAAGTTGTGGTTGATTGCAACTTTACAAAAAAAATTATTATTTACGTTTCTTAACATATACAGTTTTTTAAGCTGATATGAGATACCTGCCGGTGTTACATTGTAAAAATATCTCTTCCACTGTAAACTGACTGACCGTCCTTTCCCTATAAATATACAAAGATATTTCATTTAATAATGGAACATATTAACAATAACCAACTAAAGAAGCGAATAATAATTAACCCAAGTGAAAAAATCTATAAATTTCCACAGCCTCTGTAGCTCAAC
The DNA here is from genome assembly GCA_964023965.1 of Melinopterus prodromus. NCBI lineage: Eukaryota > Metazoa > Arthropoda > Insecta > Coleoptera > Scarabaeidae > Melinopterus > Melinopterus prodromus. Next base: position 33,594,675 of record OZ030390.1, read on the forward strand.
TGGGAGAGCTGTCAATGGGAAATTGGGGGTTTCTGGTTCAAATCCAGGCGGAGGTGTTTTTGCCTAACAATTATCATCACCTGGGTTAATTATCATTCGTTTCTCTAGTTGACATTACTGGCGAGTTTACGTAATAACCATTTTTCGTCAAATTTATTCATCTGTATGAGCTGTTTAGAAATAAAAATTTAACGATTCCTAGTTACCAAACTTTCGTCTAGCCCCAATAGGTGTCACGACGGGTTTGTTAAATTCAAAACTCGGATTGCAAGTCCTGAAGTGACAAATAAAACCAATAAATTTCCACAGCCTCTGTAGCTCAACTGGGGGAGTTGTCAACCGGAAATTGGAGGGTTCCTGGTTCAAATCCAGCGGGAGGTGTTTTTTCCAAAAAATTATCCTCACCTGGGTTAATTATCATTCGCTTCTTTAGTTGATTCTACATTACCGACGAGATTACGTAATAACCATTTTCCCTTGAATTAACAATAACATTGATTGTACAATAATTCAAAATAAACATTCATACTACCAAAAAAGATTATACATAAGAAAAATTTGAATTAAGTAAGAATGCCACATACTTTCATCTGTTTTCTTATGATAGCGTGAACATATTTCTGTGTGGAAGGAAACAAATTGTTTTCAGATAGAAACCATTTATTTAACTTTATAGTGTTCCATACATCACGATTAAAAACGAAGCCCTTACGGGATGTTTTTTTTTTAATTTTTGTTGCGTGGTTTCCCCAAAAGACATTGGAAACCCACATTTGACAACAATGATATATGGAGCAAAATTATAGTTTAGAACACCTGATCCACAATAAATAAAAGTGCTAAAAACAGCTGGGTAATATTTTCCAACGCAGCTGCGGACTCCAATAAAAGTCGTCATAGAAAACAGCCTTGGCATTTCAGATACCTTGCGCGTTGCAATTTCTGTTCAATGCAAAACATATATATGTGTTAATTCGAAATATATTAATACCATTAATAAATTACAGCTGTGTTATAAATGTAATAATCAGACGACAACACACAAATGCTAATTCGCCTGTGTTACAAGCACGTTTCACAGGAATACCAAATCCACTTCTTTTTAGTCTATCGAGTTTACAAGATTAGTGCTGTTTCTATTACCGAACAGCTCAATACGCGGATCTAACTGAATTAGTGTCTACTGCTATATGTCTGCGCTGTGGGAAACAGTGTACATACGGCATTACGTGTATTAATAACAAGGCGGTTTCCCCTTGAGCGTATGCGGAAGTTGCAATGTCTGAGACAATATGGACTGAAACGCGCGGAATTAAAGCAGCCTTCAGCTAATCTAATATGAACTAATATCGGCTGTGAGCAGACTTCGTCTAAATGAATTCCGGAGCGACTGGTTGAGCAAGCTGAGTATAGCGGCGGCATAACCTTAATGAACAAATGAACGTGCAATTTGCAATAGTCACTCAGGTAAAGTTTCAGCCATAATCGGCAATTGTTTAGTGCCAGACGTATCGAGCGCTCGAAATTGCTTTTCGTAAAGTTTGGATATTCGAACAGGGGCATCGAAGGGTATGTCGCAATTTGGTGCTTTTATATGTAGGAAATTGCACAGAAAATGTCATTCTATTAGATACTTACTCGATTTTGGAGAACTTTGGTGACAGCATTAACAGCGCAGAAGACATTTCAAATTTGTCACATTTACTCGCAAAAGTGCACCAAAGGTATGCAAAAAGCGTTCTTCGTCAAGATATCAACATTTAGAATTGTTAATATTCTAACGTTTCGTACTTATCTGTAGTGCGCCAGCATTGGTCTGTTCTAAAATAAACCAACCGTCTATTTATGTTTCCATCTATTATAATTATATAGAAACACATTCTAAACACAGAAATTTTAGTTCTTGGTATAGTGCACCTAACACAATTTGTGAGAGTGAAACGAAATTACTTTAAGCTTGCATAATATTGAAATTGTAAAGCTAAAAAAAACTATTCGTGCTCTACAAATGGTGGTAAAAAGTATTAAGATCGTCAACTATTGTTGTAAAATAAGCTTGGAAACGAATTATTTGAAAAATTCGCTGTTGGTATGTACATATTTTTTCCAAAAGTGTTGGATGTTATAAATTAGGGAACCAAAATGCACTTACTTTCAAATTTTTAACGTTTTCTGGCATTTTGCATTTAATAAGTACTTAATACTCAATTTTAGTATTGTGTAGTATAAAATTTTTGTTACTCTTATTTCCTATAACATTTACTCAATTCAAATATTTCGTTGAAAATGAATTGTCTATATTGTGAAGATTGAAAACATCGAAACATTCCTTTTTGTATGGCCATGCAGTGTGTTTTGATAATGTCGGGTCAAATTAATGTGAATTAAAAGTTGTATGAAAATCAGTAGATGATGACATTTGGGTTTGGTAAAAGAGAACAGTAGAGGTTTTATAGCGCTGTATGCAAGGTGAAACAGTGGAATTGGACATTTGTAACAAAAATGCACAGGCACTAGATATCTAATTGCGTATCTTTCTTATTTTTTTTTTCATCTATGGGTCACACATTTTTTGCTTGTTTTTGCAATGATTGTATCGGAGATGAAATCAACGTTTGAAGAAGAGCCTCCCAACGTCAGCCTGAACTATCTGAATACATTTAGTTAGTCTTATCTTTTTCGTTATTTTTATTTGAAACTGGTAATTTTCACATGAAAAACGAATAGAGCTGACCGTCAGACAAGTGAAAGTTAACGGTCATAGTTTTGGTTCAATAAAAGAAGGTGTTGATTTTAGCACCAAAACACTTTGTAATAACAATGATAAGGAAATTTGTAAAAAGGCAGCTAAACAAGTGTGGATTTATTACATCTTCCAGAAGCAATTAAAATACTTCAGTAATGTCAAAGTAAAACATGGTGCCTATAAGAAAGCTAAAAGATGGTCATGGTTTATCCCCTATCTTAGAAGATACGTGTAATTAGATTGGTCGTACGTGTGCCATGTTTTCGTCATAAACACCCAAAATTTGTTTTTTTTTTAGTACAAACAATAAAAAACACGGACGACGAACGTAAAACTAGAAGTGGGCCTACGTCAGAATGGGTACACCAAATCTGACATACAAAGACTACCGCAAGTCACACAGGAACCTCAAGAGTCAAAAGGGTTCGATCTTTTGACTCACCCAAAAGATATCACACCACTCCTGAAGAACGAAGGGGTATAACATGTGAGTATGGAGGGAGCAACAAGGAGCGCAGTGTGTGCGCAGTGAGGTGTAAATTTTGGTATAGAACGGAGAGTTCTTTGGTACGTCTTCAGGTAGCTCTGAAGAAACGAGTATTTATGAATCTTGACACATGCCATAACCCGGAAGGAATTTATTTTCTAAATGATTCTAGCCGTGAATGCCAACGTATTTACTTAATATCAATAAATATGGATATGAGAGCTTACCAATATCAGAAGATCCACCCCAAGTCCCTTGTTGTGCTTGTTTGGCGAGCTTGCTGATTGCATCAACGTACATTCTGGAAGCTGCAGCAGCGCCTGAAATAAATTAAAATCTTAAATAGTTTTTCATTATAATAGGTTAGGTATTTTATTAAATTATGTATTAAATATTGCATAACTTGGTAGACAATGCCATGTGGTAACGAAGTTCTTTATTTGATATTACAAATTGCATCATCGCACATAATTCTAATTACTAACCCAAATTAACATATTCAACGGTACAATGACAATTACAGCTACAATTACAAGTGAGTCTAAATAATAGGTCTTGCGTAAATGTCAGTGTGAAAGTACTTATAAATATCATAACCCACGAGCATGACTCACTAGAGAAGGATAAGAAACATGCATACTTTACATATCACATTTATTATTATTTAAATTAGTAGCTAACATGCATGCATTAATAGATAATAAGAATAATAACAGATTAATAGAAAAATTTATCCAATAGCGACAGAAATATTCCTCGGGTCATAATATTTTGTAAAATAATTCAAACAAGTTCAAGTATTTAACTGAACAATATGAGTTAATAGATGAAGAAACTTCTTAACAATAAATAAATTCTCTGAGTAAATGCGGGACCAGCTTTCATGAAAAAAAAAAAAACGTTTATGTCAATATTCATCACCTCCACCCACTAATATGGCATTACTATATGTCCTTGATACACTGTGATTTTTTGTCATCCCAATACGTGAATGTTCGTCGAAGACACACACTGCAAGTAAAACTTTGTCATTTTAGATTTGATGTTCAATGGCTTTTCCAATAATTGATCGAATTTGATGATTTTGCTACCACTTTGTAAAAAAATATTAAGGTGGGCATAATAAGCTTTAACCAGTCCTTTTTTCGAAATTCCAAAAACATGTGATTTTTTCTACAAACATGTCACCAAAAGGGGTGTAAAGAGGGGTATTGGACACATTTCTAAAAACCCTATATGTATACTTGATTTTCTATTTCAAAATATAGAGAACCATTCATCACATCTTACTGACATGACGGTCGTATCTACTTAAATCTTCTTTACCAATGAACCCTTCTAATTAACACCAGTTGAGCAATTCTAATACCCCTCCCAATCCAATTAAACCGGAATTCATAATAATACCCATTGTATAAACATGTATAGGGGCAATTTAAGTGTAATCAATCAAGTTATCATTGCTCCCTTGTAGGAACTTATCAGGCGCGTTCACCATCCTGTAACTTCCGAATACGTAAGCGTCGCTGGTTCATTCGTCTAATATATCCACTTCAAGCAGTAAACGCCGCCGTTCTGCACGTGGAGTGTGCGGCTGTAAATCGAGCTGGCGCTTAGAGCGCCCCCTCTCCGCGATGCACGGAACTAATTCGGTAATAGGAGCCTCCGCGCGTCAAGCTGTCACCGGCAGTTGTTTTACCCCGCCACGTTGCCAAAGTCACAATCACCAGCCCAACGCCACCTTTATTAGTGAAACACACGTACAACATGCGATGCGCTCACGGTGAGTGCATGCTGATTGTCCCGCGGAGAGTTGATTAAATTGGTGTAGCGTTCAGAGATGACGTGGCGATCTACAAGCGGAGGTTGGGGGTTTAATTTGCTTCGGTGTTATATTTCGGGGTCGAAATATAGTCGGGTACGCAAAATGCAAATTGGGCCTAAAGAGCCCGTCTTATGCAGCAGTGCGGCTAGTCCGGCTGGCTTGTTTGTTATGACGTTTGGCATGGGTCTGTGCCAGCTAGCCCCGGACGGTGGGTGATGCGATTATTTGGATCGCTTTCAAGCTGTATGTCGGGAAATAAGCTTTTATCCGGAATGATATTATTTTTCTCCGGGGTTTTTGTACGCTTTTCGCTCGGTTCTGAGTTATTGAATAACTTTGGCAAAGATTGAAAATATTTAAGGAACTTTATGGAAGTTGCGTTATGATGATGACTCGCCCTTGTGTATGCGGGATTTTTATAGCTTCCAGAGTTTTTCTTCTGGCGTTGTAATAAAATCTATACACTTATAATGTGTCCAGTTAATATTATTATCATCAATTTTTAGTACAATACTATATTAGTTTTTGCAAATATATCCATTGCCAAGTTTAATACAAATTGTTGTTTTTAACTTTATATTTCTGGTTGACTTTATAACTATCCATAAGGTCGGATATCTCCTACTCAAATGTAGGTAATGCTGATAGATACACATTTAGACTCCTTGATGTAACATCTTGCGGTAGTTAATGCCGAAACCCTGACCAGAATTTTGGTTTGGTTACTAATATAACTATTAACACTCAATAATTATCTTATATATCAGAAATGTTTCGAATTGATGGCTCAAATAATTACGACAGATGTAATTACTGTGGAAGTTTCTGCCAGATCAATGATTCAATATCTCAAAATACCAGTACTTTTAATTCAATGCAGAAACCCGCAAACAGACAAGCTACAACTTCTACAAGATTTGGGAAATTGGCTTTTGGAGAAACATTTTGAAAGAACAATCCCTAAAAACAAACAAGCAGGTTGCTGTGTACTACCAGTTTTTATAATAGCTTTAGGTAAAATTAGATTTTTTGGAAAATTTGGGAAAATCATAAAGTTTTTCTTTACAGAGCAACAGCATATCATCATCTGCCAGACAAAGTACGAACACTCATTTGTCATTTGTTATTGTACTATTGGATGCATATTGGATGAAGTGGGTAATGTACACGACAAGTTTGTCATCTTAAATTGACCTCTAAAGTCGCTAGGTTATGTCTTAAGTCAGTGATTCACTTGAAAACTGTTTCTTGAAAAGCTCATAAAGTACATATCTATAAATACGAAGTACCTATCTATGCCGTAGTTTTTTAATCTGGTGTGCTACTGGTTGCCACAAGATATATAAGTATTCAACAAATTTAATTTTAATAACTGAATAATTTATTCATTGAATCTGTTACTCAATTACTGAAATTTTGCTTTTCAGCAATTTTGAGTTAAAGTACCACCCTTGGAAAGTATTTTGTATAGGATGAAAGGGGAATAAGGAAAACTTTTGCGAATACCTCGGAAACTATCAGTACTTCGGCCTTCGGGAAGAATTGGTTAGTGGAACGATTGAAGTTCGTAAAATTTCTTATATAATTATTTGGAAATGTTGTTTAGAAATTGTATTCATATTTAAAATCGCAACCACCTAGCTTGAAATAAATATTGTTTGATACAAGAAAAACTTACAAACAACTGAATATCGAAAGCAGGGTAACGACATGAAATTTTGCTACTCCAAAAACCCCTTGCCAATACTCCACAATAATTTCAAACACATTTTTTACACAACACCATTATTTATTGCTATTTTTAAAGTGCATTTAAAAAAAAAACAATTCCTACCAGTCATTATTTCAACTAAATGAATACCGTTTCTCATATAGTTAAAAATTGCAAACTTGAACACAAAAGTTAACATATTTGACTAAAAAAATCGCAAATAAATATTTTTTAAACTGCATATTTGTTTGAGTCAATGCATATTTATTTGAATTAATCATACTTTTCTATCTGTGTAGAATTTTCAAAAGAAAGAAACTGATGAATTATATTTGTACACTGTATATTTCTACGGTACGTGCGCATTTTCTTTAATTAATATTGTTAATTGTGCCCATAATAAACAAAATAAATCGTAAGATATTTCCCAGAATTACTTATACAATTTTTAGTAATTGTAATTTAATTTTCGCTCAGGACCCTCCTTTCGCTTCACCGAAGTCAGCAGCCCCATCCCAATTACGTCAACAGTTTTTTAACTCGTAATTAATGGCGGAGTGAACTTTTTAGGTTTATTAACACTTCCGGGCATAAACAAAAATTATGAGGACACCTTGCGATGCGGCCTTCGCCGAAACAAAACAAGTCGCCGAAAAATTGATTAGCGCATTAAAAATGCGACCCGAACCCCACCACGTCTGCTTGGCAGTTTCCGTTCCAGTATTATTTACTGTTCCCGTGCGGCACTAACTTCCTTTAGATGACTTTAATTACCCTAATCTGAGAATGACGCTTGGGAAGGGAGCTTAATTATGTACATAAGGGACCGAAATAAATAATTACATTTTAACCACGGTTTCGGTATCACATAGTTGCCTTTCATGTTCTCCGTGTGCCTCTTGAGGGTCTCCACCACTCCTTCCATTCCTAAGTGCGTTTACATTACTTACTTAGTCGAATTCCCCGGTCCTCGCCAGCAAAGTTCGCATCTGCATTTTTCACCAATTTACTAAATTGAATTTGGCGAGTTAACTTCCAAAAGCGGACTCGTAACTTCACAATGATATTAATAGCATAACTCTATTACGAAATTAACTCGTGCATTTATATTAAGTTTTATCAAGACTGAGACTATCATATTTTATTATCGGGTTAATTTGTAAAAATGCGGGAGTTCTACTAAATTAGGAATGTACACGATATGTGGAATGATAACTGTGGAAATATGCTGAATTTTCTCGGATTCTTTTCTTATATCGCCGCCATTTAAACCACACTGCAAAAAAGCTTTTATAATTGATAAAAAAAATAAAAGTACCACAACCTGTTTAGATGGTTCAGATTAATGTAATGTTGAAACAACTTCTCTCAATTTGTCAGCATACTTCATTTGAAAATATCAGTGTAACGTGAAAGTAAAAGCCGAGATTTTATTTGAAAAAAGTGAACAGTCTTCATGAAAAAATATTTATTACACAGCTCCAGGGCATTCTTTGCAAAAATAAAAAAGAATATAGTAAAATCCTTCTAAAATCCACAGCCAAATAACAATTGTGAATAATTGACAGAATAGGCTATCTTAAAAATGTCAAAATAAAATATGACGCAGATCTTTCAGGTTTGTTTGCTAAGTAAAATAGAAATGTACAGAAAATGTCCAAAATACGTTACAAAATTGCACCAACCAGAAAACGGTTTTAGTTTGAACTACCGTTTTTGTAGATACCTTGTAGTTAACTAAATTTTTTTACTAGAATGTAATGTTTTTTTAAAATATTTTTTGTTCTGTTACTGTTTTCGTAATTCGTAGCTACTTAGGTAATATATCCAGGAAGTCATTCTTGGAACATTTCAAATATTAGCTGAACTGATCGACCAGTAATTTGAGGAAATACTTAAGAAACTACATAATATGGAGTAAGATTTATTATTGCGCTAGTATTTTTGTACTCTCTACTAGTAACTTTGCACAGGATAGTTAAGAAAATAATGATGCAGGGGTGGTCGTAACGTATGAGTACTTGTTCCATTCGTGTTATTATCCACGTCATTTATAACACTTTACGCATGCAACGGGTGGGCAAAAGGCTGTTTGCGTATCTACACCATATATTCCAATTAGTGGTACGTTGCTGTAAAGTAAATACCACTTACAGCGCTGTCACAGTGGCTTTGATGTTACAAGACGTGCTCGTGTATATTCACTTATAAATTCGATACATGCATGCAAACAATAACGTTATTTATTGTCGTATACAAACTGAAGGGCGAACAAACGTCAAGAATTTATTGAACTTTAAAAGGCAGGCACGGCCATATACAGAAAAAAAATTAATTGTATTTGTTACGATGCGCATAGACATTTATAAAATGTAAGGGATTTTTAATCGCCATAAATCGGATTCATTATTCTCGTAAAGCACAATTCCGGAAAGCTCAGCGTTTCCTGCATTATAAAAAGCTTATCTTATCACCGCTGGATTTTAATTAATCTCCCCTGCAAGGGATTGTAATCATAACGAGATATTCTGAATCAAAAATGTTTTACAGTGCGATAACTAACATTTTATCCGCTTTCAGTCATACGATCATAATATAATATTACAAATAATTTATTATAGTTATAGCTCAGTCAAATTAAACAACAAAATAGCAAACTTCGTAAAAATTCAAATCCAGATGAAAATTTTCACACACGTTGGCATTACAAATAACGTGGCGTTGGCGTTTTGAAGTTATACATCTGAAAATACGTCCAGGCACCTAAGAGTAACAACGTAAATTTGTGCTAGGTGATCCAATCCGTGTCTCAAGTATTTGAAAACATAATTGAGATTCATGTTTTATAATGAGAATAACATGCAGTAAAAAGGTGACTATTTCTGAGATATGGCGTTCAGAAAGTATCTTATGTAATATTTACCTTAATTTTTAGCGGAAATGCAACAATGCACTTGTAACTATATATTTAAAGATACGCTAGTAAACGATACTAGTTTTGGAAAAATCCCATATAAAGCTAGGGAGATATTAATTTAAATGAAATTTTTGTTTTGAAGAAAAAGTTTTCTCTTGAAAACAGCCATGTTTAGACTACATTTTGATTGGGGTTTTATCATAAAATATGATGCCACTTAAAATAACTCTATACGTTTTAGAGATGCGGATTGTGATTCCCTTTATACTAGGTATAATGTGTTCGATGAGTACTTGATACTTGCTATTTGTTAACGCTTTTCATCCGTATAAAACGGTCACTCATAAGAAGAAGATGAAGAGAACCTTTATTATAGTAATATCAAAACATATATCAATTTCAGTCTAACCATCGATGTCGTCAAATCAGTAGAAAACCAGGTAATGTCAGATTTATGATTGCCCCTCTTTCGAAATCGGGTTTCGTTGATATCTTTCTTCCGATGGTCTAGCGAGAGTGACGTTACGGTACAAATGCGAGGTCTTTTAATGATCTGGAATAAATGTCATATGCTTGTTTTTCGTACAAGTAATCATTCGATATAAACCACCGAATACGGCTGCAAAGCACCTACATGTAAGAGAAACACCACACACATTGCATACAGCGCACTGTGGTTCGGATATCGAATCTGGCGGGACAAAACTCAAAAATTTTTAAACTCATAGTTTAATCTTCGTTACTATAATATATTCCTAAATAGTAGAGTATGTAATTGAAAATATCACCAGTTTTAAAAAGGGAACACTAGGACCCACGCACTAGCTGTTGAATGTTACGTTTCTGACTACCATATGTTCTACGGTTAAATCACTCGACAATTTCCATTCCAAACTTTGACATGTGTAGATGTAATTTCTTTTCAGTTTAATCGGAAACTTTAGTGAAATTAACTATAGGTATGGAACTACAGTCTGATTATATTTTTGTTTATTTTTACAATGTATTATAGTTCTATTACCATTATGTAATATTGCTGTCGTTGTTAGAGGAAAAACAACTAAATTCTTGAAATTAGCGGACTTTCAAAAGGACAGACCATAAAGTACTGTCATTAAATTATGCTCAGCACTTAATATGGCCGATTGTCTGTGTAACTATAGCTTTTTATGATCGTTTTTTTTTTCTTTTATAAGTTTTTGAGTGATGGATTACGAATTTCTTCGAACTGAGCCTTTCAACGTTTGGCGGAATGACGCAACCAATTCAAGAATATCAGGATAAGTGTGCATGACTACGTGTTAAGTAAATGTGATTTGCAAAATCAAATATAAAATACACTTTTTGTTCAAAATTAAACGTAAGATGAAATAAATGCCATTGTATACTAGACTACTTTGTTCAAAGAAATGGTGGTTGGTTGGACGTGAAAACCACTTTTCTAGAAGCTGTGTTAGTATTGACGACACTAGAAACACTGGTCGGCCACAAAAGTCTTTTAATGAAAGTGGAAAGAAACGATAGACGATGCATATATAATTATAGTTTCGCTTGTACAACTGCAAATGAGTACATTCTCTACTGTTGGTAGCAGTTAAGGTAAAAACAAAATAATTTTATGGCAAAATCCTATAGCTTTATGACGTTATCATACTGTAGGTATATATAATTAATAGTTTAGCTGAATGAGATTCTTTTTGATCGAGATCTATCGTGTTTGCAATAAAATAAAATTAATTAGCCAGAATTTGGCAGATATATCGATTCTATTGACAGTAGGTATTGTCAAAACATCAGCGTTTCATACTACCTACTGTCATTAGAATGACAATATTTGCTAATCCTAACTAACTAGTTTAAAATTAATGCAGACACGACCAATCTCAAGCAAATGCAATTTGCGCATGCAGCTAAACTATTAATTTTAGCAAAAAATGTCATGGACATAATTTGTACAAAACACCCTCCACTTTAATTTATTATTGAATTATTTTGACGAAATTACAGAAATGGCGGCTCATTTGCAAAATCCTTAAAAAGGCTTAAAGTAAACATCCAATTGCAATCCAATTGCCAAAAAAGAAACTGCTTTTAATATCTAGTAATCCATGCAAAATTCTTTAAACGTAAAAACTGTTCTGAAATATGGCCACATTTACGCAACTTTTGCTCCACATCAATGTTAGAGCTATTGGACATTTCTGCGTCTGGTACCCACATTGACGGCGTAATAGCACAATCAGTGATGCTGCATAGATATGTAAGCGGTTATATAACCTCTAGGAGTCTTCTCTTATGACGAGAAACTAAAGCGCCATCTGTCGGCGTCCTTCACATTATTTTCAAAGCAACAACTTTCTTAAAGCAAACATTTTGGTTCTTTTCTATTAAAGAAATATTTTTATTATATGTATGTGTTGTCTTAAAACAAATAAATTATGTAAGATTGTTATTTTCTTAGCATTAGACAACTATTTCTCTGCGTGCTTTATCGTGGTTGCACGATAATGCAGAAAATAGGTGAGTCAGCACTGCTGCGTCATTAAAAATTATCAAAATTATGAGTACTAGTATTTCAATGGAAATATATAAAGCTGCTTTTTCAATTATTCCTCCTGTTACAAATGGTAGAATTCAAAACACCACAAGATGTTGACAATATCTAGCTTCTTGTACCTAACGAGTTAGTTAGTTTTGATAGCGAGGATACACAAACGACGTCGTATAAAATAAGAAGCGTCCCGTCGCGCGTTGGCCGCCGTCTCGTTAATGAATTTTAATTGCCACGAGATAGCGCTAATACCGCTCGCATTTATTCAGAGGGTTGGTCAGGAGCAGTTACCGACATCGCATAATATAAAATATAACGGAGCTGCGAGGAGCGCTTATTGCATAAAATCAAAAGGATATCCGTGATTTAAAGGACAATCGTCTGGGATAATGACCTCGTTAGGACAATGGATGTTCGCTCGCTTATATGCGACCTGGAGCATATAACCTTTTTAGGCCAGATGATATACGACAGATAAAATGGTAAATTTGTACGTTCGTTGCCTTCCGAGGGAATCTAGAATGGTACCTGGACCATTAAATTAATGATGTTTCGACTGGACGATTCTGTCTTTACTTTACGTCATGCGAAAACACGAATTTGACTTAACAATGTGTTTACTTGAATGGCAGTTGAAATGTGAGTAAAGGCAATATCTACAGTTATCATTACGCAATTTTAAAAGTTCAATCTAGCTCGAATAGGCACCATTTGTCGAGCTAAGGATTTGAAAATAACTTAGATTTGTAAAGATAGGAAAAGAAATGAGCCAATGTATCTCATACTTAACGATACACGAAAAATCGTTAGCAGAAAAGCAAAGTAGCAACCCACATTTTGACGAGATTGTTCAGTTGGTCCGATTGGTCAGATGTTGAGATAGCTAAGAGTCTCAGAGGCTTGGTTTACAGAGTTTCAATAGCATAAATCGCATCTCTAGCCATATTCGTTCGATTGCTGTTAAAAACTACACAAAAGACCTGATACCATCACCAGAACAAAGCAGTTGCAATTTGTCACAAAGCAACTGTTAGGACACAAGGAAAAAATCTGATGTGGCCAGGCACATGACTTTATCATACAATATATAAAATTAATAATTTAGCTGCATGAGAATCTATTCTATAGAGATAAATCGTAGTTATTGTCAAAGCATCACCATTTGACACTACCTACACTACGTCTTAGAATAATAGTTATTTATGTCACAAATGCCGAAAGTACGGAATAGCGCGACGAGCGGTGATACGGCGCGTCACCGAAGGCGGAGTGTCGCCGTCGCATATGAGCGAGTCGCGTTATCTAGTTTTTGGCAGGAGCGACATCAACGTTTATTGTGTTGCCTTTTAAGAAATACGTATTTAAAAAAAAAATGATTTCTGTATAGTAAATGCTAGGTTGGTACCACTTTGACGAAAGGTGCGTTCCGATTGGTAGGTAATGGTAGCTAATGGCGGTGGTAGAATACGAAATTAGAGTATTTCTTACATATCGTGTTAATGACACATATTAGTTTGCATGTACATAAACATGAGTCACTAGCAATTATCTATTGGAAATACTATAACGGCGTCCGCTACCACTGCCATTATCACTAATGAAAACGCACCTTAAAAAGGTAATTCAAATTCTAACAGATTTATATTTCTTCATGACACATCCCTACCAACATACTAAAATAAAACTACACTCATCGCTATACTTTATTTATAATTTTCTCAATGTATCATTTTTAGAATTAGATATAAAGACGGGTTGATATTTCTTATCAACAAACAATCAAATTGGTGATCTTATTTTATTTGAAATTTGTATTTTATAATTTTGCGCACTACAGCGGCACGTTCCATAGTGGTTCTCCAACCTCTGATGAGATCAGCTGTTTTCGAATGTGACAACACAAAAAATATTTGTCGAAATCCTGGCTACTATGTAATTTCATATCAATGCAGATGCGACCGATCTCGATCAAATAGAATTTGCTCTTGAAGGTAAACTATTAATTTTACCAAAAAATGTTATAGGCATAAATTATTCAAAATTTCCTCTACTTTAATTTATTTATTAACTATTTTGTCGAAACTACAGAAATGGCGGCTCATTTCCAAAATCCTTGAAAAAGGCTTAGAATAAACTAAAAACTAAACTATTAATTTTACCAAAAAATGTCATAGGCATAAATTATTCAAAATTTCCTCTGCTTTAATTTATTATTTAACTATTTTGACGAAATTACAGAAATGGCGGCTGACTTGAAAAATCCTTGAAAAAGGCTTGGAGTAAACACCCAGTTCCTTTGGACCCTTTTGAACCAAAAGCTTTTCAACTCTAAGTTTGGTCATGAAACTTCTAAATATGAAGTTCCGTGCCGATACTTTTAGTAGTTTCTCCGGAATCGGATTCACAAAAATTGAGTACACACACACACACACACACACACACACACACACACACACACACACACACACACACACACACACACACACACACACACACACACACACACACACACACACATACACACACACAGACATTTTTTTGTACCTTGGTCAAAAATGTTCAGGGGACCCAAAAAGACCTATTTCCGCTAAAATCCCAATTTTTTTTCGGCACGATTACAATACTTTACATACTGCGTATGATATAAAAACTGGTTAGATTGTAAAATAGAATGCTTGCAATAAACTGCGCCTTTTTGATACTGTCCTTAGATACAGCTCCTGGATGCTTCGTTAGTGTCCGGACTGCCTTATAAATACGAACTGAGTAGATTGCAGCGATTTGCAGCGATTGCAGGATTATAATAATATTTAACAATTTAAAGAACGTATCGGGTGACATTTTAAACATTCTCTTTGGCCAACTGAGGTTCCAACTAATATTGTCATCTCTCCTATGTTTAATAGTTTGTGCTATTAGTTGGAATTATTCCCCCGACTTATTGAGACATAATGTTTACAACCGAAAATACAGAGGAAATGGACAAGAAGTCTGTAATTTATTTTTTCTCTGGACCTCCGATAAAACTTCCTTTTACAGATTAATAAATAATAGTATTTATTGCAATTCATTGAGTCAATTATGGAGAAACTTTTTAGTGTTTATTGGGAATTAACACGAGTCAGTGAGAATTACTATCACATTCTAACAAACCATAAAATGGCAACAATTTGTTGATTCTGAGATAAAACATAACTATAAATAATAATAGCACATTATTAAGCGATAGTCGATAGAAGTGGATAAAATTGATATTTACTGAATTACCGATAGAGAATGTTCAAATCCGAAAATAAAGAGACATAACATTTTATTCTTTGTTTTGTTGAGAATACAGGGTCACAACCGTGGCTAGTAACATGGAAGGATACGCAAGTAATGTACTGAACATAAAAGCGATTAGGGTGAATTCAGTTTGAGTTCAACAAACATGTGAACAAACAAGAAATATCACTAAAAAAATATTTTCCAATGATTAAAATAAAAATGGCCCAGATTTCAAGTGGTTAGCAAACAATATGGTAGGTTGCATCTGTAGGAACGCAAGAAACCCTATTGCACTATTTTACATTTTATTTATTTTCTATTATACATTTTATTCTTTGTTTTGTTGAGAATACAGGGTCACAACCGTGGCTAGTAACATGGAAGGATACGCAAGTAATGTACTGAACATAAAAGCGATTAGGGTGAATTCAGTTTGAGTTCAACAAACATGTGAACAAACAAGAAATATCACTAAAAAAATATTTTCCAATGATTAAAATAAAAATGGCCCAGATTTCAAGTGGCAAGCAAACAATATGGTAGGTTGCATCTGTAGGAACGCAAGAAACCCTGTTGCACTATTTTAAGCAGCAACTAGCAAAAAGTTCAGTTAAACGGTTTTAGCACTCTCCTTATGAGGGTTTAGATCTTAGATCTTAGAGTGCTTTAGGTTAACAAGAAAATTATTCCGGTCTTTCTAGGCGTCTTATGTTATTACATTTATACCATTGATATATTGATATATTGATATATGATATATTGATTATACCATATATCAAATAAACAGGTAACTAGAAAGAAATTTTGTCTAAATAGAAAATTTTGTCTAAATAGAAAAACTATATCAAAACCAGAAAAGGTAGGGTTATAACGAGATTTACTTCTCATAACTCCAATAAAGTTTATGCTTAGACATAGACTTTTGACATGCTAAGACATAGACCTTAAGACAGATCTGGTATTGAAGATTTTCATTGTAATATACTTTACAAGTAAATCTTAAAATTTCCTACGCGTGCATCAAGTGTTTTAAATTGAAGGCGAAAGGTCCCACTTGCCACTCTACATGCTCTTCAACAAAATCCAAATTCATTACAAAACGTATTGTAACCCAAATGTAATAATTTTACAATTTTGGAAATACTGACGGTGGTTTATTTATGTTGATAGAGCCATTCTACTTATTTGCAGAATTTACCTGGGCCAATATTTAATCTTTTCATACTACGCGTGAAACCGCCGTATTACAATTGACAAAAACTCGACGTTCGCATATTATAATACTCGGAAGATTGCAGCTACATAACAGAATCCCCCAATTCTCATTCAAAGATTTGCGAAAGTGTTGCCCACCGGTAAAATATCATCTTGAAGAAACCCCCCGAAAAATCGTTTTACAATAAGTTTCTAGGGCGCGGATGTAACGTGGAATCCCCACCGCAATTACGAAAATGAAAGAAAGTTGACATAATATATACCGGGTGGTGCTTGGGGCGCTGAAAGAGGGTTCCTCCTCCGTCTGACGCCAAATTCCTCATATACAGAAGGGACATTTAGGGAGAGAAACGAGAAAGGAGCGCTGCTGAGGGCTGCTTAGAATTTGCACAATGCAATTACTGGGCCAATGTGGATTTGAATTTATGTCGTCCAAAGATCCTGTCTAGATGTTACAATGGATCAGAGTGATTGAGGTATTGTATGCCTCACGACAAGATTTCAGATTTTGTGGGATGATTTTGTGGGTGTATTCATTATTGACATATAATGGAAAGCTTTTTTAGGGTTATGCATTGTATGGGGATCAGAGCCGTATTCAAAATTATCCCTAATTCTATAATCTGTGGACAGTATGTGAGTTAACATATTCCTGATTATTTATTATTAATTCATAAAGAAGAATTATCACAATTGTCATTTATTATACAGGTTGATTCACAACGTACGGAGGAGATTGAGGAGGGAGCTAGACACGGGAAATATAAAGTATTTTCATAATAACCTTTTTAACCAAAGATCAATAACAAGACAGTTACATCCGTTTAAAATTCATAGAAATTAACGTCCACGTGTTGAGAACCTCTGGGTTTTTCGTAAATAATGCTCTTTGTTTCCATGGAAACCCCTCTTAGCAAACCCTTGTGTGACATTCAAACTGTCATAAATTTTCCAAATTGTTTTATGAAAAAGTCAGCGGTTCTCAACAAGTTAACTCCTAAAGATTAAAACAATACAAATTGTAGTATCGATGATCGATTTTATTTCGCAATATTGCTATGCAATAACCAGTTTTCGGGTCACCCCGTCATCAGTTGCAGCAAACTACAAATTTAAAAGAAAATGCATAAGCACAAGAAACGAAAAAAGCCGTTTTACATACCGTCAGTAGTCGAAGTAACGGTTAAAATTACACATAACATTTATTTAAAACTTATTGATATCGTATAATGGCGGACTGGACCGGTGTGAAAATATATAAACAAGAACAGCGCTGTCGGAAACGGCGAAAGGAGTCACGAGTTATGGAGGGGCGGGACGAACAGCATCGGGCGGGACTTTCAAAAACGGTAAATACATTCTGTTGGTGCTAAAATCAGTATTGTCGTTAAGAAGTCTATCCGGGTTAGTCATAATTTGTCTATTTATTTCCATCTCTTCAAGAAGGGTCATCTTAAAAGATTTAGTCAGACCATGCAGTAGTGTCAAGTTGTTTTTTGTTATCGTATGGTTAGTATCCGAGAGATGTCGCCCCAAAACTGAGTTGTTATTCTTATTAGTTTTATGTTCGTTGAATCTCACTTCTAATTTTCTACCAGTTTGGCCTATGTAACACTTGTCGCAGTCATTGCAATTAATTTTGTAAACACCACTCTTCTGAGTCTTGTTCAATGTTTGTTTACAGTTGAGAAGGAGATTGCTCATTTTTGAATGCGTCTTAATAGCAACTGAGATGTTGTGGTCCTCCAAGACACGAGAGATAGGGACGGAAAGGGAACTGTGATATGTCAAGGCTATATATTTGGTGCGTTGTTTAAAATGAGGATAGAGTAAGTTGGTAATGTTATTTATGGAAAAACGCGTCATTACGAGAAATCACATTAACTTCCTACACCAGGCGCTGGACCACAAAGTTACTCCTAAATCCTTCAAGGTTAGTTTACCAAAGTGCTTTAAATACAGGAAGGAAGAATTAGAGAGACATTTAATAAGGAAGAGGTTACGAGAACATTATGCTGACGAGGCTAAACACGGTGCTAAACTCAAATACCTTCATCGGCAACTAACATCAATTCTACATTATATAGAGTACGAATGCGTCTTGGAAAAGTTTGATAATGAAATTTATTATAAACTGCTTGAAGATAATAATAAGAGGAACCGTAAAATGCAGTGCCTCATCAAACAGAGACGCGCGAATTTGGATAGAGACACCAACGTTGAGATGAACAAGACAACAGCCACACTTAAGATAAAGAGGATCATTTTGGATCAACCATGCACTACCGTCGAATTCCACAACGAGAGCAAGCATATATTCGCCCCACGATTTACGAATTTATCCTCCATGATCCTGACAGACGCAGAAAAACGGCTCTTGAACCTGGGTCACAAACATATATACCCCAACAACAAGAACTTCTGCATCAATACAGCCATCGATATCGAATCCCAATTATATAGACACGCATCCTTTCCAGCAATAAAGGAACAAGTGACATCTATTTTAGAAAAGGAAGGAGATAATCAACGGAATCGCGGAACCACAGGACAAACAAAGAAGGATCTTTCTATCCTCAAAGAGAAATTCAACCAGAACGACATCGTATGCACGTATGGAGACAAAAACTCAGGTCTTGTATTATTAGATAGGGACACATATGTTTCCAAAACCCAAACCTTTTTCCAAAACAATAACATTACCCTCCTCAAAAAAGACCCACTACCAAAATTCGTGAGAGAAGTGAAAAGAACTATCAAAAGTTCACAGTTCACACTTGAAAAATTCAACTACAATTGTAACTGTCTTGTTAACATGAACAGCATTTGCCCTATTTTATATAGCTTAATAAAGCTTCACAAAGCAGACAAGAGCATACGACCTATTGTGTCAAACATTAATACACCCACTGACTGTTTAGCCAAGATGCTCCAATTTATTTTGCGCAATGTTTTCAAGTTTAAGTCTACCTTTTCCATTGCTAATTCCACACAACTCATCTCAAGCATAAAAGATCTCGAGCTTGCAACAGATTCACAACTTATATCCCTAGACATCGTAAATCTGTACACTAATGTGCCCGTTAAAGAAACTATAGCCATTATTAAAGACTTCCTTAGACAAAAAATGACAGAACACGAATATCTTGATATCTTGGACATAGATTGTGTTGTAGAGCTCCTAGAAATGGTAACAAGTCAAAACTTTTTTATGTTCAATAATCAATACTACCAGATGAACGACGGTCTAGCGATGGGCTCCTCACTCTCTGGGCTAATGGCCGAATTCTATGTCGATCACCTAGAACATGAGATTTTCTCCAACAGATATCGACAATTCACTAAATATATAAAACATTATAGCAGATATGTCGACGACATATTTATCGTTTTCGAAGGTAATAATGCTAATTTGGTTGCTCTGCATAATATTTTTAATAACATAAATAACTTAAAATTTACGCTTGAGAGAGAAACGGACAAATGCCTTAACTTTTTAGATCTTAGCTTGAAAAGAGAGGAAGAGAAGATAACTTTCAACATTTATCGCAAACCCACCACTACAGACGTCATTATATCTAAGGCTAGTTACACTTCAAACAACTACAAAGAGGCGGCCTTTCGTTATTTGTTTGACAGAGCACTCCGGGTACCCCTAAGCGAGTTTCATTTTAAGACTGAAATACATACAATAATGCAGATCGGTTTTGACAACGGCTATACAATTTCAGACATCCAAATGGTTTACAACAAGATCCACAAAAATAACATTACCAACTTACTCTATCCTCATTTTAAACAACGCACCAAATATATAGCCTTGACATATCACAGTTCCCTTTCCGTCCCTATCTCTCGTGTCTTGGAGGACCACAACATCTCAGTTGCTATTAAGACGCATTCAAAAATGAGCAATCTCCTTCTCAACTGTAAACAAACATTGAACAAGACTCAGAAGAGTGGTGTTTACAAAATTAATTGCAATGACTGCGACAAGTGTTACATAGGCCAAACTGGTAGAAAATTAGAAGTGAGATTCAACGAACATAAAACTAATAAGAATAACAACTCAGTTTTGGGGCGACATCTCTCGGATACTAACCATACGATAACAAAAAACAACTTGACACTACTGCATGGTCTGACTAAATCTTTTAAGATGACCCTTCTTGAAGAGATGGAAATAAATAGACAAATTATGACTAACCCGGATAGACTTCTTAACGACAATACTGATTTCAGCACCAACAGAATGTATTTACCATTTTTGAAAGTCCCCCCGATGCTGTTCGTCCCGCCCCTCCATAACTCGTGACTCCTTTCGCCGTTTCCGACAGCGCTGTTCTTGTTTATATATTTTCACACCGGTCCAGTCCGCCATTATACGATATCAATAAGTTTTAAATAAATGTTATGTGTAATTTTAACCGTTACTTCGACTACTGACGGTATGTAAAACGGCTTTTTTCGTTTCTTGTGCTTATGCATTTTCTTTTAAATTTGTAGTTTGCTGCAACTGATGACGGGGTGACCCGAAAACTGGTTATTGCATAGCAATATTGCGAAATAAAATCGATCATCGATACTACAATTTGTATTGTTTTAATCTTTACCATTACTACCGATGAACATGGAGCTATTCCTCGCTAAGTTAACTCCTATTATTTCATCATTTTAAAGATAAACAAATAGCTGTAACTTTTATGTTTATAAATTTTTCTTCATTTTAAATCGAACAAGTGTATTAAATAACAATCAGGTATCTTCTTTTAATTTTAAAACGTCTCTTACTAGCATAGTTTGTAAATAATGTTCATTAATAAATTCAACTTTAACTTGCTATAACTTCCTAGTTTATGTGTTTAGGTCAAATGTTTACTAAGAAAAGATGCTTATTTTGGTCTTCTCTTGCTACTCCTTCAATTTCCTCCGTACGTTGTGAATCACCCTGTATGTCGTATAAGCGACTAATTATAGCAAACAGAAAAGAGTATATGTGGCCAGTTGGGACTCAAAAACAGGGTTCACAACCGGTGGTACGTGTACCACTGGTGGTACGCGAAGGACTTCCAGGTGGTACACGAAAGGTATCAACCTTTATGGGCAAAATCATATTTATTTTGATGATAATGTTTGAACCAAAATTATAACGGCAAAATTAAATAATATTCCATTATTAAATGACGCCGTACACAGACGTATTTCTAACATGGCAGATTGTGTAAAAGAAAGTGTAGTTAAAATGGCAAAACAAAGTAAATATTTTACGCTACAGTTAGATGAAAGTACCGACATAAGTTATTTTGGTCTAATGCCTGAAAGAAGATCTGGTGATAAATTTTAATAATTGTATGTTTAACAATTCCATTCCACGGAATAAATTTATTGGTGTCTGCACTGATGGAGCTCGGGCTTTAACAGAAAAGAATCGCGGCCCTCCTAAAAAAATTAAAACAGTAGCTCCAGAAGCTCAATTCACTACCTGCAAAATGCATCGGGATTTTCTATTAGAAAAATCAATACCAGACAGACTAAAAATAGTTTTGGATCAAGCAGTAAAAAGATAACATTGTCTCTTCGTACTTTAATCCAAAGTACAAGTTTTCCATGCAGAAGCTAATTTCGACTTCTAATATTGTTTCTTTGATGAATTGTGGATAGTCCGGAAAGTTGAATAATATAAATTTAGTTTTGCAGGGAGAAATTGTCGTTTATTGTTATTGTTTATATTATTATTTTATTATTGTAAAATTAACGCAACCATTAAAAAGAAGGCTTTCTTGAAAAATCATTATCATAATAACCAAGTTCAACAGTTATTTTCCAGAAAACTATGACAATGAAAATTGGACCAGAACTCCAGAAACTATGAGTGAACCAAAGAGAAACTGCCAAAGAGAAACAACAACTGAAAATTTTAAGATTAATACATACCAATGTTTAGATCCAGAGGAAACATTATTTTAAATAAATTGCACATTAAGATATTAGATTTTTAATGCCTTTTTGCACCACCAATTTATGTCAAATATAGTTGTCATCAATATTAATTTAAAGGACAAACATAGGACTAAATTAACTATTGAGGCAAATTTGAGCTTGAAACTAACTTTCACTAAGCATGAAATAAAAAAAAAATGTGTTTAGCAAAACAATCCCAGTCGCATCAATGTTTAAATTATTTTATATATGTTTTCAATGTAAGTGATGTTTTAACTTTCCTTTTGTATACCAAATAAAGTTTTATTATATAATTGTTCATTGTTAGACTATTATCTTTTTAGAACTTTTTTTATTTTTTTCCGATTGTAAACTGTTGTTAAAAAGTTATTATAATGTACAAAATAATATGTAGGTATGTATATTTAAATCTGATATAAATTTTTTTCAATTATGTACGTATTTTTTATGTTAATGGGTGGTGGTACGGAGAAATATGAATATTTTCTTATGTGGTACACGGAACCTAAAAGGTTTAGAACCCCTGCTCTAACACAATCCCGTTGGCCAGGCCCGAACTAACTATAATGTTACATTTCGCAAAGTACTTTTTCAAAAAACACTGCAGTCGGTACTGATCTGACGGTATCTTAATTTGTTCTAATAACCTGAAGATCACTCGGGTATATAGCTAAACAATTTTATGTGTTTTGTATCAACACTATTTCAAAAGGCATTTACTTTTCTTAACACACACTAATATGGAATTAACAGATGTTATCTGTTATCTAGTCAGGCATAACTCAGAAATTAAAACTAATTGTTTCGTATTTAATTTATAGCGGGACAAATGGGAGCCGTGGCCCTATGGTTATGATAGTGCCTAAAACTACTCGGTGTTACAGATGGCTCGAGTTTGTGAAACCGTAGGTAATGAAAATTTGTCGTTTTCACAATCTACAAATTCGTATTCCAAAATTATATGTAACACAGCTATTAAATTTCGCATATTCAATAATGACAGTAAAGAACGTATAACCTTTTTACAAAAAGTTTTTGTTTTTATAAGGTTCCCTGTTTTAAGGAATAATTAATAATTTGTAATAATAATTAATAATTGTGCTAATTTGCACTTTTAATTTTATTTTCACATCATAGGTCACTGCAATCAGTGGGGTGCAATCGTAATTATTATTCTGTTAGGTTTCATTTTGTAATGTTTTATAAAGTTGTCCCCTAAGTTCAGTCCAGGTTCTCAATATTGGCGCGCCTGTGCACTCGACGCTATCTAACAAATTTTGTGGAGCACATCTCCACACCTAAATGCAAGCTTGAAGCATATTCTAAAGATTGCCTGTATTAATGGAACGGTTATACGAACCGGATATTTTACAAGGTATTATTTATATTCCTACCAATTGACCGAGAACCTAGTAGTTCCTGAGATAGTTGCAAATCTCTTCCCCATTTCAACCTCTGTAACTATTTTCCCTCCGGGAAATTCCTTGTAGGACCAACGTTTCCATTGCTATAAAGGCCTCCATTTTTTATCATTAACTATATATAATATAATAAAACGCTGTGGGTTGTTGATGACATTTTATTGAGGGATCTTGCAGACCGGTTTCGAACCGAGGTTCGTCATCAGTGCAAACGTTTAATTTACGGATATGTATAAACTTTCCGACAAATGCCGATGACGAATGACGAACCTCGGTTCGACACCTGTCTGCAAGATCTCTCAATAAAACATCATCAACAACACCCAGCGTTTCATTATAACGTTTACTTTATCTACCGTACATCAACTTTTAGGAAATTTGATGTTCCATCAATTTGATGTTTAGAAATATTCTCCTACTCGTGCATGGTTCTTGTTTTTGTAAAACCATACGCTTTTTTGTCACTTTATAGGTTGGCGTCCACTACATGCGATGGTTTGTTACGTTCGAGTTATTAGAGCGAATAATCAAAAAAGCAAAAGAAATCAGTACAGATTTAAACAAAATTTCCGTTGAATTCATTTTCACTTTGCCGGCGCTCCAGTTAAAATTATTCCGCGTCAGACTATTTAAAAAAAAAGGAAAAGGGCGCCTTGAGAAAAAAATATAAATAACGGACACAACGGAATAAAAAGGGAACCGGTGAAATTGTATCCGTTTGGTCGACCCCACGCGCCCCTTTTGCCGGCTCCGTACGAAACAGTTCAATTTGAAATGGGAATAAAGCGGGATTATCGTAAAGCGGGCTTTGTGAAAGCTTTCCGTGTGTATCCGTTTCACTTCCCCGCGATTAAACAATCATTTGACATAATTTGACTGATGAATTTAATTTCGCCTGACACGGGCGCTGATGGATTGCGCCCCTGGATACCATTTCCTCCGCGGTAAACGTTTTATGTCAATTTTCTTTTCTGACGGATTGTTATCTTATAAAATGCTAAATTTCTAAATCAATTTGATGAAATATATTTTTGTGTACCTAAGGGATGTTTAATTATATATATATATATATATATATATATATATATATATATATATATATATATATATATATATATATTTTTTTTTTAATCGATGAAAATTGACAGATATGAATCCTGGTGCCAGGTGTCCCGCAATGTAGGGTTCTTGAACCCATCTATCTCGTAACTTTTGTACAAGTCACACACTGGCCGCAAATGAGAAATGTAACATTTGCCTCATTTGCAATGGTACTGCTTTGAGTCCTCGCGTCCTCGATGTGACGCTCTTGTCCTCGTAGAGGTAGTTTCTAGAAAAATTTTATAACCGTTTACTTAAAATTGTGTAAACTTAATTTTGCTTTTGAAGGTACTAGTAGCGGATTCAACATTTTGTACTACATTTTTAGTCAAAGTGCGTAGGAAACAATTTTACTTTGTAACTGTTCGTTTACGAGAAATTGGATTTAAGATGGAAAAAATATATCAACAACAGTGTTATCTTAATTTTTTATAGATTTTTGCTTTATTATTTTATTATTTATTATGTTATTTTCAGTATTTTTGGCAGGACTACCTCGGTTGATACTTTTTTATTGAAGCAAACGTATAACTGCTGGTTTACACATTTAGTGTTTGTTTGTTTATACTCGTTTACACCTGGGCACCAGTTCAATAACAGTAATATATCTGGTCCAATGTTGTTGTCTGTGGCTGGTCTGTTGCTCTCGGGTCTAAACTATACTTCCTAGAAAGTTGACAACCCAGTCAGAGTATGTTATCTTTTTTTATTAGAGTGTCTCCAAATTTTAATTTTTTTAATCGATACATTTAAAAAAGTTCTATGATGAAAATATTTTATAATTTTCTCATTTTTATAAGAAAATAAAAAAAGTATATTCTTATGTTTGTTAAGTGCATAATTATACTTTCTGGTGCGCTTCTATCTGAATTAGTAGACTGAAATTATCAATTGCGTTCTGTACATTTTGGCACTGATCTTGTCAAAAACTGGAGACAATTCACAATTTTTCCTTCTACCAGGTACAGATATTTTAATTAGTTATTTGGACATCTACACCAGTTCATATTTTATTTTTTTAAATTTGTGGTTTTAAATTTATTAAAATATATAACATAAAAGTATTCTTTCGTTAAACGCAAATTTATTAATTTTAATTAACTTTGGCAGCGGGTAGCAATCGCTAATTATTTTTCAACTTTGCGTTCAACTAAATAAGGACCACCTTACTTATCAGGATTATTTAAATTGTATTACAATAAGGAGGATAATGATATAAAAAAAAGGATTAGGATATAAAAAATAAACTAAACAAAGAAACCTACAAGCCAATATTACAGGACAAAACTTTTCAGTCTTGCTTTTCTCAATATTCTTAATTTGAAAATATAAATTTTAATTTTGTTTTTAGCAAAATGAAACTCGACAAAAATATGCCCAGCTCCACACTTAATGTTCTCATGACAAGATTTCGATAGGTTGCAACCCTACTATGGACATACAATGTCCTATCAGGGCCCTTATCGATTACTTTGTGTTAGTGGCACTTTGAAAGAAGTTCATTGGATTTTAATGTCAGGGAAATTCCTTGGAAAGTTTTGAATTGTTAGCCCTATGTTGTAAGTCTTTCAAGTACGCACAACCCATATAAATACTGAAGATAAATAAAGTTTGCAGACATACGAACTCACCAGTGATATTTCCAAGGAGAAGAAAATATTTGCAGAAGCACACCATTATCATAACGAAAAATAAGATACGCCTCTGCCGAGAGTTAAGACGCACAGAATGGCAGTAAATAACCAAACATTTGCTTATAATAAACTCCTTTATACACCACACCCTAAAAATGCGTGTGTTCCACCGAGAGATGAAAAGAAAACAGGATAAAGGAGTGCGATATTAAGAGGAAACAAAGGCTCGTTAGATAACTGAGACGAAACCAGGGAGAACAGAGAATGATGTCTACTGAGGTAATGCAGATTAGACGGTTATCTAGGCCTCCACCCCTTCAAGTTTTCGCAAGGGTGCGATGTTAAGGACAAGTAATATCAACCGCGTCTCACAAGTGCCTTTACAACAGAAATTGGAATTTTGCTCCCGAGTTTGCATAGTTACATATTTATAAATACTTAGAGCATGTAGTATATTCGAAACCGTTTGAAACTGGTAATGTAAGTCAATACTCTTCTAATTTTCTAAATATACACATATACTGCTAACATAAACAGTATTGGCGCTCACAAATATTGTAGTTCAGAAGTACAAAGAAATGTATTGTAGGGGTGTACAGGAGATAAACAGCATACGGCAAACTTGCCCATTCCAACAAAATATGTTTTACATAAAACTTCTTTATTTGACGTCATTGCGGAGAATAAATAAAAACATATGAAAAAATAATAAGTGAAATTGTTTAACGACATATTTTGTCAAACTAATATTATAGGTTAATAATATGGTGATATACAAGCGGGATGTAAATGTTAAATAAATCAAAAATTACAGCCACAACCTGGATTTGAACCAATGACCTTTGCGTTTCTAGCACAATGCTCTCCCATCTGAGCTACTGAGGCCTATGACATTTTTTAAATATAATTGTCATAAATCAAGGAAAGGAAGTAGTGGTTACTACCAAGATACGTAAAGGTACGTCAAGATAGGTTAGTGTTTGGTAGTAACCACTACTTTCTTTCCTTGATTTATGACAATTATAGCTAACAAATGTCATAGGCCTCAGTAGCTCAACTGGGAGAGCATTGTGCTAGAAACACAAAGGCCCCTGGTTCAAATTCAGGTTGTGACTGGATTTTTTGATTTATTTAAAATTTACATCCCGCCTGTATATATATAAAATAATATTTCTTAATGCAAAAACTTTGAAGTAAAGTATCAACTATTATGATTCTGGCAGTTGTCGTGCAATTTATAGCGACTGAACTAAATGACCTTCAAAAGAGTTTCAAGTAAATATAAAGCTTTGTACATTTACCTGATAACCTTAAAGTTTACTTAAGGTATATTGATTAAAGACGATATAAATTCACAAAAATAGCTTAAATCACAGTTTTTTACATTTTGATGTCAAGGAGAAAATCTTACCTGATAGGAAGCTTTAGAGCTCCAATTCATGTCCAGCGTAAAAAAATCTGATGTGGCCAGGCACATGACTTTATCATACCATATATAAAATTAACAGTGTAGCTGCATGAGATTCTATTTGATCGAGATCGGCCATGTCTGCATTAAAATAAAACTACTAGAGCTAGACTAGAGATATTTTGATTATATTTACAGTAGGTAATGTCAAAACATCAGCATTTGACACTACCTACTGTCATTAGAATCACAATATCTGACAAATCCTAGCTAACTAGTTTATATGAAGTACGAGCGATCTCGATGAAATAGAATTTGCTCATGTAGCTAAACTATTAATTGTACCAAAAAATGTCATAGTCATAAATTATTCAGATTTCCTCTACTTTAATTTATTATTTAACTATTTCGACGAAATTCCAGATATAGCGGCTTATTTGCAATATCTTTCAAAAATGCTAAGACTAAACCTCCAGTTTTTTGGACCCTTGGTTCAACAGAAAGCTTCTAAATATGGAGTGTTGTCATACTACGGATGATAAAGTAAAAAGGTTCTGGTTCTAATTATTAAATATATTATATTGGCTTCTAGCATACTATATTTTCGAGTTTTACGCCGTCTTCAGTGCTAACTACAAAAGTTCATAAAGAATTATGCATAATATTCCAAATACGTTTTAAGGTTAACATACCGTCGTACAATCTTTCTTGTATTTATTCGCGAAAACATAACATTGCTATCCGAACTCGAAATATTGTTTTTCAATATTGTTTTACCTAGCTCCTCATGGCAATTCTCCATGCATTTGCGTGTTGAATTGACGTTTCGCAAATGCTGACGTTCCAAATACTGTCAAAAGCATCAAAATATCTTAGCTACCTAGTATTAATGCAGATATGATTTCGATCAAATAGAATTTGCTCCTGCAGCTAAACTATTAATTTTACCAAAAAATGTTATAGACATAAATTATACAAAATTTCCTCTACTTTAATTTATTATTTATCCATTTTCATGAAATTACAGAAATGGCGGCTCATTTGCAAAATCGTTGAAAAATGCTAAGAGTAAATAGCCGGTTCCTTTGGACCCTTTTGAACCAAAAGCTTTTCAGCTCTAAGTTTGGTAATAAAACTTCTAAATATGAACTTTCGTCCCGATACCTTTAGTAGTTTCTCCGGAATCGTCGCCACAAAAATCGTTTACACACACACAGACATACATACACACACACACACACACACACACACACACACACACACACACACACACACACACACACACACACACACACACACACACACACACACAGACATTTTTTGGACCTTGGTCAAAAATGTTCAGGGGACCCATAAAGACCTATTTCCGCTAAAATCTCGAAAATTTTTTTCGGCACGATTACAATACTTTACATACTGCGTATGATAAAGTAAAAATCTGTCGACAACTATGCAAATTTTATTCATAAAATTTCCTCAGACTCCCCACAGTTACAATATTCAGTTGTGTTTATCTCGAACATTTTCTAACGTAACTGTCGCACACATACCAGTCATGTTGGACCTAAACATGTTTAGACGAAAACGTTTTCGTCTAAACGTGTTTTATGCACATATTACCATAGTTATTATGTGTGCGTTTAGTCACGTCAGACACGGTTAGTCAAATAAGGTGTTTTGGCGTGTTTCGTGGTATTTGTTTGATGCACTGAATTTTATACAAATATTAATGGCCAACATAAAGGTATGAGACAAAATTTTGATGAAACGTCATTATAAGTCAATATCCATGAGCAAGAGGACTTAGATCTCATCAAAGAAACGCCAGCTACACCCTATATGTCCTCGAGGCCTGCTTAAAATGTTATTTCAAAAGATGTAAATGCAACAAACAAAAACAATAGTCGGGAAAAAATAAGTCGGTAAATAAAATAAGTCCAGTGGATTTGGTCGCTGGCCCTATGGTTGAATTTTTAAAATGAAAAACTGCAGAAAATGTTAGGGAAGTTTAGTTTAGTTCTTTGCGAAAGGCAAAGAAAATTTAAGACCGGTCTACCGTCGCTTTTAAATGAATTGTTGGTCTGAAGAGGAAGAAGATGGAAGCCGAAGCCTAGTCCGTTGGGCAGAGTGAACGAGTTTTGATGGGATGGTTGTGTGTGTTTGACGAAAACAACACAAATATAGGTAATGTTAAACTTGCTAATTTGTTCCTTATTAATTATAGCATTTAATAAACTTTACTACCTTGAAGTAATTAATAGCTGAAGATATGCTTAGTCTCCATTTTGTATGCTTATATTTTTTTCAGATATTAAACTCAAAAAATAGTCAAACTAATTTGGGCTGATCCGAGTAAAGTTTTATATTTTGCTTCATCTTCCTTTAGATCATACAAAAAGCAGTGTTAACAACCCTTTTTCGGCTATTTTATTTTCGTGGACCATAAACCATTGCTAAGACACTAAGGCATCGCCTTAGTGTGGTGGTTTCGTCAACCGACATATGTTATTATAATTACGATTGATATTGGCATTTATGTCAAACGTTTTGACTATCGGTGTTTTGTTCCGTATGTGTGTGTCGTGGTGTTTTCTCTGGAAAGCAAAAACACATTTAGACAAAAACTTTTTCGTCTAACCGTGTTTTGTTCCAACATTACTGATATGTCTGCGCCCACCCTAAAGCATTCAATTAATTCAGAAAAAATCGTCTACAAACTTTTAGAGAGACAAATATAACGTCTCAGTTGAAAAACAAAAGTTTACACACACCTCCATCATACTATAAAATAATTCATTACGGTTACCATTTAGATCACTCAGCACTTTCTTAATTGAAATCTCTCCAGATATGGAAATTAATATGTGTCAAAAAATAAATAAATTATTCACTTTCCGTTTCTGTTACACTTTTCTTGCTTCATCATCTCCTCTCCATGTTCACATCATAGACAACATGTAATAAATGTTATGCATAGTACCTTCTGGTTTACATTATCTTCGTTTTAACTGCGGTTCAAAAATTCCAATTCTTTTTCAGTCAATGTATGTTCATTTAGTTTTTGGCATTGCTTATTTAATTCTACTGAAACGAGATCTAAATTTACAACATACCACCATGGCACCACTGTATTACAATTATTTGCGATTCATCCAAGCTCTTGATTATCCATTATATAGCTGTAGTAAGTTATTCCACACATTCAGTGCAGTATTAATTACGTTTTGTGCGTCAGTACATCCAATATTTGCTCCACCACATATATTTAATCATGTACGGCATATATATCATATTTACATTCCACATTTAATATTGTAATGCGTAGTATAGAAGTAATCAAGCCAGCGCGGCCGGCGCCGGAGTGTAAAAAACCGGTAAATAAATAACTAAAACCAATAATAGTCCACATGTGCTATAAAACGTAGCTACATCTGTTAATTTACACAATGGTACAAGCACGTTTTTAATTTAAATTCGATAAAATGAGGGCGTGGTCCGAATGTACGATTTAATACGTATCGGGAATCATTGCGTATAGCGTGTAAGTAATTAAATGTCGAACAGAAAAAAAAACGTGTACCAACAATTTGTTAGCTGTAGTGAATACAACGTATAGAGTTGGCATCAATATTAACAGTGGAGTTGTTGTTTTAATTAACGCTGAACACTTGTTTTATTGTTTATTCGCAAATAGGGTTGGCAGCAAGGGTCGGTATTGCCGCTCCGCTAACCCATCAAATTAACAGCCGCCCGGGACGTCTTACCTGCTTGTCTCACAAACGATGGGAAAGTCAATTTAATCCCTTCAATTCACTACAGTTGGCAGCGATCCAACGATTCTCTTATCTAAACGGCAGATTTGCAACATGATGAAATATGAAACTTCATGATTAACTTTCCTTAACTTTCAGTCAGAATAGCGTTATATTTATAAATATTATATCAAAAACAATAAAAATAAACTTTTGCATTAGAATATACAAGAAAATTTTTTTATGAATTTCGATAGAAAATAATGTCGAAACGTAGGGGAATATAACTTGCCACACAGGAAGAGATACTTTTAAACGCCCAACACTATAGAACTGGGAAAATGCCAATGAAAACTTTTTGAGCAATTCAAAAGTTTCTTTAAAACGTCTGTTTTTAAAAGTAGCTGAATTGTTTTTGTTCTGGGTCGGCCACGTAAGTTGGTTATTATTTAATGGAATAAAGGCGTTTTCTCAAAGTGCGATAAAGTATATTTATGTTTGAATATACCATTACGACTTACATAAGTCAACACATTAAGTACACAACATGGAGAATTGGTCAGACGCTGCAACAACACGCGCCGGTCGGGGTGAGAAGGTTGGACCACATAATTGTCGAAGTTGTAAGATACTTGTATAACTGAATTTGAAGATACTTGACAGATGCTGGGCCCTAAACAGGAGAAGAAGGGTATTACAAGAATTGAGCATTATAAGAATGGACAGCATGGAGACTGTTGAGTAAGGTGAGTAAGGAGACTGTTGAAATATACGACCCATCAATGTCTATCTCCTCTGGACCAAAAATACTCGATGCATTGTGGACTATTGATCCTACGAAGCAAACCGTACAACATATGCGACTCTCAACTCGAGTCTCAACTTGCTAAGAAACAGACAAAAACAAGGGACGATGGATAAATACTACCCTAGAGACATGACGATCAAGCGCGTTCCCATGCTTAATCCAGGTAAACTTGACAGTCAATATTCCCACCGAGGAACTTGACAACACTCTTGGCAAAAGCAATGTCCATCATCTTTATCTCATTAAACGTGAGCTGACTACCACTAAACCCTTATTGCTAGGGAATATTCAAAGATCAGATCAGATCTATTCTAATTCAGCATATTTAAAATTTTGAATGAATGTTTGACTAGACATCCATGAAAACAATCAAAAATAGCTATGCCAAATAAAAAACAATAAATAAATTAATTCTCAATAAAATTGAGAAGAACGTAAATATTACAAACAAATAATAAATTTTGCAAAGTTTTCTTTTTCAATATCATATTCAAGTCACACCTCGAATATATTTATCCTACAGAAAAAGGCAGTTAGGGCTATTGCTGGAGCAACCGGAACAGCACATTGCAAGCCACTATTCAAACAAATGAAGGTAATGAAGCTACCTGGAACCTACATTTACCAGCAACTCATAACAGCCGTGGAAGAACTACCAGCCCTGAGACGGAGAGCTGAGAGCACTGGATGGAATCTGCGGACTGGTTTTTAAGGTCATGTACCGTTCCATAGAACTGCCACTACCCAGGCACAGCATAGCTACCACTGTCTACTAAACACCCTCCCAAAACACTGGCTCCAGAAGCCTGTTAAAGATTTAAAGAAGGACATGAAGGCGCTGAGCTTGAACGAGAGCTTCTACAGTACATTGGAATTCGTCCAACACATCTCAACTTAATGACAATACAACTCTTTGACTAATTTTGCCAATGCCATACATGAATTATACTTATCACGTATTTTGCAAAATAAAAACCTAATCTATTCTATTCTATTCTATTCTATGCAGCTCATGCATTTCTACCCCTGCACCAAAATTCTATTCAATTCTTTGTACGGCTAAAAATTAACTAAATTCATGTATTTTTGAACCGTTTTAGGGAAGCTTACGTCATAGGAAAGACTCTGGCATTTATCTACACTCTATGCACACAATCCATGTTATCAACAGTTCACGATTTTCAAATTATGTCTTCTATTGGAAAGTTTGATCATCAAAATCCGAGGTTCACGATCTTAATTACATTTCTAATGAATAATATTTTATACTTTTTAAATATTATGTGAAGATACCACAAATAGCAACATTATGAAAACATAACACAACAAAGAGTAACAGAATATTATGCAAAGAGCATGTCTCATGGGTTGTTGGATTCATTATGAAGTTTTATTTGAAATTATAATGACTGATAAATGAACAAAGTAGTACAGGTTTATATGCTCTAAAATAATTCTTTGAGAAAGAGAATACCTAATTGTTTCAAATAAAAAAATCGTGATTTATGTTTTTTTTTAATATCTGGTCATAACGTTTTATTTGTGGTCCGATCAATATGTTACATTATGTCAGTTGAATATTATTGGCCAATACAACTGGAAAAATATGCAACTTTTTGTTTTATGAGCGTATTATCAGTTTTATGACTTCTAACATACATATTCGGGTTAAGCATTTTTTTCCGAGTAATTTGAGGCATATGGCAAATGCAATCAGATGTGTAGCTGACTGAAAACTAGTATTTCATTACTACCCATATGTAAAGTGACAGTAATTTTTCTAAATTTTATAATTTTTTAGTTTAAGAAAGCACCTTACCATTTTTTATTTAGAATTGAATTAAGTAGTATTTTATGATTCAATTTACTGGGAAATCAAACGTAACTTTTTATTACGATTCCTGTCTTGTTGGGATTATAGGTACATGACACAATATAGTTACGTTCCTTACTCAGTTATTTGATAAGAGTTAATTCTTTAATTAATTCGAGGGCGACATCAAGAAAATATGAAAACAACATAAATTATTGCAATTTTAACTGAATTTACACTGAATCTGTGTCGTGTATATCTGTGCGTTGTGCTGTATTGTTAAGTATTGTTGTAAAAGTGCCGTTTTTTTGTTTTTTGGTACTGTTAATTTGTTTTTTCTCCGTTAGTTGTATTGTGTTGAAATTTAATGAAAATCGTCGACGATTTAAGCGCGTATTTAGTCTATCCAAAATCAATAGTTAATATTTTCAATAATGTTTACTTCATGGTATAAATTTAAACATCACAAAGTTTCGCTTTGTTAACACCAATAGAAATAAGGATGTACTTACTGAAAAATTCACAAAAATTAATAAACAGTTTGAGGTGACAGTTTGCAACAGTTAGGCTACTGCTAGCTAATGTCAATCAAAATTTAAACAGACTTCGAATGTGTACGTATGGAATTCTGCTTCTCGATTACTTTTACTTCCATTAAAGAACATTAGAGGCTCAATTAGTAGACACTTTTGTCGTCACCTTTATTTTCTGAGGATGACTTTCAATTAATTTACTTTTCAGAAAACACTTCGCAAACAATGAGTCGGATCGCGAGCAAAAACAAATTCATTAATAACCCACTGCGAGTTTTATCTCGGCTTAAATAATAACAATAAGTGCAAGAAACGGATCGCGCGACCTCCAACTTTAAGGGCGACGAATAGGGAACAAGGGCATTCCCCTGAAGAGGCCTCCACGAAACTTTTGTATTCACCCGTCACCGCGTGATGAAGATTGAGACAGAA
This sequence comes from Melinopterus prodromus, assembly GCA_964023965.1. Lineage (NCBI taxonomy): Eukaryota > Metazoa > Arthropoda > Insecta > Coleoptera > Scarabaeidae > Melinopterus > Melinopterus prodromus. The sequence continues at coordinate 33,630,257 of OZ030390.1, forward strand.
CCAGTGGAGCGAAATTGATTATATTTGGGGAGTAACTTCACTTAAGTGCATCCATAGAATGCCGTGCAATCCGCCCCACCAGAACTTAATCCAAGTAAAGTTTATAGTCCGCCGGAAGTGGAAGGAAGCTCCTGGAAGGAAGGAAGAAGGATCCGGAGACTATTCCGAGTCGTACCATATAACAAACAAGCGGCCGCTTTATTTTCAGACGGGCGGGCATTTTTAGATTAGCCGGGAATCGGATAAGCTGGATGTGTGTCGCATTCGGTTAATGGAGGTTTGCGATGATCACTCTGGCGAAATTTGATTAGGTCAGTGTCTCTTTCTACCTCTCTCTATCCCACTGTTCCTCTCGCTCGTGTTTAGATTTGATGCGCGTACAAACGCGAGCCGCAAAGCGAGCCCATTTCAATTTGAAATTAATTGTTTTATTTAATTAGGGCTCGAGCGACTGTAAAGGACCGAAAAAATGTTAATTCAAAGCCCCGATGGGACAGGTTCGTTAAAATGCAAATCGTTAACCTCCGCAGTTTTTACGTAAAAGTCAACATTTTTGTTTTTTAAATAATTCGTTTAATTGTGTGCTGTGTAAATACGTGGGGTGCACAATTCGACGAAAATAAAATAAAGTTATATTATTCGTGGATGCACTATATAAATATTTGCAATTCGATAGAATGTGTAGCACATATAAATATCAGAAATAATACTTTCATTATTAATTTATTTCCAAATACAATGACAAAATAAATATTTGTATCTCTTATACCGTGTATTCTAGGGGTAATTTTAAACAAACAAAAATAAAATTTATAAAGTATGGTTTAACTCTCTGATCCCCATTCTCGAAATAACGTGAAGTGGAATAAGACAAGTATATAGTAATATGAATTTTGACCCGATTTTAAAAATTTGCTGTATTTTAATTACCATGCATTTTTCGACATCCCTTTTGACTTAGTCACAACAATGGCATAATAGGATACTCATAAGCTATTTTTTATGAAGTTCTAAGATTTTTGAATTTCATATTGTCAAGCTATCGATTCTTATTTTAGTGAATAATGCACCACAAACTCCAAGAGTCTATTACTTCATAAATTTTAAGTCTAGATGTGTTTTTCGTCTCCTTCATAAATAAGTTAAGCCAGCATGCTACATTATGCCTTCTTTACACCCCATGTTAGAACAGGACCACGCACCCCAAACTGCGTATAACACAGTTTTTACATTACCCCCTAGGGGCTTGTGGAACACCCTGTCAGTAATGCAATTTTTATCTTAGGTGTGCAACGCACTCCACATTAACTTAAAAGTATACAAGATCGTGGGGGATACAAAAATAGTTAATGGAATTTTTTCCCGTGACATAGATTTCATTTTAGAGTTGATAAAAAAGTATTTAATAAGAGATAAATTTAAGGTAAAGATAGAGTATAGTCGCCTGAAAAAATTATGATTGAAATATTAAGAGTAAATGGAAAATTATCATATCGTACCTAGTCGAAACCTTGCTTGCCAACAGGCTGAGTAAGAGTTATACATACTTATAAACGCATTATTTTTAACGAAATATTGTATAATAACAGCTATATTTTTGATTTTGTTTAGTTAATTTATTTAATTATTGTAACTTATGGGAAGAATCTGTAGAATAAAATTGATGATATACAGCGTTGCACGGGACAGTGATTTAATAACACCTGTTGCACTTGGTCTCATAATCTGAACAGATATAAATATATGATTTTTTCATTTAAACACTTCTTATCCTCCATTGACCTGGACAACGCTATCATAATATGAATTACGCTATCATAATTCATATTATGATTGCGTTTAAAGTGTGTTTAAATAAAAAATCATATATTTATATCTGTTCAGATTATATTTGTTATGTGGAGGGTGACTAAACTGACTTGTGTAGGTTCGTTGTTGTTCGTTCAGTAAAGAGATGTTCTTCTCATTTTCGTACTTCTCTTTGTCAAATAATCTAACGCAAGTGCTTCTAAAAATCTAGTTTTCTTAATTTTTCGTATTTCTGTTATTAGTTCTAATTTCTTTGCTGCTGTGGCAGATTCTTACTTGCAAAGAAATTGACCTGCATAGGTAGATTGATCATAGTGCAATATATTATATATTAGTACATATTTCTGATGTCAAATCAGCCGCCACATTTATTTGCAAAATGACTGATGGAATGTGTCCAATATTCATCAAAAAATTCTAATAATATTTGATGATGTCTGGTTCCAAAAATGTGTAAAATATTAGAAATTCTAAGTGGTAGATCTAATAAGACGACCAAAAATGTAAATACACTTGGAATAAACTATTGCATTATTGAAAGTTAAATACAATTGCACTATTGCGGGTTATTCGTAAAAAGTGGTTTCAATATGGTTAAGTTCCAGATGTCTCGATACGTTGTGCTTCCACTCTGATATGGAGCTGAATAAACAAAAACAAAATGTTGCTAGTAGATGGGGCTTTGAAACAGTAATTTGGCCAGTAAAAATTGCTTAATTGCTCTACAAGTGTCTTGAAGTTTGACCATCGAAACATAATGTTGGTTCTCCTGGTATAACAAGCTGTAATATTTTATTATTTTTTTTTTGAAGGATTGTTTTACAATGTGCCAAAATGGTCATCAACAGTACAAAAGATATGGAATATGGAACACAGTTTTGCGACATTTTTGCCGGTGTGTATAGCATAAAAGGCAACATTTTGTTGTGGTTTGCTTTCTTTTCGTGAAATCTAACATCGCTATAAAAATATATCTTTACATTTCACAAATGTTATCAAACGGATTTTATTTCAAAGTTTTTCTAAAAATGAGGAAATAAAAGAACGAGTCCCGCAAGTTAGTGTTTTGGGACCGGTCCTTCACGGTACTCTATACCAGCGACCTCTCAGCATTAGAAAATAATACTGGGCCTAGCTTTGCAGACGATATAGACGGACATCCTCGCTTCATTGCGAACAGACTGAAACTAGACGCCAGGCTCCGCTGGAAAGCGCATGTCAAAAAGAGAACACAAGTACTAGGAATCCAATAGATACATATTGGCTGCTGTGAAGAAACTCCACGCTGTCGGCACAATAAAATTCTCTTGTACCAGCAAATTCTCAAACCCGTATGTACGTATGGGGATCAACTCTGGGGCTGCACCAAAGACAACATTAAAATATCCAGACCTTCCAAAAGAACGTATAAACTAAACATGCATTATCAATGCACCTTAGTACATTAGGAATGATGATCTCCATAAACACCTCAAAATGGAGTTTGTGTACACAGAAATATAAAAAATTACAAGAAGTCAAGAGAAGGTTACATCAGCACGTGAACGTGGAGGCCATCCAGCTTCTCGGCAAAACCGACTTGATCAGAACACACAAGAGAAAGAAGTGTAAATATGACTTACTGACAAAGGCAGAGACAGTGCGGTAGTGCGCAAGCTAAACGTGACCAGTATACCAAGACTAGCTGAGAAACATCAATGGGTGCCTGTTAGATTAAGCAAAACTAACTAGTACAATAAGTTAGAGTTCAATTACTCATTAGTCAATTATGACTAGATTGTAATGCACTAATTGAATAAAAAAGGTTCTTCTGTAAGTCTTTGTTTCTGCGGTATATACCAAATCTGTATATTGAAATATGAGAAGGTATTCTACAATCGATCACTAAAACCATGTACTGTTATTTGTTATTGTCTGGAAGCAGTGCACAATACAATTTTGAAGACTGTTGCTTTGTTTTGAGAATAATAGAAGCATTTAAAAAGTGAGTGTTATAAAGGTTTGGAACTATGTGAATGTAAAATTTGACACATAATTCGCATACAAAAAGTGTATTTCATCTAGTAGGTAGTAGCACATTACAAAAAATAAACGTGCACTGCTAACTAAATAATTATCTGTCCTATATTTTGGTAAAAAATAGTTTCCGTGAAGTATAATAAAAACCGTATCACGTTGTATAGGAAGCATGTGTCGGACCATAACGTAATATATCTCCTGAACGGCAGTACATCATCATCTTACCGCCCCTCATACATCCCGTCCTCAGAAAAATAAACAAAAGGGAAACCCTGGTTCAGGCCAAGACGTATTTAGATACAACTTAACCCCTGAGTAAATTTCACTCAGGGTACACTTTTATGACAGCGCATCCTAAGGCCTTGTGTACACATTTTACACGCTACATATTTCACACTGCACATTTGCCTATACATAATGTAGGGCTATGTGGGTCTATGTGGGAAAGAAGGAGCGTATTCCACCTATATAAGCAGTTTCGTGGGTCTTGGGAGAATATATTGCCCGGAAAACGCTTAATAACTTTACGGAAAAGGCAATTGCGTGAAATATTTTACGATAAAGGAATACTAATGCCCACGGCGGACAAGGATAAATGTGTCAAGGAGATATCTCAGAAGTGGAACATCCTACATCTTCGGGATTCCTTTTTAGGATCACAATATGATGGAAACGAGTCCATGCAATACTGATCAGCATAAGGCACAACATTTAAATTTTAAAACCTAAAACCGAATGAAGTTACTGTTTACACTTTACACTTTACATTTTAATTATTTATTGACCTTTCTGAATGACTAAGTAAAAAAGCTCGTTTCCGTATACCTGAAGTTTTATTTGTCTAAATAAAGAGACGGGTTGAGCTTAAAGCGATTCAATGGTAGATCAGAGTGGTAAACAATCTTCATGAAAACTTTGTTAAATAAGAAGTTCTAGTTTACCAAGAGTCAAACCTTATTTCTATAGCTTTCAAATAATTGAAATAATATGTAAAAGAACCTCATATATCTCACAAAATCATTTATCATTTATCATAACTATCAATAGATGATACAATTTTCAGAGACGCTAATTTGTTGAAATTGGTGTCCCTCCTGCAGGACAACGTTGCTGGTTAAAATTAGTAAAACTAGTAGTAATCTTTTGCTTCTTTGTGAGTTTCAAATTAGGGTAATATCAATAACGTTTGTTTGTGAATGAAAACTGAAAGTTTCTTTTGGAGCTTTTTAACGTTAGGTTTTTGATATTTCGTTTAATTTTATCTTGTTTTCTATTAATCGGCCGACAATAAACGCCATTCTATACAATAAATGTCTTAGCATCGTTCAAATATGGGTTTACGTCTGAAAAATGTCAAAAGTACTAACAAAAAATTTGTGTGCTTTTGAGTGATCCCTTCCGCGTCTCAAGTATATGATAACATTAAAACATAATATTTTATAATAATAGAAACAATTGCATGCAGTTAAAATTTGTTCTTTTACGAGATATGACCTTCAGATGGTTAAGAAGGTATACCTATAATATACAGGGTTAGCCAAAAGTACTGGAACACCTAAATAATTGTCCAACCGTAAGAAATTTCAAAAATTTTCAAACAAAAGTTCTTTGTCTTTAAACAAGATATCGTTTAAATATATTTTCAATATATAGAGTGTCCACTTTATTAGAAAAATTTTACAACTTTTTTTTTTTTAAATAGAACAGCCTATATATTATTACGTTTTTCAATTCTAAGATTAATTCTAAGAATTTTTTATAGGAATAAATTGTTTGTAAAATATTTTCTTTTTCAATTATAAGCTATTATTCAAAAATAGTCAAAATTACCAGAACACCGAAATTATTCGTCAACTGCATAAAATTAAAAAAAAAATTAAATAGATGTGTTGGTTTTAAACAGCCTCTCGTTCAAATATATTTTTAATGTACAGGATAATTATTATTAATTTGTTTGGGAAATTTGCAATTTCCATTTTTCTAACAGTATATTTTTAATTCTAAGAATTTTATATGAGAATTATTTTTTATTTACGCATTATTTTTTGGTTATCAGCAATTAATCAAAAAAAAACTTTTACTTCAACCAAATGGGGAAAAAATAAAAATCAAAGAGAAAATAACAACACAATTAAATATAATTAAATGTTTAAACTGCCACATAAATTGATATGTGTATGTATGTGAGAAAATATTTTTAATTTGCATGTCAGGACTTTTGATTAATTGCTCATAACTGAAAAGTAATGCAATTTCAAAACAAATATTTCTACATAAAGTTCTTGGGGAAAATTGGAAAAGGTTGCAAATTTCTATAATAAAATGAACACACTGTATATTCAAACCATATTTAAACAAGAGGTAGTTTAAACGCAAACAACTTTTATTTGAAAATGTTTTTGAAATTTTTTGGATGTGAAGAATTGTTTAGGTGTGGTAAAAGCTTAAAAAATCCATTTTATTAAAAAATGATTCCTATAAAATATACTAGAATTAATCTTAGAAGTAAAAGTAATAATATGGTATAAATTTCTATAATAAAATAAGCACTCAGTATATTGAAAATATATTTAAGGGATAGCTTGTTTAAAGACAAAAAACTTTTGTTTGTGTTCCGGTAATTTTGGCTAATCCTGTATATAACTTGCTTCACACTGTAGTTTTCAACATTTTAATGTTGGTGTTTAGGTTTGCCTGGTGGTGAAAGTGCAAAATATTGCTGAGACGGATATCCAACGTATTCGATGCTGGTGCTAAGTGAACTGTGATGGCTACAGTTTTTCATTAATAAACCAAAATATTTGTCGTATTGCAAATCAAACGTACCGCTCGACATTTCATTACTGTACAAAATTGTAAGTACAAGTAAGACCCAATAAAAAAATTACAATGTAATGTATTATTTTATGAACAGGTGCCAGTAGAAATAAAAATTTGTTATGCAAAGTAATTACACAAGCATAAGGTTGCATAATAGATTATATTTGATATCGTTGTGCGCTACCATCTTTCACGCAAACTTAGCTTGTATGGGTTATTACAATGTTGTTAAAAACCAATTCGATGGGGCAACAACTAAAACTAGCAATATTGAGCAAGGAAAAATTCTATTTTCCATTGCAATTTGTGTGAAATAATATTTTGATGCAAACATTTTAAAATTCCGTTATATTTCTCACCAAATAAGATTAATCAGCGTGAGTGCATCCGCCTCATCGATTCTCGAATTAAATTCCCGACAAACTCTACGCGAGTAAACACATTTTAATCTCCTCTGACTATCTATCTCTCTTCCATATTTCTGCAGCACGCTTCACCCTCCTCACTTTTTTTTTTTCATTAGAGCCGCATTCTGTCGAAGTTAATCCGTCGAGAGGAAGCATTTGAATATGTACAGTACATTCATCGAATAAGAAATTCTACGTCATCAACTTCTAGCCATCTGAATTTTACTATTGAATTATGTCAGAAACTGTATTGCTAAATGTTACAATTATCCGATATTTTCCGGACATGTCTGGACAGCGTCATACCAGTATGGTTTTGTTTTAATTCAATTATGCGTAATATGTGTATTTCTTAGGCCCAGTTGCACCAACTGTTCATCCGCCGATCATATTCAACGACTCTAACATATTATAATAATAATTAGCCGGTGAACAGAACTGGCGCAACCCGAACTTGGATGGAGATAGCAAGACGTTCTCAGGTTTGAAAACACTGTGCAACAAAAACTTCCTCCCGGGCAATTTTGGCTAATAATGATTCTATTTGACTCCCTGAACACATCCCCCAAGGCGTTTTTCTAGGTTAGCTCGAATAAGCTGATAAGAAACACTCGGTATATAATGGTAAAATACTCCAGTCAAATCGCTTCCGAGGGTGCCTATCCCAGTAAAAAAATTTAGAATTTTTTCCGAATTTCAACACTGCTACTTTTCACTGATGTGGCTTCCCAACGAAAATCGTAAAAAAGAAGTTGATCAAAATTTGTCGCACAGTGAAATTGATGACGTAAAGGTTTTCTCTAAACAGATGGAGAGTACCTGCCCTTTTTTCGACAGCGTCTCGCAATAAGGGAACATTCAATAAATCTCCGAATCATTTGAATCCCATTTAGTCTCCCCTTCCTGTTAGCCTCACCTCTTATTGCCCAGATTCCCTGCCGGTATAGTAGATCGGTTCGGCTGGTTGCGCCTTTTTGGATATTTCGCGCACGTCTCAACATCGATTGCCCTCGCTTTAATTCGGTATAATGCGGACATATAAATGAGTTCATTATAAAGTGTCACGTTTGATGATATAGCTGCTCGGCGCGGTACGAGCGGCAGCAACGTGTGACGCGTATCATTATTCTTGCGCTTCTGACGCATGATGTTGAGTTGTCGACCGTAATTATCGGGATGCGCCATCCCCTTTTCTCTACGGCTTTACGCATCAACGCTGCGTGAGCTTGCGTGGATTACTTGGTGTTATTATTCCCGGATCAGGTGGGTTGCCTGGGAGATATAGAGTTAATTAGTTTAAGATGTTTCGTACGTAGGTACTCGAATTGAGTTGCTTGTGTGCAAACACCCAACTCTGAATATACAGTGGTGCATCAGATTAAAGTTTATTATTGTCTGGAGATTACGTCAAGAGGGCTTAGTAAGTGGGATAGATCTAAAGGTTTTAAGAACTAAAAACTAGTACAAATAATACTTTTGAAACAATAGAGAATAAATAATACTAGTACAATATACAAAGTTTAAACCTAAATTAAAATTCTTCACTTTCACTTTCACTTTCTAACTGTTTTTTTCTCTGCAAAATCGCGAATAACTGCTTTCAGATCTAATGTATTACTCAATTCATATCCAATGGCCAACATTGCTAACCCATTAAGACAATTTTGAGTAGACAAGGTTCTTAATGAATTTAAAAACGTCATCTGGATCGTCGGAAAACAACAAACGCAAAATCATTGAACAATATAATTAATTCGCCCCCTATGAAAATAATACCAATAGTACCACCAGATCAAAATGTTTACTGAACATTTGATGATGGAATAATATTCTGGGATGGCGCTGTTGAAGTAGCAAGAATATTATTATAATTCTGACTACAAAAAGCCTGTGTCCGAGCAGTATGCAAATTACAGCGGAGGGATAGCTGTAGACAAATCTTTAAAAATCAATGTATACCTACTGTTACAGCAATGAACGCGCTTGAAGCCTGTTGTGTAGTGAAGAACCAATATGATGAGTTTTCTAAACGGCATGAAGTTCATCACAGCTATTCATCCCGCACTTGTGACACAGGTCTACTGAAAATACCACAGTCTACCCTTCAGAAAATGCACTGAAGCACTTGGATACAACTCATAAAACTGGCCAACCACTTACCACCATCCATAAGAGCTGAGCCATACAGAAGACACCGAGTACAGCTTCAGATATATCTGATCGAGGATATATACTATTTGAATGAATATTGTTTGATTTTTCATACCACATTTCTTTTGTCATATTTTAAAGATACAAAAACCCCTCCTACCATTCTAATTCTAATAAATATATAAACGATTTGTAAATCTTTTGGAGCCGAATAAACTTTATTATTAGTAGTACCATTATGGAAATTAATTAAAAACTATGAGTACTATAGTGGTTAAAAAATTACTCATGAAAAGTTTTGCATCAATATCTCCGAAGATATTCAGCTTAGCATAACATATTATACACCATATTGGAGATGAAAGATGTGGGTACATAATGAACAAGTAATTACTTAAAATATTGAAAGATGCAGATTTGGGAGAAGGTTAAAAACTGGGTTTTCAGATCCGAAATATTACGTCAATATCTATTCTGTCATCGGCAAACTTCTGTATTTTTAGACAGAATAGATATTGACGTAATATGTCTGCTTCTTGCATTTTCCCAAATACACATCTTTCAATAATATTAAGTAATTCTTTGTTGATCATGTACCCAACCCTTCATCAAAATTGAGTTGTTTTCGCAATATTGTATAATATCTTAAGCGTTAAGATCAGAGGAATCACAATCTGTTAGACGTTTTCGATATCTTTGCCATGTGGCGACTCACAAGAGTCGTTAGACTATTTTTATTTGTTTTGACTTTTCTATAGGTTGGTCTACACTTTCATATATTTCTTTTTGATTTTCTTACTTAATTTCTTACCTTCAAAGATAACGTTGTCAAAACATTTATGCTAACTTAGTTCTTTAAAAATTTAATGAGCTGTATTTTATTTAAGCTTATTTATGTTTGTTTGCTGTGCGGTTAAAAATATAAGAATGGCGTGAAGCTTGTCAATTCCTGTTGCATTTGATTATATTTTACTATTCTTTTATTTTCGTTAGTTCGTTATTTTCGTTTTGCCGCTCTTACGTTTTGCCGCCGTAGGCAGTTGCCTCTACCTTGCCTACCGCCTAGAGCCTGCCCTGGAAGTTCAACTTACACAGTTGAAAAATAATAAGTGTAAATATAAATTGAGCATAGGCGTGTTGTAGGTGATGTTGATCTGATATTAACAATTGATTGACCGTTGATTGATATAATATTGTATGGGTTCATAATCCTGAGTTTTCACCATGATTATTTTATAGCAAACTAGTTTTCTTCAAGAGCGGTATGTATTACGTGTGTCTATTAAAGATGAATGACGTTTTAAAGCAAAGTGGTGACGACTGAACTGTTGATTCTACTTTAGGTTGTTTCAGTTTCAGTATCTTTTCAGTATTCCAAATCCAAGCTCGCCTTATGAAGCCGTAATTTTCCAGGAAACTGATTACAGGAAAACCGCCTTTACGTGCCAAACGAAGCACGGCGGCGGACTGTTGAAATATCCATATGTAATCAAATACATCGTGTGAGGTATCATATGATAGCTCTTTTAAAGCCAATTAGGGTTGGTCTTTTTTTTGATTAAGTTATGTTAACTTAAAGCGTGTTTTGTTTTCATGGGACGTAATTTGTTCTAACGGCTAAATTGAATTTTATTATTTTTAAGTTAGGGCGTATATCTCACCAACTACCAAGTCAAGATTTTGAAAAATAACAACTATTTTGAAAATACAAAGCAGGCATTATTATAAGTTTTTATTCCCAGTTTACAAATACCAAATTTTAATAAGCTATCCAAGACAATAGGGCTCCATTAATGACAATAGTATGATTTTGTGGGCCGAAACACAACTATTGAATACCTTATACTGGTTGTTAATCAATAATAGGATTTTTTTTAAAGTTGTTGGATATTTCTGTGAACGCTTAATGTCTAGGCTTATATTAATTATTTATTAAAACAAATCATCCTTAGCTTTTGTTCGCCTTAACGAGTTCTTGAAAAGTAATCCTATTATACTTCATACGACTATCTAACTAAAACGTTAAGAGGCTACAAGTCTAATATAAGTTTAGGAAATTACTTTAATTCCTTTAAATGAACTTCAATGTGACCGTTATTTTAGAAAGTTATTTGTATATTTTAGTTACACCCTGTGTAAAAGTACTGTATAAAGTATATTGCAACTATTCAAATTATAATAAACTTTTACACAATTGAGAAGCTTCCCGTTTTCTGATATCAATCTCCATATATCTCCCTTATACTGGTGAGTGTACTCATGGGGCTATGCACTGTCTACCCTTAAACATAGTATTAAACAATTAGAAATAAACAAACGTTACATAAAACAGCTTCAGTATACATATAGCGAAGGAACACGCCTAGAGGAGCAAATAACAATCTTGTGCCCTCAAATTATGTTTATTGTGCGAGTAGGGCCATAAAGGGACCGCAGAAGTTATCAAGGCAGCCGCCACTGCCGGCGCGGAGTACCGAAGAACCAATTCTTATCGCCCCAAAGCGTTGCTAAATTTTATTTTTATTGTGGAAGTTGAGCGAGATAAATTAAAACAAACAGCCCTATTTTGCTGGCAAACTGCTTTTTGTTCATTAAATTCTTTTCTGGTTCTTTCGCCTGAAGACCCTATATAAACGTTATATCTGTCAACTAACTGTCTCGCTTGCCACTCTGGTGATAAAACTTCATATGACTGTTCGATCTTACAACAAAAATAAGATAAAAGAAGATGTTGTGGTGGTTTAACCGCGTTGGGGGCATTCGAATCAAATAAAAACTATTTCATCCTTGCTGACGTTTCGATTTATTTAAAATAATATTCATAGCTCAGATGGAAGGTATTAAAACTTAAATTGAAACTAATCAAATTACGCATTTGCTTCGATTGACAGACATCACAGAATGACGCCATTAAACAACCACAACATTTGATCACTGTAGCGGAAAAGTAACAACATTAAATAAAAGATGATGTTAGTTAGCAAAAATATATACAAATAAATAATACGATTCTATAATAAGTTCTATTTGATATTCCTTTTAGTAGTTATTAATGAATTTGTTCTAGTTGGTTTGTAGTGCGCTGGTATGTGCCTTCATAAGTTTTTCTTATATGAAGTGTATAATTAACAAACTGTAATACATTTTTCGCGAAATAAGAGGTAGAATGATGAATAGTTGTATGTGGAGCGCCTCTAGACGGCATGCTATTAAAAAGTATGAAAAGAATATTGAAAGATCGGCATCGATATCGACGGACCACCCTCAGTTTGGGGCGTGTGACAAATTGAGAATGAATGCAAGGGTAGTAAAACTTTAACCGATAATTTATACCTATCATGAGTGACATATAGTTGTAAGCGCGCACCGGAACTGCATTTATCTGGCTCTTACTAGTTCCGACACTTTGATGAATTTTCATCGGATATTTTTGTAACTTCCGCAAGTTTCCTCCTGTGCACCAATTTCAAACTATATTGGATTTCCTCCAGCTTCTGGTGATGTATGGCCCGTCTTATTGTATTTGTAGGAGGCGTTGACACCTTCAACGTGCAGTACTGCCTGCTGGACCACTCGCAATTGGGACCTGTTTGTTTTAATTTGTTATCCTTCAACCTGTCGTATACAGTCTTGCGATTCTATAATATCTTATACAGGGTCAGCAATACGACATCTGTGGAATATGTCTGGTTAAAGCTACTTAGACCTACTAAACAATTAAAACCAATTAATTTCAATCGTGAAATTATTTTCAAAATCTCGTGCAGTTTGGTATAAATCTATCATTCGTCTACATTAGTGCAACTTATATGAATTGCATAACTTATAAGTAATTTAATTTTTTTACCACTGTTGTATTTTACTAACAAAAAACAGAATGGAACACTCTATGTTTCCGTTCATACATTTCCGAATTTAAGTAAGAAGGCGACAGAAATTTTATGAAAAATGTATCTGAAAGAGTTTTATGATCCACAATTATTTGATATAATGACAAAATGGATAAAAAATATGAATTGACACGGTGTTTTTTGATTTACATCGTACACACTTTTTTTAGCCCGAAATGGATCCAAAAATTGACCGCCATTCTTTACTCACTTTACCCACACTTTCTACCAAAAAAATAAGGCCAAAATAACTAAAACGTTTCGTATTGACTTATTTGTTTTTCAAAAGTTACAGTCGTTTGAAACATTAACAAAGCCGCGTTTGAAATGGCTCTAACTTTTTAAGGAATTAAAACAAATATATGTCGAATATGTAACAAAAATCAGTAAAACTTGTCATATGAATGTTTTTGTTTATTTGATTTATTGTTATTATTTTTTACTTAATTTTACTTATTTTTTATTGCTGCAATGGGTACTGATTGTGTTTTTTCTTCATTTTGAATTGTTGATAAGCATTTTTTGTTACATTTCAATTGGCTGAAACTTTGAAGGATTTGAAGATCAAATAGGGCCATATGAAAAGATTCACACACAAGGACATTTACTTAAAAATACGCAAAAAAGCAACACAACATAAACATAAAGCCTAACATTCACTTGATTCATTTGATAGATATTCAGTCCCTTATTGTAGGATTAAAAAAAATTACCATTTTTTTCAATTTTGTCACATAATTTGGAGCAAGGCGTCCCCTTGATATGGATTTATATTTATTGCCCCCCCATATCGTATTCCTTTACTCCACGGCGAATGCTGAAAGCCAAACAACTTAAGACGTGCCACAGACGCGGGCCATAATAATGATAATTCGGGCCTGCCGATGCCCCCGTAGTGGCGAAAGCTGTTGGGGGATGTTAAGGCGTGGATTATTATTATTATTATCGTAGAGCGTGTATGTATTTGCAAGTATTTCAAGTAGACAAGTACAAATGCAATAAAATCTAAATATTCACAGTTAAAAAAATCTGATGTGGCCAGGCACATGACTTTATCATACAATATATAAAATTAATAGTTTAGCTGCATGTGAATCATTTTGATTAAAATAAATCGAGTCTGCATTAAAATTAAACTAGTTAGCCAGGATTTGACAGATATTTTGATACTAGTTATTAGAATAATACTTATTTATGTCACAAGTGCCGAAAGTACAGAATCGCGCGACGAGCGGTGATGCGGCGCGTCACCGCAGGCGGAGCGTCGCCGTCACATGCGAGCGAGTCGCGCTATGTAGTTTTCGGCAGGAGTGACATCAACGTTTTTTGTGTTGCTTTTTGAGAAAAGTGTAAAAATAATTAAAAAATGGTTATATTTCTGTTTTGGAAATGTTAGGTTGATACCACTTCTACAAAACGTCAAGTTTAATAAGCTAGTTCAAATTCTGACCGATTTATATTTGTTCATGACACTGTAGATGTCACATCCGTACCAACATACTAAAATAAAACTATCGCTATACTTTATTTACAATTTCTCAATTTATCGTTTTTAGAATTATATACAACAACGGGTTGATATTTCTTATCAACAAACAATCAAATTAATATTGTGTTGGTTTAATGGCGTTGGGAGCATTCGAAATAAATAAAAACTATTTCACCGTTGCTGACGTTTCGATTTATTTAAAATCATATTCATAGCTACAAAACACAATAAGTTAGCACTAATTACACCAAACAAACAAAAAACCTACCTCAGATGGATGGTATTAAAACTTAAATTAAAACTAATAACAATGTGCATTTGTTTTGGCCGACAGACATCACAGAATGACAAAATACGAACAGGACACGAATAAGTCAGAAATTAATTCAAATAGATTTGTGAATTTCTACTCTCAGCACTCAATAACACAGAAGATAGCTATAATAAAAAACTTAAAATACAGAGCAGTTCACTTGTCTGAATTGGAGTTCCACAAGAATAATTTCCAAATAATCACTGACTACCTTATTAAATGCAACTACCCAAAAAGCTTAATACACAGGGTATAATGAAAATGGTATAAGGCAAAACCAAGGCAACCAGGTTAACAATATTAATAGTAATAATAAGGAGAATGTGAAATACATGACATTGCCAAATATGCCAGGACTTACACAAAAACTTATCCCTATATTAAAGACTGACACCACAAAAATAGTCACATACAATAAAAAACATCTAGGTAACCTTTACTCTAACTTGCAGGACCGGATTGAAAGGGACAACATCATCGGGTTGGTTTATAAGGTTGGTTGCAAGGATTGTAATGTGGCATACGTGGGGCAGACAAACCAGTTGTTGAAGAATCGCATGAAGCAGCATGAAAATGATTGTAAAGATGCTAATAAAGATAAAAAAGAAAAAAACAGCCCTTGCACTTCATGCATTTTCCAACAATCACACATTTGACTTCCAGACAGTTCAAATTTTGGATAGAGAGACAAATTACAGAAAGAGAGGTATAAAAGAAATGATTTATATTAAAAAAACTGAAAATACCTGTAATTTAAGAACTGATACGGATAATTTGAGCAATATATACTCAAATATGATCTCGCTTTTACCGACTTAATTTTGTAATGTATGATAGGCAACCCATATGACAATATTTTAAATTAGAATAGATTTATAACATATAACCTGACTTATTCGTGTCCTGTTCGTATTTTGTCATTCTGTGATGTCTGTCGGCCAAAACAAATGCACATTGTTATTAGTTTTAATTTAAGTTTTAATACCATCCATCTGAGGTAGGTTTTTTGTTTGTTTGGTGTAATTAGTGCTAACTTATTGTGTTTTGTAGCTATGAATATGATTTTAAATAAATCGAAACGTCAGCAACGGTGAAATAGTTTTTATTTATTTCGAATGCTCCCAACGCCATTAAACCAACACAATATTTGATCTTTGGAGCGAAAAAAGAAATAACATTAATCAAATTAATGATCTTATTTTATTTGAAATTTGTAGTTTGTACTTTCCTGTACTAGAGCGGCAACGTTCCATAGCGGTTCTCCGACCTCTGATGAAGTCAGCTGCTTTTCAGTGTGACAGTACAAACAAATATTTGTCAAATCCTGGCGACTATGTAGTTTCATATCAATGCAGATGCGACCGATCTCGATCAAATAGAATTTGCTCTTGCAGCTAAACTATTAATTTTATCAAAAAATGTCATATGCATAAATTATTCAAAATTTCCTCTACTTTAATTTATTATTTAACTATTTTTACGAAATTACAGAAATGGCGCCTCAATTGCAAAATCCTTGAAAAAGGCTTAGAATAAACTACCAGTTCCTTTGCACCCTGTTGAACCAAAAGCTTTTCAGCTCTAAGTTAGGTCATGAAACTTCTAAATATGAACTTTCGTTCCGATACCTTTAGTAGTTTTTCCGGAATCGTCGCCACAAAAATCGTTTACACACACACAGACACACACACACACACACACACACACACACACACACACACAGACATTTTTTTGTACCTTGGTCAAAAATGTTCAGGGGACCCATAAAGACCTATTTCCGCTAAAATCTCAAAAAAAAATTTCGGCACGATTACAATACTTTACATACTGCGTATGATAAAGTAAAAAGAGAACAATTCGACTAAATAACATTTGAAATTTTTCTCTTTATGATAATATGTTCTGGCAACCCTACTTACACAAGAAATTTCCAGAAAGTAAATCTCGATCTGTATCAACACATTTTATGTCGGAACAAAAATATGACACTGGTGTTGAAGTTTTTCAAATCAAGTATCGTACAATGGTTTCTGTTACCGCTACTCAAAGTAGAGGGAATGCTACCAATTTAATTAAAGTTCATCAGGAGCACCAAATTTGCCAAATGTTGGTCAGACTAAGCTTACTTAAATAGTATTTAGTTTGTTCCACACACCAATAAAATTGAGTTGACATAAATAATAAATAATCTACGATGCGATAGCTTTTGTCATATTTATATCTAATATAATGGACTCTGTATTTGAAAAATCTCTCGTCTTCTTTTTTCTTTTCAAGTCAATGGTTTTCACAATAAACAATCAGAGAACATAAATGAGCCAAAGAATAAGATAAAACAGGAGATGCTTAAAATGTCGTTACTGTTGTGGTTCTTGGATATATAGGGTATCTAACGACGAGCTGCAATTAGAAGTCCATATACTTCGAACCAAATAAAATGAGAAATTGTAAATTTGTGGACTTGTATTGTTGGACACGATCATCTCAGACTAAAATATTTTGAGTTTTCGGTTACTTCCGGTTACACCGAAAATGATTCAAATACCGTGGATTTTTGAAATCTTCATTAAATTTTCGATCATTTTTACGTTACATTCCCTATAATTGTTGTGAAGCAAAACATATTATCGACACATCGGTAAAGTTCTTCTAAAAGTTATACAGGGCGTTCAAATTATAAGATCAAAATTGAATTCGAGAAAAGTACTAAACGCGAATTTTTTGAAATTGCATCCCTGACTTATGAATACATTTCTCAATTCTATGGAAAAATTTAGATTAACTTTGTGTACAATGTCTTATACCTAAAATGTACTTGTACGTACCGAAATCGATTTTTAAACATTACAGTAGAAATTGCAGACATTGCCAAATCTAGATTGCTTTTGAAAACAACTGAACAATTTGGAATAAACAGAACTTTATTAAACAAGTTTTTTAGGTAGTTTTACATTATAATTAATTTAACTAATAATAAATGATGATTAATAAAACAAAATCGTAAGGTAAATCTAAAAAAAATGTATAATTCAATTTCAGTAACTGTTCAAAAACGTTGCCATTTTCCGCTAAACATTCTTCAACTCTTTTTAATACATTATTGTTGGTGTCCCTGATTGAGTTAGCACATAACCTATTGAAAGCAGCTCGAACTTCTATCTTCTATCTTTCATGTTCTCCTTATCAATTATTAGGTCCTCATAAACTACGTCTTTAATAGGTCCCCAAATGAAAAAATCCATTGGCGTCAAGGCGGGGGAACGCGCTGAATATTTGTATGGCCCATTAAATGTAGTACAGCGATCGGCGAAGATCTCGTTAAGCAAGTCTCTATTGAAGCAGTTGTCTCCAACAGGGAGGACACCAACAATAATATGTTAAAAATAATTGAAGCATGTTTAAGAGAAAAGGGCAACGGTTTTGAACAGTTACTGAAATAGAATTATGCAGTTTTTTTAAATTTACTTAACGGTTTTGTTTTATTGTTAATTTTATTTTATAGTAGGTTTATAATTTTATAAATACAAATTAATTATAATGAAAAATGATCTAAAAAACTTGTTCAATAACGTTATGTTTATTCCAAATTGTTCAGTTGTTTTCAGACGCAATCTAGCTTTGGCCAGGTTTGTAATTTCTACTGCGATGTTTAATAGTCGATTTCAGCAGGTACAAGCAGATTTTAGGTATAGGACATTGTACACAAAGGCGATCTAAAATTTTCCATAGAATTCAAAAATGCATTCATATGTTAGCGTTGCCATTTGAAAAAATCGAGTTGGTACTTTTCTCGAATACAACTTTGATCTTATAATTTGAACAGCCTGTATAACTTTTAGAAGAACTCTGTCGGTGTGTCGATAATATGTTACCTTCACAACAAATTTTGCAAGACAACTTCTTTTCGAACCGAAATCCCAAAAATCTGTATCCCGTAATGGCTATATACTATTAAGAAATTTGATTAAAATACAGATTCTAGATTTACAACATAAAGTTTTCACAACTTTTGTGTCGCAAGTTATAATTGAAATGCAAAATAGAAACAAAAAAATAAGTTCTCCAAGGTGCTCCAATCACTGTTCTCTATTTTAATATTAATGTTTGTATTTTTGAATTCTTATGAGACAAAGATACGTCCCGAAAGGACACTCGCAATCAGCATTCATTAAAATGCGTAATTTTGTCGGGCGATTTAAATAAAAACGCTCAGAATTGGCGGGTATATCCACGGGCTGTGCAGTCGAACAGACATCCGCGCCAACGCTAAATATGCATGAGAAACATTTTCCGTGTTTAGGTGGGGGGGTGGTATGAGGGGAGGAAGGTGCCGGATTGAAAATAAGAATGGCAAAAAATTCGTCGAGTACGGATTCCACGCGCGGCAGGAAATTTGGGGAACATTTTCGCTTTTTGATTACGCAGAAAGGAAGATGATTTACGCGCTGTTCGGAGGCGTTAGGGCCAATTTTTTCCGCGACGCGGAAACGTATCCGTACCTCTTTTTATAGGGCTTCTCCTTCGTTGTATATCATTCAGTCAGATGGGAAAATGTAGCAAAGTGCTTACGAGATTTCCGAATCCGAAATGAAATACAAATATCTCGTATGATGAAAGTCTTCTGCGCGTCACCGCAAAAAAATGAAGACAATTTTCAAAGATTCTTTTCTTCTCGAATTACTAATCCAATTTTGACAACTTTCCTCCAACTTGTAGTAGAAATAAATGTTTATTCAAATTCTAGTTTGTAAATTATACAGCCAAAACTTGCCCACAAAACGAGTTTTCAAACAAAGGTGTTATTTATTGTCCAAAATTGATGAACATTTCAGTGTGAGTTTCTCGATAAACAAGGAATAGGGTAATTAAAAAATATTTTTAAAAACCTATATTATGTGCAAAAAAAGCTATAGTTTGTTGGATAATCATCTTTTCTCTGATAATAGACTACAGGGTGGGCCAAATTCAATGTTACTATAGGAGATCTCGGTAACTATAAGAAATATCGAAAAATGAGTTTACGGAAAATTACGGAATGGCATTTGAATAGTATGAAAAATGCGCAATAATCGAATGCTTTATTCAAAGTAATAACAATAATTGAGATATAACATCCGGAACATAATTCAATCGTTATCCAGGTAGTGCACGACCGCACAAACTTGTTTTGGGATTAAAAGAACATCTCATCAATTACGGGTTGATTAATATGCCAAAAGCCGAACATTGTGATATGGAAGTGGTATGCTAAAGAAACTGTCATGAACGTATGTAGCCGTGATCCTACAATTTCCAGTCGTCAATCTTCACTTTATATCGGCATGTCGAGGGTATTACTGAAAGGTTAAACATTGCAGGATATATTGTTTTATTCGAAGTAAAATCATTAGATATGTACCTGAATAAAAAAATTAAAAATAAGCTTACCTACTACAAACTACTTTAAAACCATTTTTCTAATTGATGTCCACCTTTATTGCTGCATAAATTATATCTCGTCGCAATACTTGGAAGAGCGTTGTTTATAAAAATAATTGGAACGGCATTGATACATTTTTCAAAATGCTGCGGTAGGTCTTGAATATCGTTATGTGATCTTTCATATAATTTGTTTTTAATGTGCCCCAAAGAAAAAATCCAAAGGTGTAAGATCTGGTGATCGTGGTGGACACCTCACTGGTCCGTTGTTTCCAATCCAACGAATTTCAAAATTTATATTAAATAATTCCCTTACCCTTCTTATTTTGTGAGGTGGTGCACCGTAGTTCTGGAAGTATATAGTTTACCTCGCCATTAGTGGAAAATTGTCCAAAATTGTTCATTCACAATATGATGGTTTACAATATCGTAGTACCGGTCGCCATTAAGATGTTCCTCGTAAATATGGTATGCTAAAATACGCTCGCCAAGCACGGCACACCAAACACTAAAACCCAAACGTCCTTGGTTTTGCGTGTTGACGGTACAGTGAGGATTGACCAATAGTGCTCATTGTGCCTATTAAAAATTCCGGCACTGCTGATGTTAGGCTTCATCAGTCTAAAAGATTTTCACGTACCACTGGCAAAACTCCATTCGTTGCTGAGGGTCTGTTGGTTGCAAATGATGTTGTTTTCTTAAAGTATATCGCCTAAATTTATGCTTCTTGAGGATTCTCGACGTCTGGGGTATCAACCCCAGATTCAGTTTCTATTTCACGACTTGAAGTTGAGGGATTTGCAACTGCTGCTGCAACTGTGTTGATGGCAGCTTCTTCAGCATTTTCAATATGGTAATGTTTGGGTCTTGGCATACTAGATGACCAGTAATTGATGAGATTTTCTTTTAATCTCTCAAACATAGATTTGTGAGGTTGTGGATAACGATTGAAGTATGTTTCGGATGCAATTTCAGCATTGTTATTACATTGAATAAAGCATTCGTTCATTGCGTATTTTTCATATGATTCATACGAAACTTTTAATTGAAAATATTATTCAAAAAAATGCATATTCAATACTTAAGTCACTGATAACTGTCAAACCACCAGTGACATACGCCTACTCGGAGAAATCTCGAAGACAATAATTATAATTTATCTGTACGATACTAATTTCATGTTATTCAATAAAACATTATATTTGGAATATTTTGGACCGGCATGTTATATATCGTTGAAAACGGGAAAAAAGGCTCTATTTATTTCAGTCATAGCCAGCTATGGTTTCCATTTAAAAAACAGCTTTAAGTTATATCTACAAAACTATTAGAGATACTCTAATAGATATTCCATTGAATTATAATCGAAAAAGTTACTAAAGAACGTGCAAATTCCATTCATTTGATTTAACAAACAACAAAGATAACGACAAGTATCAAAATAGCGAAAAATCGAGTTTTGTCTTATAAGTCGAAACCAAAAGACGATAGCTAATTTTCTTTTCACCATTGAGTTTGTCTCAAAAAAGGACGACACAACAACGTTACTCATTTTTCGATATCTCTTATAGTTACAGAGATCTCCTATAGTAACATCGAATTGGCCCACTCTGTACATATATTTTCTCAGATTTTAAATTGTCTATCTTAATTGAGCCGCAAATAAAATTAGGGTAATCAAAAATAAATTATGATTGCATTAATTATTACTCCTACGTACTGCTTTAAATTATTTAGGTTTAACCTACTATACTCTAACAAATTTCTTTGATGTACACGCAATTACACACATAAAACAAGTGAAATAACATTATATATCAGTAGTGGTCGAGAAGTCCCAAGAGATAAGTTGAATATGGACGAGGATCGCGTAAAAATAAAGACAGATGAGTTTTGGCGGCGGAGCCGGAGCACGCCGTATCTCTGAGGATAATCTTGGAGAGAGGAAGGAGTTGGCTTTGGAGTTCAGAGACAAAACCGAACTAACAAAAGTCACCATAACTTAACTTTTAAAAGGCGATCTAATGAGCGCTTCGGTGAAAGTTACAATCTCGATTCCACTAACGAAGTTACTCGAATAAATTCACGTACTTTCGGCCACAGCCGCCGCCACCGACGCCGCCGCTTGAGGAAACAGCAGCCGCCGTTTTCTGCAAATTACGGATTCTTGTGCAGACTCGTCGAATACTCTTTGTAACTTGAATCGTCTCGGAATAATTCAATATGCAAAGTTTATTACTTTTATCTTAATTGGCTTCTGTAAGAAACTTAGACACGATGTAGTGATAACTAAGTGAGCGGGGTTTAGAAACCAGTTTTGCTCATAACTTGTTTCGAGTTCGAATAAAAAAAAAGTAAAAAGCATGGAGATAAATGGATTTGGTTTTAATGTTTTATTTTCGCATTTCTGATTTTAGTCAAACCATTTTATATATTTATAAGTTCTAGATACTCTATATCTGAGGACTAAAAAAAAATTTGAAATTGATAATAATACACCTTATCATACGAATTACTTCATTCTTTCTATTAGTTCGTTAAAATATCGAATTTTTATTATTTCATAGAGCATTTAAAAATTAATCTTAACACGGAATACAATAGGAAGATAAGAACATGATTGCAAAACAAATAGTAGGATTATTCCTAAATTTTAAATCTTTATTCAAAAGATATACTACGCCCAAAGATTTTAATTTCTTTGCTCCTGGCCTTGAAGATATAATTCATTATCTGGATTCATTTCCTTTTTCAGGACAATTTGACATAGAACTCTATGGCACATTTGTAAATGATTAACTTTTCCAGAATACTCTAACAAAATATAGCTAGCAATATCTTTGTGAGCGAGATTATGTAAAATAATATCGTGAGGAATATCGGCTAGGAAAATGAAGATTAGACCGACTTTTACATAATCACTTTTATAAAATTTTTGATCGTAATCTTGCCGTAAGTATGGAATAAATTCATCCAAATTGAAATTATTTGTCATTTAAAGCAATCATATTTATTCAGTTGTTTTCGATATATGACGTTTTTGCGACTTTTGAAGTGACGAAGATCTCTTAGTTGACTTGCTAACATGCAATCGGTGTTCTTTCAAATCTTTGTATGTTCAGAAACGATTTTCAATTATACACTGTGGGCCAAAAATCCGGTACAAATTTTCAATTGTTCATATTTCCAAAGATATTAAGTAAATTCAAGTATTTCTTTGATAAACTAATTGCTTATATTGTGAAGATTGAAAACATACCATATTTGCAATAATTGAACGTTTTAATCCAATGTAACGTTGCTTTATGTATGGATATGCAACATTTCTGATAATATCGGGTCAGTTTAATGTAAAATGGAAGGTGAAATGAAATTAGTAGGTAATGACATTTGTTTTCTTTTATACGGGCTGATATTTTTAGCATACAAAAAAGAAGTTGAATTGGAGGTTTGCATAGAAAAAGAAACGATTCCATTGCATAGGCACGAAAATTCCAATTGCGAACTTGAGTTATCTTTAAAGATAGTGGAGAAACCATCCAACATTCAGTTTTCTTACGGGCGCCATGTTTGATTTTGAAATTCTTAACGGAATTTTCTTACCTACAATTGTTGGGCTGTAGATTTTTGCAGATTTTTATGTTTTTGCCACCAAAACATGAATTTTTGCTTTTGAAGTGATTTGAAAGTAAATCAACTTCGTTTTTTATTGAACTAAAATTATGGCAGTTTGCTTTCACTTGTCTGATGGTCAGGACTTTAGTGTTCGTTTTCACGTAAAAATTACACCTTAAAAACATCTAAAAGAAAGGAACAACACAATGTATTCAGGGTGGCATCACGCTGATGTTGGAAGTGCTCTTTATTTAAACATGACATTAAAATAAATTAAAAAGAAGACTTGGTTTGAAGTGACGCGTCCATAACAACACCAATGGTATCTCCACGATCATTAAAGATAACTCAAGTACGCCGTTAGATTTCTCATGCCGTTGCAATGTTTTTTTTACAATCGTAATTGGTTTTTACTGAAAACAATAAAAAAACCATCGTTTAAATATTTCACTCTGTATAAGAAAAAATTACCCTTTATATGATGCTATAAGATCTCTAGTGCCCATTTTTTACCAAAACAAGACGAATGTCATTACCCATTGATTTTAATACACCTTTCATTACGCATTAAATTGACCCGATATTATCAGAAATGTTGCATAGCCAAACATAACGCAAGATTACTTTGGATTGAAACGTTCTGTTATTGCGAATATCATATGGTTTCAATCTTCACAATTCGTTCTTAAAAGAAATATTTGAATTGACTAAATATTATTGGAAATACGAGTGATTAAATATTTGTACCGTTTTTATTTTTTATTATGTTTCAATGAAAATTTATTAAAACGTTGAAACCGCTATTCGGTATATTGATTAAGATACCTGAGACAAAATACATATATTAGATTTATTACTGTCATTATCAGGATCTATTAACTATTTTGGTATATGTTACCGGGAATACTAAAACCGACCTAAATGCATCGCGAAACAACCTAACTGTGCAAGACAGCTAACTAATAAAACAATATATTCCAATGTTCGCTTATGCATTATGCTAAAACGACAAAAATGCTATTTATCACTCAATCATAGTTCAAGCCGAACCAGGAAAGAGGAATGACGTTTAAAACTTCAATAGAAAGTTTGCCTCGGCGTATACCTGTAAAATTATATTATACGGGGAGCATATGAGAACAGGCGTAAATTTTACACCCTCGCCGATATTACTAGAGGCATTCCTTCGCTGAAACTATGCCGTAGCTTGGTCGTTTAACAAAACTTTCGTCCGTTTATTAAAATTCTAAACCGTTAAAACTGAAAGGGCGCTTCGGAGCGATTACGGCGCCCTAAAAAAACGAGACACAGTGCTGTAAACGTTGCGATTTAGTTTTCAACAGCAATGTGGACGTATTAGTGAGACTCACCATGAAGGGCCTTCAAATACGCTTTCCCAGCGTTGATCATCTGGCGCGCTCCCGGATTAAATTTGTCCAGTATATTCTGCAACAAGAGAAACAAAAGTTAGGATAAGCTTATTGAAAAAATAGCCGTTGGTATAATCGGATTACAAAGTAAAAACGTTGGCTAGGGCGTTACACATTTTGCCTAACATTAGCCAAATGGATACTAAATAATTAAAACAGGTTTGCGACATTCTTTAGTAGTTGAATAGATCAAGCCGTCTCCCATTGGTGGTCGTCGCCGAAGTAGTATTAGGGGCCTCGTTGTATATGTGGAGAAAATCAGGTACCGCATATTATAGAGATGTGGCTATATCCTTTCCTGAACAAAGAGCTATTATAAATTATAATAGTATTAAAAAATACTGTTTCGCCATGCAAAGAATGTGCAAGTTAGTCACTAGAAAAACTGCACATTTTCATTTATTATTCAATCTAACTAAATATTGTGACACAACCGTGCGATCTCAAGGAGTTATCTGTATGATAGATTAAACTTCTGTTATAAATTACCCAAAAAACAATATGATAGCATGAAGATATATTTGAAATATTTATATGTACTTATTTTATGAAGCTCATTTACTAAATATACGTCTGTCTAATTTGACTCCACTGATAAGAGCACTAGATATTGTTTTGCAAACTAAGTTTTGATATGGAATGCTCTAAATATTATTATTAAAGAAGATAGTATTATAATATTAAAAAGGTCAATCTAGCAAAGTAGATCACGAACCTGGTACGTCATCACGTCTCACATTAGGATAACGTAGACTTCTGGTTTAGTATCATAAAAACTATATGTGTATATAAACTGTATTATTAAAAACTTTATAAAAACTAAATTGAAATGACATATCACATACCTTGCGACAATATCAGTTCTATTACATGTTATTTTTTCACGGTAAATGTTGTTGTCTTGTGTTGAAATTACGTATTATTCGGCATTTATAATAATAATCCACGCCTTAACATCCCCCAACAGCTTTCGCCACTACGGGGGCATCGGCAGGTCCGAATTATCATTATTATGGTCCGCGTGTGTGGCACGTCTTGAGTTGCTTAGCTTTCAGAATTCGCCGAGGAGTAAAGGAAAACCACAGAAAAGCCTTCACTCTGAAAGCAGGGCGCGAGGATCGAACTCCCCCCCCCCCCCCCAGACTGATAGTCAAGCGCTTTACCGCTGCGCCAGAGTCTGGCTAGTTACTTTTATGGTAACATCCCAATTGTCAATAATTTTGTTATGTCTGATGTTCAGATTATATATAGAGATGAAATATACAAGAAATATATATCGGAAGCAAAAGGGAAAGCAAAAGTAATTAAAAAAAGCATCAAAAAAGCCGCCACAGCGGGTGGTTAGCGCTGATGC
This sequence comes from Melinopterus prodromus, assembly GCA_964023965.1. Taxonomy (NCBI): domain Eukaryota; kingdom Metazoa; phylum Arthropoda; class Insecta; order Coleoptera; family Scarabaeidae; genus Melinopterus; species Melinopterus prodromus. The sequence continues at coordinate 33,656,972 of OZ030390.1, forward strand.
ACGCCGTCATGTATTTTGTGTGTTGTTTTCCAAGGTTTAAATTTTTTTTGTAGGACTTCATCACGTCACACATTTGGGTAACATAGACTTCTGGTTTAGCATCTATAAAAACTAAATTGAAATGACATGTCACATCTCTTGTGACAATATCAGTGTTATTACATGTTATTTTTGCACAGTTGAAATTGCCTGTTGAAATTACGTATTATTCGGTATTCACAGTTGGTAACATACCAATTGTCGATAATTTTGTTTGTCTGGTGTTCTTGTTCTTTCTTTTTTGTTTGTCTCTTAGTTGTAAATCAGTAATAGCATATTCACATAAAATTTAAGAAAACAAAACTTTAATACCATTAGCGTTTATTCAAAAACAAATCTCTTTTTACTTAGTAAGCTATTTCCATCAAATTCAGAAACAAACTATAAACACTTAATAAGCATCGCACAATAAGTAACTGTTATTTTAATTAATATTTGAAATTTGTTCAAAAGGACGCCCATTTTCTCTTCTGCAAGCATTAACGCGCTGTATAAAAGATCTTGAGATATTTCTAGACATGTACCTCTTCTTTACTCTATGGTTGTCAAAAACATTGGTTATACGAAGTGTCATGTCTTCTGCTGTAGTAGGTGCTGGTTGGTATACCAGCTCCTTCACATATCCCCATAAAAAGAAATCTAGTTTGTTGACGTCTGGGGACCTTTATGGCCACAATGTAGGAGCTCCGCTTCCCTCTTTGACGACTGTTTTAGCTCTTGTTTTGTGCTGGTAATGAATATTACCTGCTTCTTCAAATTGCAACCGAACCCTGTTTATAACACTTGGTTGGGGATGCTGTCAATCCGGATATCGTTGTGCATACATTCTGGATGCTACTAATGTATTTCTGTCGGCCTCGCCATAAATGTAGATCATGTTAATTAATTCTTCTTTGTTATAATATAATTATAACTCATCGCTCAAAAAGGAACGAAAAGGACGAATATCGTTACTAATTTTGACAGCAATAACTTATTGAGTGGCGTTAGATCTCAATTAATGTTTGTTTCTATGATTAATAAATGCTAATAGTATTAATTACCGTTATTTAAGATGTATTTTAATGCAGTATTACTGATTTACAAATGAGAGACTAACAAAAAATAACAAAAAATAATGGCATTATTAGGTAACTTTAACATTATTAGGCACATTTTTCTCTAAATTGTAAATATCACGAAAACTACTACAATTGGACATGTGGCATACTTAACATAAATTAAAGGGAACTCGGGGGGCAATTCAACTAGCACATAACATACAGGGTGTTCCAGTTAAAAAATTCAAGGAAAAGCCATTTGAAAAACATCAAAATTTACTAACAACATCAAACAGCAAACATTTTTCAAAACATTTTGTATTGGGGCCAATACGAAAACAAAATCTTGGAAACTGATCGGCTTGTAATAGAGAAAACTTGCGAATCTGACGAAGCCCCTTAATATCTTAATTAATTCATACGTGGTTCCCTTTTTATCAATTCACAGTTTACTCTTTAAAATGCAAATTTGAAAAGGACCCAGGATCTTAATTAGCGGCTTTTTATCCTAATTCAAATTAAAAAGGGCGCAGCAGGACCGTTAGCAAATGTCCACGTACTGACATCTACCTATTTATACATTTAAATTATTTCGGTCGTATCAACCAGGACATAAATATTTCCTGAATTACGGATAGGGACTGAAATAACATAATCCCAACACGTTAAATACGGTCTGACGTTTCGGATAGCGGTGGACGTTGTAGCCGGTTTCGATTTTTTTGCAAGCGTTGGCAGGCCTACCACAGGCTACATTTTACCTGGTCGACACAATTCTGCATGATATTACGACATGGACATGGTCAATGTGTGTTCCGCCGAGTTTCCCGTGTTCCGTTTTTCTGCGGTTTGTAATAAAGAATAGTACATATGGATGGTAGTACCACTTTCTCTTTTTAAAAGGAATAGTTGTGCAACGTAAAATAATGGCCAATGATGGTTACGTTTTATAGGTAAATTGCAGATCTACAAGACCGTTAATTAAGTATTCATTGCGAGATGTACTGAAATGTTATAGCTATTAAGGTAATGGTGCAAGTAATTGAAAGATTTGCGCTTCACGGTTAAATGGCTATGGGTTTAATCGAAAAATCCACAATATTTATGTTTCAAATATATAACAACAAATGTTTAGACTAGTGAAAATTGAAAATAAAATAAAATATCAAACAAATTCATTCATATTAGAGTTTCTCTTGGTATAAAATAACACATCAGTAGTATCGCTGCCAGCCTCTAAACATCTGTCGTCTAATCATCAACGAACAATACTTAGAAACAGCAATATCTGGATCAATAATGAATATACACTATACAGTGAGTGGCCAAGGTATCGTATAAATTCATAACTGAAATATAAAATTAAAACACATCTAAACCCGTCAGTTATTTAAAAAATTTATGGGAAGTTATTTTTTAATTATCAAAACGCATAATAATTGAGAGTCCTACATTTGTTTGTTTTTTTACAGATGACGCGTTCAACAGTAGTTTGACTACCCGGTAAAAGTGTAAATGTAATGGTAGAGGTGCGGTTTTTCCACGCAGCTCCTATGCCATATTGGATCTTTTTTGATATTACCCCTCACTATTTGTATATGTATGTATATATATAAGTATATGTCGTGGGCAATTGCCTGTGCAAATGCCTTTTTTTGCTGGTTAAATAGATATGGAGCCTTTATCAATATTCCTAAAGTTATGTGACTACTATAGGCAAATGTGTCCAACGTTACGCAAATAGCATTTTGTTTTCAATCACAGTTGTAATAAAATTAGGTGAGGTTATGTGCAATCCGTGCATGTTCGTTTTTCAAATACGTCGGAAGTAAAATTTAATTGTTGTATTCTTTGGTAATATCGTATTCTAATCATCATGGTTGAAGTTACGCCTGATTTTATTTGACAAGGGTCAATACTCATGAGAGCACAGACACGATTAACCGAAAAAAATGTTTTTTTAGGTTGGCAATGTTTAGTTTCCGTTTTACAAGGGCGTGCTCGACTTGGCGGTTTGACGTATTGAAGCAGATGATATCACCTAACTTCTATTTTGCATACGGAAAACCATTCATAACCAATGTTCAACTCAGTGAATATTTTGGTGTGTTGAAGTTTTGCAGGTCTTCGTAATGGTTCACTGATATTGCTTCGGAGGTCAATGTGATGTTCTAAACACAGTTGCCGAGCTATTGATGTGCTAAAGAAAGGAGATAAAGTTAATACAAAAATAAAAGCTTTTGTTTCAATAACGACAGAGGTAGTATATATTATACAATATTAAATATTATTGTGAATATTACATACATATTTATTACATTTTAAAAATTGACAATAATTCATTTCACAAAAGAACTTGAACAAATCATATAATGCCCTCTTATCAATCGGTTTTTAGCCGTTCGTACAATCAAATAGCATCAGGTGGTAGATGCTATTAGCAAATTGATTACTGAATCAGTTAATCACATTACTTCAGCAATTATAACAGGACCGACTTCGCGTTAAATTGAGTGTGAACGTTTCCGTAAACTAGAAACAGTATTTCAATTATATTCGCAAAATTCCCAAACCCATTACATTAGCTTCCATGCTGCGTTGCACTCGATTACCTACCGTAATCTATCTGGAGCTTCGCTTTGATGAAAAACATAATTTTAAAGTACAATTAAATGAGCTCGCGCCACCACAATAGGGTCAGCACTGGTTTAGGTCAATTGTACCGGTATCTTCAGTTAGTTGTAATTACTTACGTTTATTTTTATATAAAATACAGTTTTATTACTTCTTGACCTGCTGCAACAGTTATGTAACTGATTTTGGTTATTTTTTACCTTATGTAGGGATATTCTTATGTATGTTTGCTAATTATTGCATAATTTGTTGACCAATTGGCAACTTTTAAAGGCCTAATCTAACAAAATGCTTGATTTAATTACGATAGAGAAAAATAAAGAAGTAAAATCAACATAGATACGATCTGAAATATGGCAGGAAGTGTGGAAACGTCAAAAACCAAATTATGATTATAATGTACATTGCCTTTCAGTGCCTTTTAAGCTGTTTCTGAAAGCCGGTACAATTTTATTTTAAATTGTTCTTATTTTAAATCAGCATTCCGATGGTGGGGTAATTCAAGGTATTTGTTTAAATAATTGATACTAAAAGAGACCTAAATAAACCAGAAATGTTTAATCAACATGAGTTCGAAAGAACAGAAATGTATAAGAAAAATTATGTTTGTTTTTCAGTCAAATAAGATTGCGATAGATACTACATACTGTAAAAATATGATGTGGTAATTCAAGGTATTTGTTAAAACAATTGATAGTAAAAGAGACCTAAATAAGCCAAAAATGTTTAATAAACATGAGTTAGAAAGAGCAGAAATGAGTAAGAAAAATTATGTTTGTTTTTCAGTCACATAAGATTGCGATGCTACATACTGCAAAACTAGAAAAATAAAACTAGAAAATAAAACTAAAAATTGCTAATACAAAGATTATTCTGATATACCATTCATACAACTTTATCATACAATATATAAAGTTAATAGTTTAGCTGCATGAGATTCTATTTGATTGACATAAATCGTGTCTGCATTAAAATTAAACTAGTTAGCCCGGATTTGACAGATATTTTGGTACTATTGACAGTAGGTATTGTCAAAGCATCAGCATTCGACACTACCTACTGTCATTAGAATAATAGTTATTTATGTCACAAGTGCCGAAAGTACGGAATAGCGCGACGTGCGGCGCGTTACCGAAGGCGCAGCGTCGCCGTCGCATGTGAGCGAGTCCCGCTGTGTAGTTTTCGGCAGGAGTGACATCAACTTTTTTGTGTCGCTTTTTGAGAAATATGTATTTAAAAAAAATAATTAAAAAATGGTTATATTTCTGTATCGGAAATGTTACTTTGGTTTAAAAAGTTTAAAAAGTTAATTCAAATTCTGCAAGATGTATATTTGTTTATGACACTGCAGAATCTACATCTACAGTGTAGATGTCACATCCGTACCAACATACCAAAATAAAACTATACTCATCGCTATATTTTATTTACAATTTTCGCAATTTATCGTTTTTAGAATTAGATATAACAACGGGTTGATATTTCTTATCAACAAACAATCAAATTGGTGATCTTATTTTATTTGAACTTTGTATTTTGTGCGTTGCCGCACTAGAGTGGCAAAGTTCCATAGCTATTCTCCAACCTGTGATGGAATCAGCTGGTTTCGAGTGTGACAGCACAAAAAAAATATTTGTCAAATCCTAGATACTTTGTAGTTTCATATCAATACAGATGCGACTGAACTCGATCAAATAGAATAGCTCTTTCAGCTAAACTATTAATTTTACCCAAAAATGCCATAGGCATCAATTATTCAAAATTTCCTTTAATTTATTATTTACCTATTTTGACGAAATTACAGAAACGGTGGCTCATTTGCAAAATCCTTGAAAACGGCTTAGAATAAACTATCAGTTCGTTTGGACCCTTTTGAACCAAAAGCTTTTCAGCTCTAAGTTTGGTCATAAAACTTCTAAATATGAACTTTCATCCCGATACCTTTAGTAGTTTCTCCGGAATCGTCGCCACAAAAATCGTTTACACAGACACATACACACATACACACATACACACATACACACACACAGACATTTTTTGTACCTTGGTCAAAAATGTTCAGGGGACCCATTTCTGCTAAAGTCTCAAATTTTTTTTTTCGGCACGATTACAATACTTCGTCATACTGTGTATGATAAAGTAAAAAGTAGTTAAAATTAGGTACTGTCAATAAGTTTCACTCATAAACTATAAGTTATAAACATATATACCGTAAATTATAGGCCAAGAACGATTATGATGAGAGACACGGAGAAAGCGAAAATTACAAGAGCGCGTGCAAGAAAAGTTATTACATGGAGCGGACAGTTTTTGTCATTACAAATATGATAAACACAACAGAAATTTGACTCTCGCCTAGTTGGGGAAAGTAGGTATTACCAAGGAATAAAACATGCAGCGGGTTTCTTTACGACGCGGCATCGAAAGTAAAATAGACTATGATGAAAGATCAAAGCGGCGCTGTCAACAAGAAAAATTGGAATTTTCTTAGAACATACAGAAGATTGTATGTATAGCGGACGAAAGTTTATAAGTGGTATGCGCAAATTCCAATAGCTGTCCGGGTAGCCGTGAAATTGGATACAAACTACTGACGGGAAAACTCTAGGTCCTAGTTTAGAAAATCTTTATTGTAAATTACTACACACATTGTATAAAAGTCCAACAACTGGAAGAATTTAATATAATTTCACCGACCTATTTTGACAGTAGTATTACCAATCAAAATTCATTTCAATTTCTAATTTTATCCCAAAAATTGATATTTGATTGTTTAATTCAACTCGGTGCTAATTGGAAACGTGGTTTCATGAACGGTAAATATATTTTTCGTTCAACTCCATGCCAACATTATTTGATTAAATTATCACTGGATCTGGTTTGCATGAGTCAGATAATTAATATCGATCACATACTCATCTGTTTCGTGTTACATGATGTAGTATTTCGGCAAAACAAATGGTAGGTACATATTGCATAGTTTTGGTATTTTGTTCAATGTAACGTGGGGATTAAGATTTATGTAATTAAATCATCTGCACATTTATCACACTACTGTAGGATGACCAACCGTTCCGAATTGGGCTGGACAGCCGCATTCCGAATTTTGTTCGATATTGGTGCCGCTTATTTAATATTGTATTGTAATGTCCAGAATTTTTCAAACACCCCAGCAATCAATTATAATAAAATTCCTAAATTTTATTTTAATAATGAAGACACTCTGAAATAAGTAGTATCTTCAAAGAATTTACTGAATGATTTTCTATTCATTGGTGGTTTGTTGGATTTCCGTTCCATTTTGACTTTTGTTGAGAATTGTATCTCTTGCTTTAAGAACAGTATGTACAGCATCTCCTTGTTTTGTGATTTGTGAAAAACATTCGATTATGTTGTCCACGATGTCCTGATAGGGTAGCAAAGAAAGTATCAAGTTTGAGAAAATACACTGGCACTTGTTGAGGGATACAATTTCTGAAAAACTGTCCGTTATATGTGGTGTACCTCCATTCTTGGTCCACATCTTTATTTATGGAAATGATTTTACTGTAATTGTTGATAGTGACAGGGGCATTCTCTTACCTGATGACACAACCATGTCTTTTAATGAGAAACACGTCACGGAGGCTGCTGGATTTGGCATGTTATGATGTAAAGGCATAGGTTTTGTGTGGTCTTATATTCTAATATTACCATTTGTGTTTGTTTGTGTAATTTTGATATTGCTTTTTCATACAATAAATCTGATGGACGGTTTGAAGAATATTGTAAGTTTGACGAGAAGAATACATAATTTAACAAATTGCAAACTGCAGAATTTTATACGTTTTTATGTTTTATGTCTCAATTGTGAATCTTGTCGCCAAACTATGTCTGTATTTTAAAATGTAGATTTAGTTTTTAATGTTACCAAATTTTATTTTGAATGATTTTAAATCTTTATCGATGTTAATGAAATCAAACTTTAAATCTTCGTAAAGAATCGACGTACTGCATACAAAACATCAGTTAAATATAATTTAATCGATTATTAATTGTCAATAGTGCTCATCAGTCATCGGTAGTAAGTTCAAACTAGTAAGAAAATTATCTTCAGCCTTGGTGAAGTTAAAATACCCCCACCGTAAAATATTTAAAAAACGAACTTGTCCCAACTTTTTAAGTGATAAGCTTGTATATCAAATTTCAGGTCAATTACTTCAAAATTACGGCAGATATCGTGTACACTGACGGACAGTCGGACAGACACATGGAGATTGTGGCAAACTCAAAATACCCTCACCACAGTAAATGTTGGCGGAATGTGGTGGTAGAAGAATAACCATAGTTAAACCTCACCACAAGGTTGTTCAGGAAAGTTTTGTTTGTTTTGTTTAGCACATGTAATTAACGACTTGTATTTACTTACTAAGAAAAATCTTGAGCAATAAATTATTGTTATTATAAAAAAGGTTTTAAGAAATTAATGTCACAATTGGCACTAAAGTAAAATAAAATTACGAAAACTTTTATCCTATTATATAAAATTAAACATAACGTTTCATTATTATATACAAATTAGGTACGTAGCACAGACCTCAGAGGTGTAACATCAGTGCATCGACGAACTGGTTCGCCCCATCCAATTTTTTCCATTGGCTTTTGCGATCAGTAAACATGAAATTTTGAAAGTATCATTTTTTTAAACTGATTAAAGTCTGTTTTATCGTATTTTGCGATTTTCTCGCGCATGGCCATCTCTATAACACCTTTGCTTTAATTTTGGTGATGAAGGTTTCTACCGATTCGATATTAATATGTAATAAATTGCTCTTGAAGTAATATGGAAGGCATTTGTGTGTTTTATTTACCTTTATTTATTATTGCCATGAAATTTTGCACAAAAAAATATCTTTTATAATTATATAATATTTGTGCGACGTACACAACTTTAATTGCTAAAAGAAAGGTGTGACTGAGTACGTCATTCATGATATAACCGCAAAAACGACGAAAATATACTTTAATTTACTAAAACAAAAGATGCCGAGAATATTTTTTTTTATATTTTCTAAATTTCATGTTTATTGATAGCAGAAGAGAATAAATGAAAATTGCATGGTCCGACCAATTTCGTCCAACTCATTCAACAAAAATTTTAAAAAATATGTCCTACAAATTCTTAAGTAATTAAATCTTAATTTAGGAGCATCCATCACCTTAGTTTTAGCTAAAATATAGCTTTCGAAGACCCTTTTCACTGAATTACGTGCAGAGGCGAAGCACAGGGGCAGATTGTGATTTAAACCAATTGCGGAGCGATTGATCAAAGTGGTCTCTTCGCACGCGGCGCTCGTCCTTCCATTTGTCAAAGTGAAAAGAAATGATTTGGATTCAAATCAGCCTGGCTATTACGTCGTCGTCGCCTTTTGTCTCACCCGATGTCGCCCGGTCTATTTTTACACCGCTGGCTGACAAAACATTGTCGACGAGAAATTGAACGAGAATACAGTGTCCGACGTGATTAAGTTCGCTTTTTTATGCGACCGCACATGTTGGCATTCATGTCTTTTCACGGTTCTCCAGCCACGGCGCAAGGCGGGTTCTCTCCACTTTTCGCATGGAGTATTGCCGGAGCACCGGAGTGTTTGTTATTCCGGGCGCTCGCCGGGCCACGAACTGGGTTCGTTGAATCGGAAACTATTCGATTCTTTTTACGTCGGCATTCCTCCACATCAACTTTTTACCATTCACGTTTTGTCAGTGTTACGGAAAATATGTAATGAGATTTGTGCACGGTCGGTGCTCGAAGGAGCATGGAAAAACCGTCGCCAAGTTCAATTGAGATAACGGCGGACCGTTTCTGTTCGGACAGGCGGTTTCGTCGGCAACGTTTTGCATAAATCTCGCCCGGAAGCGCGATAACCGAATACCGGTTCGAAATTTACCGATTTTACGTTACCGCATTCCCGAATCGGCAACGCATTCGTTCCTTTACTATACGATCCGAACATCCTTATTTACTTAATATACGAAAATAAATATTCAAACTTTATACGCTTGAGATTGTTTCACCGGCCATGTCTCCCAAATTATGCGTTTGGTAGATATTTCAGTTAAAGAGTAGTTAAAGTTAGTATGTGAAAATGCCATTTCGACTTTAGTTGAAATCATCATCTAGTCATTTTTGTACAAATTAAATCAAGCATATCTCAAATCAAGACCGTGTGATACCCCAAGTTATTTATTGACATTTTGACTAATTTTCGCCAACCTTCACCTTTTGTCTGTTTAATAGTTTTCAAACCACTTCAATTGAAGACAATAATTATTTTCCTCTAATTCAGTAAGTTTCGATTTTTGTTATAAAATATGACGACTAATAGTCTCGAGGACTCTTTTCCAATTCTACAAAAACCGCAACCTAAACTTATTTCCAATTCTTCTTCTATCGTCTTCTGAATCTCCTTTCTAATTTGCCAATATAAACTCAGGACTGGTTCGCATGAATGCTAAGCACGAATACCTGATTGTTAAATTAATTTCTGTCCAAGTAATCACTGGGTTTTTGTTTCACAATGATTTCTGGTAGTTGTTCTAGGATTGGTAATTATTAGTGGTGTTTACGATTTTGTACATTGGAATAATGGTGCTTACTTTCAAAGAGTCACATACAACGTATTTAGCGACTCATTAATTATCTCTGTAATAAATTGACCAACATAGATTTCGTGGTTTTTCTATAATAAAACATAGAAAACTCGTAAAACATACAGATCATAATTTTCTAACGTGTTTATTGTTGTTCTATTGGCTACACGTTTCGATATTTCATCGTCATCAGGCCAAGCTACAAAAAACAATACAAAAAAAATTAATAATTGGTCATCATTCAGAGAATCACATATCAAAAATAAAAATCATTACCGACTAATTCGGTTGGTCAATGTGCGTCACAAGAATATTTGTGTACCTATATCAACTATCACAATGTATCTAAAAATCAAACTATTACATGTGAAGAGTATTCTCTTTGGTTTAAAATTAATTATCTCACTTCTTTTCAATACAAGCAGGAGAATTTTCAACGTAAATGGATTCAACCATTATATTGTGACGTCTGCGGCAGATGGCGTGTGGCGTGAGTTTTAAAAAGCTTCGCAGATATTCGTTGGGGTTCAGTTCAATAGTTTGAACCTTGACATGTTTGCATATACTTGAAATTTTGCATGAAAGATGCTGTTTGAAACGTGTTCCAAAGTTTCGTCCTGACTGTCCTATATAAAATTGTTTATCTACGACTCACATATAATAAGTTCATTGCATACGTATCTATGACTGTATAATCCCCATCATTATACGCGTCAATGATTATAATGACACTAGCGTTGTATAATATTGACAGTTCGTTCAAATAATGACCTCATTATTTGAACGAACTGTCATCATTAAACAACGCTAGTCTCAAATTCTGTCAAAACCTACATGGATGACAGTTATTTGACAGTTCGCCTCACCATCATTGACAAATACATATAAAATATTTTGCATAAAATGGAATTTATGAGTCGTAGATAAAACGTCGTATTTGACTCGCACATAACGGATATAAATCGCTCGCATGCTTACACGCTCGCCTACGGCTCGCGTGTAAACTTCATGCTCGCGATTTACATCCTTCATTATGTGCTCGTCAAATAATATACTATTCAATCACTACATGTTACTTTATGAATTCCACTTATTGTCATTATGTTGGGGTTTTCTTTATTGTGAATCATAGTATGTTTGTATTTTTTGGGCTAACTTCCTTTGTAATTAAGAGCTATTATATCGATCTTTCATACCAACATTAGGGTATACCATCTTCATTATATTGTTGCTATGTATGGTGTTGTATATACGGTGCAAATATTCTAATGTGTAACCATTGTTATGGCCTATTTTAAAAATATTTTTACCTTATCATACATAGTATGATAAAGTATTGTAATCGTGCCGAAAAAAATGAATTGAGATTTTAGCGGAAATGGGTCCTTTGGGGTCCCCTGAACATTTTTATCTTTGTTATAATTTTTCTTTATCTCTATCTTCATATCTATATCAATAGAAAACTCATTTTGACAGAAAAAAAGGAGTTATATCCTTTTGGCAGCAAGGTCCTTAATTGTCTTGAACTGAAATTCTTGTTGTGGTAAAATCGAGCTATTGATCTGATACCAGAACCTGACAATTTATTTTAGCTGGGCCAGTATCAAGGTATATATTGTACTTCTAGTGGAGAAGGCAAATTTTCAGCACCAAGCAGATAGTACTAAAACAAATTTCTTAAAGCGATTTAAATAAATAATGCAACAAAGTATGTGCTAATGAACGAGTTATAAATACGAGCAAATTGCAAAGGAATGAGTACATATATGTAAAGGGGATAGACATTCCTAAAAGTGGTCAGCAATATCTCTCAAGTGGTCTTTACATCAAAAATGTCCTTTTATGGGCTACGTAATGACATAGTTAATTACAGTTATTGCCCGTAATAAGCTAATGAATGTAGAATAGGGTAAGTAAGAGTTTTCATAGAAATAATGTATCCAGTGCGTATGTTGCTTCTGCTAAGAAACGGAAAATTAGCATAACAGTTTTCTGAAACTTAGTAACTGCATTCCGTGTCTGACCTTAGCAGAGATGAGTAAATCTAAATCTAAACATAAGAAATCTTTCTTTGAATTGTATATTTTTATGTTTCTTGTCTTGACATATTTTCTTTTTTCAGTTTGGTTCGTTTATCTGCTTTTCATTTAGTATAGGGGTTACTGTATTGTAGGATATTTTTGTTGTTGTGAATATTCAAATTGATGACTCTGAAGCAAACGGGGATCCTCCAAGAGAAGTCTCATACTCTCCTGATATTATACTTTTAAGGTAGAAACTGCAGCGTAATAACAAGAAAAGTTTATCAAGTCAATTGTCATATTTTGCATTGCATTTAACATAAAACTCCCCTTTTAATAAATAATGCTCATAATGACAATAGGTCATAAAGACTTGGAAAAGAAATTATTTTCCTTTGCAAGCAATATTTTGTCCCAGTGGACCCGGTTATTGCTCTGGGCATTCCGTTCTTGTAATTAATGACGCCGAATATGAGATTTCATGATGGTTAAAAACAACAAAAACTAAGAATAATTTTAATTTACGTTTAGCTCCGATCGATGATACGTCGCGACGAATGACTGCATCGAGAACAATCAGTAGATTATATAAAAATACGGTGTAACAACAGTTAACCAGTGTTGATTTGACATTCTCATTTACACCTGAGAATAGCTTATAATCACCAGAACAAATAATTCGAAAGGTAACCTTGGAAATTCGCAGAATAAACCACAAAATTGTTCAGAGTAAAAACGTTTCTCGTATAAAGACGAAATATAAAACCTACATCCGCATACCCATTAACCGGAAAGTCTTGACCATACCACCGTGTAATATTAAAGCTTTTTAAAGGCATTTATATCCGACAATTGAATTCGACAAGAAAATATCCGATTTCATACCTGGCCGGTTACGAGCGAAGACAAATATTTTCGGCCCAGTGACCAATATTCTTTTACCGGTCCGCAATAAGAGATTCCTACATGCACCGTGATCTTACTGACCCAGTTCAATGAACAAACCCACACAAGACATGTCCGTAAACCCGTTGCTAGAACGTCATCCTTCCAAATATGAACATCCACCTACTATATATCAATTAAATACATCAAAGCATGCCGAGTCGATGAAACCAAAGCGTAAGCGTACCTAAGACTAATAATACCTTGTTAGTATGTTTATTTTAGAACTATACAGCGGTACAATCTCTTCCATCATAAAATAAATTATTTCATTAGTAGAAAGTAAACTCAATTGCATTAAAAACTAGTCTCTAATTGATTGGAGTTGTGATAACTGAAGGTGTTTATAACGTCAATTAACAAATACTCGCGGAGAATCGTCGTAAATCTGTCTAATTGACTTGAACAATTTCTTGCTTTCAAATCTAGATTTTCGCGGCACGCTAGTGTATTCCTAGTTTGGCGGATGTTTGGTGAAAGCGTATAGTAGGTGTAACAAGCAATTAGGCAAACTGGCGATGAACTTCAATTAGCGAAACTGCGTTCCTTGCAAAGTTCAATTAGGAAATAAAATAGGCCGTGCCCCACTGCTCAACTATGCTTTACCAACTGTAGTAATAACGCTGGTAAGAAATTGTTATTCGTTTTTGAGCATGTACGATTCTACATATCTCGTAGAGCGTAATTTGTGGCCAAACTGAAAACCTGGTTTACTACCTGACAAATCACTAACAAAGCACTAAATTTGCACACTAAGCTTATATTGGTATCTTTATTAGGTAAGGCAGTATAAAATCACGCAACAAGAACGATCTTATTGAGTGTTTTTGTACTTTATCTACGGTTGACTTATAATAAGTTCATTTATTATTCATGCTCGTGATTTATATCCTTAATTATGTACTCATGAAATAATATACTATTACATGATTGCTATTTAAAGCTCGGGTGTACATGTAAAGCTCTAGGTGTATATTCCAAAAAAATTATTAGAAATTGGAAAGATCCCAAACACGTTTTTTTAAAGTTAGAAGCATAGCTAGACGTTATATTGGTCCATCATTACCAACGGTTTTCAAATGGTACATTTTGTTACCGCGAACAGAGCTATTATGTCATCCCAGTTTGCAATTATGGGTGTATTGCTTTCAGTGCTCCCAGTATCCTGGAATACAGATGAGTTTTGAGAGATGGGGTTGTGCCCTTTAGACCAAGTAACATTTTCCGCATTTTTGCAGCCAGAAACATTAATTCCTGGACGGTCAAATCTCTGGGGTAATAATATGAGTTGTTATGGGTTTCTTTGTAATCAGTAATCATTTGACGGTATTAGTTAAGATTCCAAGAAAAGAAGGTACATCGACTTGACATCCATCTCACAATGCATCTGGATACTTGGAAAATATTTTACTTTTTCAGTAAAGGTTTAGAGAGACGATACTTTGCAAATACACAAATATGAAGCGCCACTTTTCTGTGCAAAAATAGTGCGATAATGCAACGACTTGCCTTAAGGGTATTTAAGGGTTTTTATTGCATATTTAGATTGCACAACATTTGAGGGGAGTGTTGAAACAGCTTTTTGATTCTCGCAAGTTTTACGGTTTTATAGCCTTTGGTATACTCCGGTCAAAATTGAAGAAATGCGTGCTCATGTTGAGTAAATTATTATATTTCAATGAATTCCTTTAGAAAAGGAGTTTTAAAAAATATAATGTTGCTACCTTCTCTTGTAGAGTTTATTACACCGAAATATCCGACGCGTTTTTCTAGAAACGTGTTCTTTCAAACTGGCATGCGCGATTACTTGTGAATCGTTAAACGGATTTAGCTATTATTTTTTTTTCCTTAGAGAAAACACTTTTTATTGGAACCTCATAATAAGTGAAACTTTTATATAATTATATTATTTATAACGATTTGAAAATGAAAAAAATAAATAAAAAATAATCTTAAAATTCAAACAGCAGCCATTTTGTCAATTTTTCACTTTTTGCACTAAATGTTAGTTTAGCCTCCAACTAATTTCATCTAGTTTCACAGCGTTTTTGAAAATGTTTGTTTCTGTTCATTTTTATAGGAACTATGATGCACGTCGTTGAGACAAGCACGTTCCGCAGAACCTGATACTTCCTACAACAGTGTCCACTTCTTGCATATAGTTATTTTATGGCACAATTTCTTTTTGGACACTAAAGTATAACAAATATATAGCAAACAAATATTCATATCTCTTGCAACTTATTTGAAAAAGTGTCCTAAAGTTGAGCTACTTTTTAGGTATCTACATGACAACCTCCCCTTAAAGAATACACAGTAAAAATTTCAGAAAGAAATTCAATAATTAAAGATTACACAGTCAAAATTCAAGCGGCCCGTCGAATTTTTAACCACCTCCAATACGTTCATCTTTCAATATTATTCCAGAATGTTCTATAGTATACCAAAATGTATCATTTTAATATGACTTATCATTTATTGTGATAAGCTGATAAGTTTTGGAGATATCGCTAAGAATAAGAGCGGTCAAAATAAAAAATTCTGGTATGTCCTTACGCGGCTACAATTTAAACCCAGTTTTCTCGGAACCTTGCCTTGTTCGGTGGTTGACACGATTTCGCAAAAAACTAACGGGCAGATTTCAATAATTGTTTCGGCATTGTATTCGCGATTTAGCTGGCTATAGCGCAAACTAGGATTATTAAGAAATATTGAAAATTGTGGAATCGAGGGGACCTTTCAGATATTTTTTTTTAAATGCGAAAACAATGATTATTTTTCTTAAAAGAAGTTGCTTGTAACTTTTAGTTTTTGATGAAACCGGTTTATTCGGTTTTTATTAGTTTACGCCATAGTAAGTCAATACATTGTTACAAGAATTTTTTGAATCGGCCTGTTAGTTTTTGCGAAATCGTGTCAACCACCAAACAAAACAAGGTTATGCGAAAACTGCGTTTAAATAGTGACGTGAAACGACATACCCGAACTTTTAATTTTGTCCACTCATATTTTTACCGATATCTCCAAAACTATTCAACTTATCAAAATAACTGGTACCTATTGCATTTTAAAGACGATAAATGTGGGTATACTACAGAAACGAACTCCTGAAAAAGTGTTTAAAAGAGGTTCCGATAATCGAGATAAAATTGGCCTCGCCGTGTCGCTCGTGTTTTGGCAGTGGAATCGTTAATTTTTCGAATTTCTTTCTGAACTTCTCACAGTGTGTTCTTTGAACGTTGTGCAATCAAAATATGCAATCAAAAATATCATTAGTTTTTTAAAATGTTACACTAGAATGTACCCTTAACTTTGAAGAACGTGGCTAGTCAGCAGTAATTCATAAATTCCAATCCAGATGCAATTTGTGCATTAAATCACTAAATATAGGTACGTACTTAATTAACAATTTCAAAACAACTATTAAATTTCCTGGTTTTACTAAATAATCAATTAAGTCAACCATAAATTGCGCGACGTAAAAATTTTATGGGCCCGCATTTTGCGTTATCTCACCATACCAGCATTTTTCTGCGGGCGATCGCTGGACCTTGAATTCTGCAGTCGCAATTTCTCCGCAAATATTTTTATTGTTAGTCCCGCCTCAATTTTTCGGTGACTTGGTATAATTCGCCGGCATAATAGGACTCTATTTAACTTTCGTAATTTAGATATCATTAAAACTTTTTCGCTTAAACTTCTGCGTTCGTATGCACCTCTCCGGCCAATATACCCTTTGTCTTCTTCATCTCAGACCCAATTAAAAAATGCCATCTCAAAGTCGTTTATTATTGTAAGAAAAATTCATCGTATTTTATTTGCGTCTACACATTTTTCTTTCTATGGTCCACCATCTGCTTTGGATGTCCAATAATAAACATTTATTAGAACATTAAATGTTAACAAGCCTAACTAAACTGTAAGAGAACCTCTCTCTTTTCACTTCTCTTATTCTTGTCTAGTAAGTTTTAAGATTACACCTGCAATTATCTGTAGGTGTAGAAAATTTTAAATAACTGTTATTTCATAATGTAAACAATTATTAAACTAACCAGCATTATTAGTCTGTCCCTAGATTAACAAAACTATACCTATCCTAGCGTGTTAAGCACAAAGTCCGTATCTACGATTTTAAAATATTGAGTTTAAAAATACAATGGCTGTTATTTTCTTTAATGTCCATGCTTTTAGATATTCCTGTGATTTTTTTCAGAGAAACTAAATGGTTAACAAATTTGCAAATACGACCGCTATGCATAATACAATCTTCATGATGAGTTTTGGATGTTCTAGAAACCCCACACTGCTGGTTGCAAAACAAGAAATTGGTCATTTTTCTTAATACTTACTTAAATTTTTCACAATAATTGTAAAATGACAAATAAAAACGGTGTTTGAAATTTAATTTAATTCTCAGATCACAAATTTGAATATTTTGTATAAATTTTAATAGTTTTTTGTACTTATTTATCGTTTGACAACAAACTATGATAACTGTATGTAACAATGCTGTTAATTGTTAAAGTGTTGGTAGTGTTAACAAAGGTACAACCTATATTTTCAGTAAAAAAATAATGTGTTAAAATCAGCGATCAGATACCTTTACAATTACAAAAGAAAACGTGAAAAAAATATCTAATTCCTGACTACAACATTTCATCCAATATTTTTAACTACGGATGTGTCGCTTCAGAGATTTGCCCTAAACTGGATTTGAAATTTATGCATAAAATTACATTTAATTCTTATCTTTAATGTAAAATAAATATATAAATATAAATATAGCAAACTTAAGAATTTCTTGGTTTTTGACTACTCTGTAGGTTGAATCTAAATTCTGACTTTGTCGATAGACATTTTAACTTTATAACTTTTTCTCGCGATATAAAAAGTAATGTACATTGTACGTATAGTTAGCTCCATTTGGAACACACTGTATAGCTGATGTTACTTAACGATTGCTATTCAAATGTAAATATTTATATCTTGTGGTATATAGCTATGTTGGACTAGTTTTAAATCCGTCCCGCAAATAAACTTAAGAAAAACAAGGCCAAACAAGAAAAATTTGCATGCAACCCGTTATTTACAAGCGTATTTACATAGAAGTCTTATTCAAAAGACCATTTCTACTAAATGCGTTAAATATGAACTTTGAATATATTACCATTTACACTCCACTGTATTAATACAGCCACCTTATGAATTATTTAAAATACTTTGGCAGGCATATTATGCAATAGACGCTATTTCCCAGTATAAGTGTTTAGTAATTAAGGTTATCTGTTAGTTAATATGTTCGCAAGTCCATTTGAGCATTATTCTGACAGAGGTTATTTGATGTTAGAACGTCTAACACATAATGAGCATTTTAGGAAAGTTAACAATGTAAAACTAATCCCAATAAAACTGAACATCTCCTAAGATAATTTCTACAATAATATTTCTATTATTTGTTAGATATAACTATTCTACTCTATAAAATAATCTTTTGCTAGTAATAAAGCACACATATATGAATGATTTAAATGTACCCAATGCAACAGGTAGATTGCATTGACCCGTTGTCTAGTATTTTTATGCGGTGATGCAATGACAGGCAAGCTACGGAGTAAAACCTCAACAATAATAAATAAACATGTATGGGTGCAGTATTTATGTGGGCCAATATAAGAAGGTGTGTACTTGAGTTATTCCTGTCTCAACGACACCGGCTGTGTCTTGATTGTTCATTGAAATCTCCAACACGTACAAAAGAAAATCGGCTATTACTTACAAACAATCTATAAGTTCCCAGCGGTATATGGCAATTACATAAATATAAATTAACTTATACTGTTGAACATTAGTTCTATCCCCAATACATTTAAATTATATACTTACAAATTATAGGTAGGTACGACCCATTATAATAATACAATTATATAAATACAAGACATACAAGTCGTAAATGTTAAAATGTGAGCTTTCACAACCAAGAAATTATAAAATAACGGGCTCTTGAGTTTTAATCTGTGCTCCTTTGTTCAAGTATACCTACAATATGCTGATTTTATTATTATCATTATCTATACATCATAAAAGGATGAACATGAAATGCGGATGCACAATCAAATCGACAAGCACGCAGAATGTTAGTTTGTGCTATTCAGAAATATTCTAACGAGAAAGTGGTACTCGAGGCGAGCTGATAAGTTTATATTGATGCCAGGAAGACAGACTAATAGCCAAACGTGATCTTTGAAATGTCAAGAATAATTGGTGGATATTGCTTGTAGCTTTTAAAATAATAGCAGACGACCATAATATGTTAAGTATGATATTTTAGAATTTCTTAGCACAGATTCCTAGGCACGTTGTATATTATCTTATAAAAATACTAATATATTTTACACGCGAATATATGGTACATATAAACGCGACATATGGTGTGAGACACATCAAGGGGAAGCATATACCTTAAATTAATTACATTAACAGGAAGTTTATTGAAAAATTAGTATCTGTCAATATCTAGGTAACTAATGAACTAAACTGGCAGAGATAAATCAATGTAGTGTATATTTACTTTATCATACGCAGTATAATAAGTTTCATGGCCAAACTTAGACCTGAAAAGCCTTTGGTTCAAAAGGGACCAAAGGAACTGGATGTTTCCTCTACACACAGAGAAATGTTTAAGACATTCGTTGTCTTGCCGAAATTTACTCCGAACAAATCAATAAAGTTTTCAATTTAGATGAGCTTTTTGAATCAAAACTCACAAATTTCTCCTTTGAAGCGACAACATTTTGTTTCCAAGTAAAACTATATTGCATAATTTTAAAAGTTCTTATGAGTTCTTTTAAGAATATAGGTAGTGTTTTGCATTGAACAATTCAATATATTCCAATGAAAACAACTATTGCATTGAAACAAGATCATATATGTAAAATATGGTGTTCAAAACAAGTAAAATTAGTTGGTTGATGCAAGAGACGTTTTGTGTGAACCAAGTAACCAAATACTTAGTTTAAAATATCGGGTGGTTTCATTGTGCGGAAAACTTAAGAGTTTGCGCGGTTTGCGGCGACGTAGAACGGCGACAGTTTTTAGATACGCAGTATATGAGGACTACATTCTCCAGTCTCAATCACAACCCTCACAACGTTAACTCCATGCAAATATATTGGTTATAGTGGTAAGCAGTGTCGCTTTGATATACGCTTGATTGTATCTGCAGTTTTACATGTGATAATGGACAGCGTGGATGATTTTTCAATTTCATTAGATCATCTTAAAACGATATTTGACAGTAAGTATATGCGTATATCTACTTTTTATGCGAATGTTAATACACTATGTGCATTCTATGTTTTGTAGACCATAAACTGTCCATAACTGTCCAAAACATAACAAAACTTACAGAAGAAGAGGTAAAAGAACTTATTCCGGCTATTGGAGATCGGATTGTTTTCCGGGAAGCGGTGAAGCTAAGAGGAGATTTAGAAACATCTGAGGTGAGAAACCGTATTATAATGGCCAGTTGCAGAAAGGCCCTTCAAGTCTTATTGACTGCTTAGCTCTTAACTGTACTAATTACTGTATCAGGATGACATTTTTTTTTGTATTTTTGAATGTATTTTTTTTCTTTTATAACGAGTTATTGGGTTTATATCAGTATGACACCTACTTGTTTGAAATGTATTTTTATTTTTATAATAAATTAATGTATTGGTATATATGAACTTTTTTTACCCATTGTCTTTGCTACATGACTAAAAAAATATATGTCTTACAAAATAATTGCTTAAAGAACTTTAATGTAATAGCACATATTATGTTTTGATTAGATTTGTCAGCCAGAAGAATTATTCTTGCTAGTAAATATGATTAAGAAAGTAATGTGCTATTATAATCGTGTAGTTCTTTCTGCATTTGTTTTGATAGACTTATTTTTTATGTAACCTTTGCAGCAGCGGTAGATAGTTTTAACAAAACAACAAAAACATTCACTTCAAATCAATATATTATGTTGAATGTAAATTACTATTACTTACTTTGAATTTTTAACGTACTTCGTTTAAACTGACAGTTACTTGCTTTGAGAACAAAATACTCTATTCAGAACACTAAAGGTGTTGAACCAAAATTACAAATCTTTCTCTGAAACATTGGTTCTTTCAAGCAAAATAACCTATTACTTATTCTGATAGCTCTATTACTCTCTTTAAGACATCATATGGTTGAATTAAAACAATATTAGTTTGGTCCAAATGTTGAAATATTTGAAATAATACTACAAAGTTTCGTTCAAAACAACATTATAGTCCTTTCGAGTTGATGACTATTTGGTGCAAGTCAACAGTTTACTCGTTGCAACTCAATTTATCTCGAATGAAGCACTTAACACATTTGTACTGAGAAAATATTGTCTTGGTTGAAGTGGATAGTTATTTCGTGGATATGGAAATCAACCGTTGTTTTGATGCAAAGCAATTTTATTTGAATTGAGCATTCCTTTCTCTGTGTGTAAGCATTATTCAAGGAATTTGCGAATGAGCCGCCATTTCTGTAATTTCGTCAAAATAGTTACATAATAAATTAAAGTAGAGGAAATTCTGAATAATTTATGTCTACGACATTTTTTGGTAAAATTAATAGTTTAGCTGCTAGAGCAAATTCTATTTGATCGAGATCGGTCGCATCTGCATTGATATAATACTATATAGTGTGCCAGGATTTGCTAAATATGTTCGGTCTAATGACAGTACCGGTAGTGTCAAATGCTGATGGTTTGACAATATCTCACAATATCTACTGTCAATAGTATCAAAAGATCTCATATTGTGATACCGTGTACGCACACAGAAAAGTAATCTCTGGAAACAAGAGAGAATTACTTGGATGAAGTGGTTGGTAGGTTCGTATATAGGTGAGAGATTATTGTTTTCAACTAAGAAAGTATTTCCTTGTATATATCTAATTTTCTTATGCCTTTGAATCGAGTAAGTAAGTTCAAGAAATTACGTTTTCTTGTTTCAGCTTTCTGTGTGCGGTCCTTGCCTGACGGCGGCGGATAGTCAGCGTGTTCAGCGTGTCCAAAATGCATGTGATCTGTTTGTCTTGGGTTTGAGGAAGTATGATCAAGTATCGAATGGGCTGGGTGACTTGGTGTGGTTTAACATGGATAACACTAGGGTGTTGCATGCAGCAATATTATATCATCCACGAGGATCCCACAATACCTCATGCGGAAGATACGCCGTAGAACGGATGTCCATAACGTTAATTTAAGATTCAGGGGTTTGTTTGCTCCACCTGCCCATCGCACTGAGCTGTATAAACGGTCATTCTCTTACCAGGTCAGTCACATATGCAATGGTCTCAGGGAAGATATGAAAAAATTATCGTTAAACAGTTTCGGGGGAAAGGTGAAATGTTGTCTGTTTGCTCCCCTGTTGAGCAAACAGACTTTAGGCATTGAGTGCACATCGGAGGCTGTTTTAATTTAAATTTTTTATGGGCATGTGCGATGTTTGATTGAGTTGGATTTGCGGCAATTACGTGTAATTAGACTCTAGAGTAATTTTTTGTTTGTTTATGTTTTGATAAGTTCTCGGAATTATTGTTATATTATTGGTACAATTATGTCTTAGTTCTAGTTTGCGTAAGGGGTTGAGTGGAAGAGCAAGGCAATTTGGAAACAACTGTGCTGAACTACGCCCTAAGTATAAATATTATTTTGTTGCGAGCAACATGGTTCGCAAAACGTCAGCATTAAAAATCTTGACACACGGCATAACCCGGAAGCAGTTTATTTTCCGTAAATATTACTTGCATAGACGGCTGCGCTTAAACATGTGTGGAAATTTTGTTTGAAATAAAACCTGAACTGTCAAAGTGCTTCAGCTGCTTCCCTTGCTGATGGCGCATTATCACCAAATAATCTTATTATTTTCACCTTTTCGGCGAGTGTAAGCATTATTATTCAGACAATACTTAAAAAGGATAAAGCACTTTGACAGTTCAGGTTTTATTTCAAACAAAATTTCCATGGCACACTTTTTAAGCGCAGCTGTCTATGCAAATAATATTTATGGACTGAAAATTATTTTTGAAGAAAATTTCAATATTTTTCATTTTCATGAAATTTTGGATTTAGCGTTTTTGGGCAATTCTGAACAATTATTACAAGCAAAATTTTTCGATAAATAATCACTCAAGTGATTTCTTCATTTTTACCATTTATTTTGCCATCACAAGGTGCTTTGCATTTATAGAAGGCAATTGGCTTTTTGGCTGTAAATAAAGCAATATGTATACTAAATTTAAAAGAAAAAATACTAAACTTGGACTAAAAATAAAAACGATATGAGCGTGTTACACTCTTAAGTGGGACACGTAAACGTGCATATCAGAAACCTCATTTCACACGAGAAGTAAATTTTTCGCTCAAAGTAAGATTACAAACCACATGGTATTTTCCCTTCGATAATCGGGGGCTAAAAATGACCACCGATTTACACGGTAAAATTACCTTTTCAGTGTTATCAGTGATATGACAAGTAGGTACGATATAATAGTGCAGACACCAACAAGTTAGCAAAATCCGTACAAAAAATATCGATAAGATACTTTTCCTACTTAACTAAAATCAAAATGTCAGATGTAGTCCAGCCTACTGGGACTAAGAAGAGTTCTCGATATTTTGCGATGAATTACAATACATCCATCACAAATGTATTAAGAAAAACTTGTGCACAATTCAATTTAATCTCGGCATATACCGAGTTATTTTCTTGGAAAGTTTTCCTTCAGTAATTATTTATAATATTGAAGCTATAAATAATTTCGACAGACTTACAGAATGGCTTGTACAAAAAGACTACACTTTATTATAACTCTAAATTTTTATTATGAATTTCAATCAGTTTTTTATTTTATTTCCTGTTGAAAAACATTGCGATCTGTACCTATCTGGAGCAAAATATTAAAAACATTATTAAGACCTTCTATCATGATGATACAATGGCGACGATACAACTATAGAAATTCTTTTTAAAATTTGATTTCTCTCAAATCGAGCTTTGGTATCAGATTTCTCGTTCGAGAGAAAATTCTGTCAGCATTTGATATCTTAATGTATGTATCGAAGATACCTAATATGATTTAGAAAAACATAAATCTTTGGCGATGTGGGCTTACAGCGTACCGTTTCTCTTAGTTTTGTTTAACTACTCGATAAAGCATCGGTTGGTAACCGATGCTAACCGATCCATTAATAAAGCTTTAATAACCGTTATTTATTCATTTTCAATTCTAGTGACCTGAAAGCAGTCTGTATCTGAAAGATACCTACACAGCGATTCACAAAAAGTAATTAATAATTCATTGCTAAACTTGAACATCTCACATCATCATAGGGTTCTAATTAGTTAGCACAACACATACAAATTAAATGATTGGTTAATTGTGCACTGTATGGAATTTACAAATCAGGAAGAGTTACGTCATTATCCAATAAATCAAGAAGGATAATCCGGAATACCTACAATGACATTGACAACAAAATATGTTAACGGTTACATCTTGGTCAGAATGTCAATGTGCCACAAGTAAACAAATGCATTACCGGTGAAAGTTGCAGAAATGTGCAATACTGTAATGGCACGAAGCTCGCATTACTCTCCACAGCAATTTGCGGCAACCTGTCCGACAAAAACGGGGCTATCATATGACCGTTAACGTACTGATACATTCGAAATTATCGACAGCGGTTCACATTTCAAAGTGAATTGCTAGCACGCAAACACTATAACTGCATATTGCGACGGATAATTATTTCCAATTAATATCGTAATGGCCACTGGGTCAAGTACCATAAATTTTATTGCCCAAAACGAAATATGCTATGTTCTGCCATGTGGAAAATTGGCATAATCGGGAACGTAATTAGTATGATCTATAAATTGGATTCTAAGTATTGTTAACCTAAAAGGATGGCTGATACTTAAGGAGCTGACTTTCAAAATTAGTTTTGTCCATATTAAACAGTTTTTGGGTGAGGAAGTGTTAATATAGTTTGTAAAAGTGGTATAACTAGTAAAACTACTACTCGTCCATTTTAATTATTTTTATACGAAAATGAACAGTACAAATTATATGTGCAATTTATAAAATAGTACGTGCATTTATTGTAAGCAATTGATAAAATATTTTGACAATACAAAAAATATTTGTCCAATACACAAAATATTTGAGCAATACAAAAAATTACTTGTGCATTAAAAAGAATAAATGTGCAATAAATGTATATAAATGTACATCAGAATGAATAATTGAGCATGTAATATATTGGAACGGTCCTTTCATAATATATTTGTACACTTAAATATATACATGTGCATTACAATCGCTACCTCTATAAAAATAGAAGGAATAGCTTAAAAATATTTGATAATTGCAGAAAAAATATATTTCCAATGGATTAAATAAATCAACATTTAAAAATATTATAAGCGCATTTAATACTAATCTAAATTGTACCATGAGATAATTATAATGCACCCTAGAAAGATGTGCATTAAGTTCTGATACACTGAGCACGTAAAGTCGTGAAGTATGGAAACATGGGAAAATTTCTGAGATGTTTTGCTATTTTATAAATGAGAATCCCTGATGACGTCGATTTTGAATTATTAAAATACACATTTTTGTGAAAATGTCAATTTCCGACCATCAATTGTTACTGAGTTATGACGTCATCAACCTTTGCAAATAGCAACGGCATTTTTTTCTTACTTAATTTGGTAAATTATTTAATGTGTAAATGGCATCGGTAACATTATATGGAAGGACAAAAGAACATTTTTGAGAAAATGACATATGAAAATTGAAAACTATTGATAAGTTTAGGCAAAACAGATTTTGTAAAGTCAATATGAAATGCCTTTTGGGTTTGAATTAATTGCTCTGAAAACTAATCTATTAAAATCAACTAATTTTCTAACGTGCAGCGTTAATTTTGATGAGGTATAAATGTACATATACTGGTCAATATTTATGCACAAGATATTTATTTAAGGGCAGAATATGCATAAAATATTGCTCATTATAACATCTTGTATGTCACATATTTATAGTTATTGAATGATCATTAGGTATTATTTTAATGCACAAGTTATCCATTCTAGAGGACAATATATATTTTTACATGTAACATATTCATATTTATTTCATGCACAATATTTAATATTTTAATGCACAACGTATTTATTGTAATGCACGCTAATAATGCACGCTTAAATCTCACCTAAAAATTAATAGGTAAAGAATCTTAAAAAAGTTCTAGAGACTATGCTTTTATTGTGCTATCCAGAAACTGTCGTATGATACATCATACAACCTTTTTCTTCAATGCTACTTCTAAAGCTGGGTTTATTTTCCATCTCTCAATATAGAAGGGTACCATGACCAAAAACAACACACAATGGTCATCAAACCTAACAAATAGAATGAAGGGGTGATTGGAGGTAAACATGGATGGTCAGCCTATAAGACTTGTATAGAAACGAGAAACAAGAAGACAGAAGAATGAAGGCAATAATACCAATAATGAACTAAGTATGGGTTTAAACCATGTTTGACATAGCCATACACCAGAAAACTTATGTTGATGTACAATCGGAGATATTTTACACTTAAAGGTCTCAGAAAATATCTCTAGAAGATACGCTAAAAGATTGCTGAAATAAAGAATTTATTGTATTTATTGCAAGTACGTTTGTTCGCGATAGAAATACATTCCAATAGCGTATACGATATCTCTGAATCTTGCGGAAAGGATCAAGTATATTGGGATTTCTATTCCACACGATTGCTCCTCAATATTTTATCCTTATCGCTGCGAGATCTCCAGATACCTCATAGCCTCACCTAGCACTAGTCCTATAATTTAGATGACCTGATTGTACATAAAGACGATCACTTTCTTAAGTTTTTCCGTCGGGTCAATAGTAGTCCAATGGAATGCCTTTAAGTCACGATCCGTGGGCAGGTATTAAATCTCTGCCCAATTTATTGACTTTCACAATTGTCAGAAGCTCGAAATTACGATGTTAACTGTAGCCTCTCTTTTGTTCTTAACCGACACACCTTGTGTACCGATTGGTAAACGCCGCACTAGAATAAATACTTCATTACGGTTTTAATAAAAAAAGTAAGCAACCATTTAGAGCTAACCGTCTAAATAGTTACAAACAAGCTGAAATCTGTATACACCTGTGTAGTTATGTTTTAAAAATATCTCAAAAATCCTAATCTACATTAACCCTACAAATAAAACTAATAGGAGGACAAAACAGGGTCAAAATTCAGTGTAAGTATCTCTATCTAATTGAAAATGTCAATAATTGGTCGCAAAATTGGTAATAGAAACAATTTATCACCGGTCCTCGCTGATACCACCGTTTCAAAACTTTTTATTGGCTAACATGGAGTTTAGTTTTACAGTAAAAACGACTATTTTCACACTTATAGCTCGTAAAGTTTAATACACGTATAAAAAGGTATATGACTTTTACGTACAGCTAACCATTTTTGAATAAAATGCCCGAGAGAAGTGCATACATATCTTCTTTGCAACTACTCAATCCACTTTTTTAGCCCACCGCGGCTGTAATAAATCAATCAATATCTCTTTAATGTTCTTCAGTTTCTGTAGCCATTAAGATCAAAAACGGTTTGTTCTACGCAAAAAAGTTGCAGCTAACGTTTTCTGGTTGGAATTTTAACGAAACACAGACAATGCCCTTGATTTCCAGTTTGTTAGGCCCACGCTACACAATGTTTCAAACAATTTCCAATGTCGAACGTTTGATAATATTGTGTTTAAACCTAACCTGACGTTGGATATTGGAAGTTGTTTGTAGTATCATGAAGCATCGACCTTAAAGACATGCAAGAAATCGAAGTTTCATTAGAAGGGTTGAAAATTCATTCATTTACAGTTATCATCGAAAAGGCAAATATGGCTAAATTTATTAACAGTGTTTGACAATTTATTTTATATATATATTCGTTTTAAAGTCTAAACTTAATTAATATAATTGTTAATAATTAACAATACTAGATGCTCACAAATAATCTTTGCGGATTTAGTTCTGTTACGCACCAAAAGCCACAAGGAGGATCTCCTATAAGTAACGTTCAAAAAATGAGATTGCTGAAATCTCTGAGTGTAATATGTGTTTCTCTATGGAAAATAACGTACAAATGTTAGGAAACAACCACGAATGGCAAATTATATACAGTGTACCACGCTTATTGTAATCACGGTTAATGTTATCAATTCGTTATTGTTATCACTTTTGCCAAAACCGGGCCGGCCGTAAATTACCACTTAGGAACACCGCTTATTCGAATCATCACATCAGATTATCTTTTCACTTTTGCTTACGTCGGTTCTTGCGTTGAGCAACGAATAAGCAAAATAAGTAAAATCAAATAAGGTGTGTTTGCTTTTGTGAATCGAGCGGTCACTCGGTTTGGCACTTCAGCATATGCGCCGTAACTACCGCGGAGCGTCCTACAGAAGATGAAATTTGTTAATCTGTAATGTTTTCAATCTCCCAAACCGAATGTGAACAACAGGAAGTGGACGAAGATGCTATAGAAAAATTGCCAGTTCCAACAAATAAAGAAATGCGGAATGCTTTAGAAATTTTGCGTCGTGGTGTCCAGCATTGATCGTCAAATTTTCAGCCGCAATTTGTTTGTGAACCTACATACCTCAAGAAAAGCATCAATATTTATTTTATTTTATGAATAATACATATCTAATATTAACTTCTTCGGCTATTATTATCAATTGGTTATTGTTATCAAAAACTCCGAGTCCCGATGTGATCACATTAAGCGTCGTGTACTGAATTATGTACTTACTTCTGCGATGTTCTGTTTTTCCGTTTTTCTGTTTTTTTTCCTTTGAATCTTAATCTAAAGGCAGAAATTTTGAATCATTTAAGTTTCTGAAAAGAAAAATACATTTTTAGTTTTCATTGCAGTTTTGTATCAATGTTATGATACAATGCCCTGGTATCTAGATTTAAGAAAACTTAACTAATCATTTTTCTTTGAATAAGTTAGTAACTGTACTATGTAAATTGATTGCAGTAGAACAAAATATTTGTTTTCTTCTAATATGACTAAATGACTTATTCTTTTAGAGTCCGTCCTTTGAGGCTTGGGCAATTAGGTATAAATCGATCTCAAATTTCACAGGAGTAAGTAGGAATATAAAGAAACAAACTGAAGAAATAAAAAAAATAAAAACAGTGACCACCTCTACTTACAGACCAGACTAGTGGTGCCGAGAGTTTGTGAAGCGATAAAATAATAATTATGATGGTTCAGTAACTAAAACTTGTGTTTTACGACTATACGAAATATCTATATTTTTTCGGAAATGTATGAAGACAAAGATCATAAAATCTTAGCTGGAATTTCAAAGTTTGAAGTTTAAAGAGTGCTGAAGAATGTATAAATAGAAAACGTGAAAAGTTAATCTGCGGTGAAATAGTATTTTCCTAATTTAGTTGAAACGAATATAGAAAAATTGAACCTAAAACAAAAATAAGTAGATATTGATTGGCAATAAATCTGGAAAATTGTACCACATGTTCCAATTTTGTCTACCAGTTTATAATGCCACAATTTCTCTGATGTAAAATTTCCATCACGTGCATAATTAACGGCGGTGGTCGCGCTCTGTTCATTCATGAAACATGTCACGTTTAATTTTAACCTAGGATGTTGAATTAATTTAGCTTAGAGCTGCCCCTTAATATACCTTAAGTCTACTTCAAAATTCTCGCTCGCTACATATTCCTCTACCCTAAAGTATTTAAATTTAAGAAGCTGCACATCGTGCGGTGAGATAAAATGTATGAGCTTCGAAACGAAAACCATAGGACAAAATATCTTTTTTTTTGTTTTTTATAATGGAACCGAGACCTCATTCCATTACATGACAGGCCGACCTTATCGATCATTGTCGCGGTTTCAGGTATAATATAAAAGTAACTGAAAAATACGGAGAGGTGTAAAAAGGCGCCATATAAGTATGATTGATTAATGTGATTTTGGTAATATATCTTCTAAAGGCACTTTAATATTGTTATTGTATTCAATGGATACAGATTCAGGGTTATTAGCGGTTTGCCTTGTTAATAGTTCCTCGTGAAGCAACTAAAACTCTAAACCAGTGGTTCTTAACCTTTTTGAAGTCAGGGAGCACTTTTGATCATACGAAAAATTCGCGGAGCACCAAAAACATTGACATAACTTTTACTCAAAATTAAAACGATTATTAAATAACAGTTAAAAATAACATTAATTAGAAAAAATATAAATATATTAATAGTCTACCTTTTTTTAAGCAGAATTAATTTTTAGAAATCATATGTCATTCTGAGTATAATGTTTTATATGGTCTTATATGTTAATAAAAGATAAAAAAATCAATACTCATTACAATAATAAAAAGTAAATAAATTTAAGTAACAAAATAAAATCCACAAAAAGCTTTTTACCGATTTTCTTCTAAAAACTAAATGCCATCCGACTAAAAGGGTTTATATTGACTTATGGTTTTTCTCAATTCCTTATGAAGTAGTAGCCATTTAAAATACGGTTTTATTGATATTTTTATCAGCTCTATCAGCTCTTGAAAAAATGAATACTCGAATGAATTTTATTAGCGGCGAAAATCATTAGTCTGATACAGAAAAGAAAAAGATATATTTCTGTATACATTTTTCAACATAATGTGAATTTTGGAATATATTTCTACAAACCAATTCTTGAATGTTTGAGGGAAAAAGCACTCTCGATGTACCGAATTGCTTCCAAAGTTTTCTTTTTGCCCGTATTCACATAATTCCACATTTTGTGTGTGTGTATGTTTTGATTTTCTGGCACCACAAAATTTTGTTCGTGAACATCACCTGGTGGCTATAAATGCCGCCACCTATTTGGTATATTGTGATAGTTCCTCCAAGCATCTGACATGTTCGCGGTAATATAAATTTGAATATAATAAAATTTTCAAAACCTTCTTAATTTGTCAAATATTTACGTAATAGGGATGGATTCTTTATATTAGCAGTTACGTACCACCTACTCAAGTAGTTTTGATAAGCTCATTTTTGATACAACTTTATACTAATCTAAGGCTTAATAAATCCGCACATAACAATGGATGATATGTAGATTAGGGCAAAAATATATATTGTCAAAACATCATATTTACTATCTTTATTTTAGGAAAATATCTCAAAATATTTACATATTTTCAGAAATTTGAATGTGGCATGTGTGGCAGAGCTATTATATCCATTTTTATTTTAATTGTATTATGTTCTAAATTCTTTATTTATTTTAATCATATTTATTACTATTTGAAAATTATAATTTCTTTTTTCTACTTTGCGTTCGTTATAATCTCATAACGAAACCGCTTTCGGCGTCGTTATGAAAACACTAGATCACAAACTTTTAATAACTTTTGGTTTTCCAAGATTTATGATATTGACGTCAAGTGTCAAATAAGGCTGACATCTCAATCGCTATTGGTTCGCGTCAGTCGTAGTTGTGACGAGTTTTGAGTTTTACACTAACCGTTGAATATAAAATTACTTTAAATTGTAAGATAATAACCGCATTTTTCGAAATTTATGTAAAATTAATGTCGCAAGGTAGAAAAAATAGTATACAACAAAACAACTCGTGCGCCAATGTTTGTCTTATAAACCTTGTATTACAGTAGTAGTAATAATCTTTATTCCAACATCCAGCTTTGTAAAGGTTCATTACACAATTAGTTTCATTTAATAAATTTCATTTGGTGTTCGAACGGGCTATTGACCTAGGTCTTTCTGCCCTGCTCCATCTCTTATTTTGGGTGTCTTCTTGTATTATAATATACTATAATTGTTCGTTTTGTTGAAGTTAGAATGTTGTGTACGTTAATACTATACAAATACAAATATTAATATTTCAATCACATACGGCAAATGAGTCAACAAATTCGGCTTTCATAATTTTGCGGAGCACTTGCAACAAGCTCGCGGAGCACCAGTGTTCCGCGGAGCACCGGTTAAGAACCACTGCTCTAAACGGTTCTCGAATATGCTTTATTTATTGTTTTCAGTGCTCTTCGATAATACTAATGCGATAAAAGGAAACCGTAAATAAATTTTAAGTCATGGATGCACGTAGTCCGCATAATGGAGCAAGTTGTAATATGTAGGTACCTTATTCTTAAGTATATTCTTGGTATAACCGTATACAGTGTGATTCATTCTTCTAAGCCAAAAATTAAGTAGTGTTTTCACAATAAAATTCACATTAAAAGTTAAAAATGCGATATAAAGTATTTTCCAAATCAGCTTTTGTTCTCGAAATATGTCATTTCCAAGTTTTGCGACCGCAGATAAATTAATACACAAAATGAAAGATTCAATTCCACTAACTCCGATCTCAAGTTGTAGTTATAGCTCGTGGCCGTTTTTTGTTAATGTACCCGCGGTCACTTCAATTTAAAATATCTCGAAAACAAAACCTTATTGGAGAAAAAATTATTTCAGACTTGTTACTTTCTTTATAAACTTCTTACTTACTTTCCAAATGCTCTAATACATTTTGGGGACAAACATAAAGGGAACATCCCAGTTGAAAGATACAAAATGTTAAACTCCTGCAAAGAAGAACTAGTGGCTAACCAACAGTTCTAGTTCCACTATAAAACGTTACTTACACCACAAAAAAAGCCAATTTGTCTTGTTCCGCCTTTTTTATACAGCCTGTTTATAAAATTTGTCAGTTAAATTTAATCATAACCAAAAATGTGTCTTAAACTTGGAAAATAAATGTTATTAACACAAATCTAAACGACGGTAGCTAATATTGGTTACCACTATAAAGTTTCTCACGACAAAATACTTGTCCTATATTAAGTATTTTGATTTGGCGTGTTTTTTCTCACCATTTCACATGCGAAAAAGTGGCTTCTTAATTCTTTATGGAAAAATTGGAGAGGCCTTTTCGGGCGCGCGGAGCGCGCCCGATCCTCTATATGAACAATTCTACGTTGCGTGAGTTTTTGAAATCGACGCAAAACGGCCTCTAGGGCGTTTTTGCTTCAAAATTTTCCAAAAACCGAGCGATTTTGGTGAACGCGCCTCAACATTCCAACTGCCATTTATTACGCGTCGTCATGGTTGCAAGCTAGAAACGTCAAAAGCGCAGACATAACCTCATCATAACCTCAAACCTATTTACATTGCAGTAGGTATCTACAGAGCTAAGCAATTTGTTACGTCCCCACAAGTATGATTTGAAAAACCTATAACCATGTTGTTCGTATAAAAATATGTAATAATTTGCGTTAGTTTTTGTTACGTACGAATGCGTACTTAATACCTACCTATACCTACGCATAATTGGAAATATATGGTAAAATTTGACAAACTGCGAATATTACCGCGCAGTTAACTTACTACGAAAACACAGTAAGTAAATTAATAGAGATGATTAGCGTTTCGACTTTCGTTTAGTAGGGCCCCTTACTTACCCTCTAATTGATTACAGTTTGAGAGGTAGCTCTTAGATGGCAGTGGCACCAATGTACACCAGTCGGGTCGGGTCTGCGCACAGCGCCAATGTCAAGAACCATCACCTAACCTAACATCCTAACCTAATCTAAATATTTTGATGGTGAGATTTCCCAAACAACCGCACCCATAGCATAAGGTGAATTTATTGCAGATTATTTGTAAAACACATTCACTTATTTATTAATAATTTCAGGATGTAAACAAACTGTCGTACGTAATTTGTACGTATTTAGCCCCACATACAATAGATCTTCCAGGTCAAAGTATATCGAAAGACATAGATGCCATATAACTCTGTCTACCTACCATACCAGAGCCCCTACAACTACAAGAAAGCCGAAGTTAAAGTAGTGTGCGAATTGACAGAGCGCAAGAGAGAAGCCTAGAACGTGAACATCAGCTCATTATGCCAGAAATGGGGATGACTCGAAAGAAAATAAACAAGAATTTTTCCTCTAATCAAACATTCAGTACAAGAATTTGAAGGAATGAAACTATTTATCGTTATTTTAAAGTTACATTAATTATTATATTTTTAGTTGAATTTCTTTTAATTAGATTTTTGCAAAGGTAACATATACGATGTGATAAATAGCCTGAGGAACAAGGAATCTAATTTTGGGTTAAAGAAAGTTATCTGTTACTTCCAACAAAACAGATTTGTATATATCAGAACAAATGGGACGAATATCAACATCGGTGATTCGGAAGGGTTATTGAAGTAGACTTATCGCAATATCGCATTGGTCTATCGTAACTCTCGGTCACCCGTAATGTTATTGTCAATTTCATATAATCAATCATATTACAAAGAATACAATTTCCAATCAAGGTCTGTATTGCTATAACCATAAATGAGGACAAACTTTGGATTTAGTTGAAATGTTTTAATTTCAACACGTTTTTGCACAGCTAAATGTGGCATTTTCTACTGCTAAAAGGTGGGATTCTACGTATGTGTAAATTGGCAAAACGTTTTCTCCGGGGCGATTATGGAAAAAGATTCTATTCAAATTAACAGTTACCTGTTACGAAGAAATATTTATATTTGTAAATAATCCATTTTTTACTTATTGTTTTCTACAAATATAAATTATATGCACAGTCTCTGTAAAGGAACTAATTATAATTTTTAGCCTCAATCATGTTTTACTTTCTTATTTATCATTGCTTATTTGTTATTTAAAAATACTAATCTTATTGTACATGTATTACAGTGCCACTTGAAAAAAAAAAACAATTGTTAGATTTGTCGTCATAATTTGCATTGATTATATAATCAAATAATTATGAAAGTAGGCTAAATTTGTTAAAATTACTACATTACATGCCATTTTATACAATTTAAGTACGTTGCATTAGAATACTATATTTTTATACCTTTGTTTCACACCATACGTATTGTTAAAATTTTTCAACTTGAAAAGAAAAAGCAACAAAAAAAAAAATCAAATTTATTGCGACAAATAAAATTTTTTGTTTTCAATTGCGGGAGATTAATTTTTTTTAACTGAACCGTTTTTGTTTTATATATGAGTCCATAGAAACAACTTTATAGGTAACAACTTAAAAGTTTGGTTTTGTAAAAAAGTATTTTTTAAAGACAGTAGTGTATATGCGGTCTATCGATTCCTGCGATGTACCGATTCACTGATCTACCCAATAGGCGGTCTATAGGTCCACTAGTACCTACTGTATTTTAGAACTACTTATGTATCGAAAACCAAACAATGTATAAGAGAGTTTAACTCTCGATCAAGACACTAACCCATTTCATATTACCGCATCTAAATGTTCTGTTATGGTCACCCAATGGGCGTATCGAGCTCAAATCGGAAGTGGGGGCAGTTGTCTAAATTTAACTTGCTGTATGGGAGAAGGGTGCCAATTAAGGTGGTTCAAAAATGCAATGAAAACATTTTTGTGATGGTATAAAGCAACGATCCCCTTAAATCGTTTCCAAATTAAAAAAAGTGGACACGTAAATTTTTGTTGTTGGAATTTTGATTTTTAACCGTGCTTCTCGAGGCATTAAATTTACATACATGGGAAAATGCTTGGGAAGAAGACATTTTTTGGTATTTAACAATAATGAGCTGAGCTGAGCTGTTGTTTCAATTGCTTAAGTGGTAAGTTCTTAAAATCCTGCGGAAGAGCATTATAAAAAACAATCTCATAATACAATGTCGCTGTTCTGGATCGGTTAAGACGGTGAATATCATATCGTAACATATGTACATGCCGCGTGTTATAAGTGTGTGTGTGTTATCACTCTTTATTAAATTGTTTGTAATTTTCATAGGCAAACAATAAACATTGCATAATATAAGCACTTGGCAACGTGAGAATGCCCAGCCGAACAAAGCACCATCTGCACTCGTCGCGGTAGCCAACATCTAATAAAACACGAACACAGCAGCGCTGTATTTGAAATACTCTATGCATATGGGACGAGTAGCCCCAATTTATAAAATAGAATACGTCATTACACTATGGAAAAGTGCATGATAGGCTTGCACTAAATAAGGAATAGATATGTCATTTTTTATATTTCTTATAAGGTATATTGTCTTAGATAGTTTGCCGGTGAGATACAGATACGTGTGGCTCCCATGTTAAATAAGAATCCCAAGTACTTAAGAACTAAAACTCCCAAGTACTCTACAGTACCAGTCAAAAAACCAGCACGCAACCCAAACAACAAACTGATGGTTTTAGAAGTATTAACGCTTAGTTTATTGGATACAAACCACCGTCTTATTTGGTCGTCGGCCATGGATGTTTTAGGCTTTAAAATTACTTAACACACTGCGTCTTCCACGATGCTAGTGGTATCATCAGCAAACAGTATTAGCGTATTGAGCGGATCAGTAAGTTGAAGGTCGTTAATGTAAATAATAAAAAAGGATTGGACCCAGAACAGAACCTTGGGGTACCCGCAGTTGACAGTAAGTTCCTCAGATATAGTATTTTGCACTTTAGTTATCTGTAATCGCTTGTTTAGGAAACATGATATTAACTTTAGAGCACTAACTGAGAAATCGTAATGGGGTAGTTTTTCTTTATTAAGATATCATAGTCGACACAAGCAAGTGCTTTAGATCATAGAATGTTGCACTAGCAATGTTCTTGTTTCCAAAGTTGTTTGTGATCAAGTTGTTGAAGGTATTGATGGCTAGAGAAGTTGATTTTTTAAAACCCAATATGACATGGACTATATAAGTTGTTGAATTCAAAGTACAGGTTGATTTGTTCCTATAAAACATTAAAAAATTTTAGAAAAAATTGGTGTTATCGATATAGGCCAATAATTGTTGCATTAGTTGGCCCCTTGTTATGGATAGGGATAACCGTGGCAGATTTAAAACAGGAAGGAAAATAGCCTGTGCGAATGCAATCATTAAACAAACAAGAATCAGACAGAGGAACAACAATAATGCGTTTGATTGCCTTTATAATTTCTGAATTTAGTCCAAAGGAATCTCTACCAGAAGAGTTTTTAACGGTGTCTATTATAGACCCAACATCGCTAGTATTTATTTGACAAAAGTTAAACATGCGGTGATGCATTCAAAAAACTAAGTGGATCCACGTTTGTTTGAGGGATGGGTTTACTGAGTTCAATGGGTATATTTACGAAATATTTATTAAAGTCACATGCACTTGGAATAGACGCAACATTATCAATTGTGGACTGTAGAGATTGCCTAATAAGTTTGCACAAAGAGGATAAGAAGCTGTCATGAGCTGCAGTTTTTCCTTTTTGTAGTTTCTGTAATCTATTTTCAAAGTTTTAATAAGTTCCCCATTCACCATATTCGGATATCTCAATCTGAAAGCAACCAGAAATGAGATTCGCTCTCTCATCTTTACTAATCTATCATTAAACCATCTAATGGGTGGTGTTTTACTGTCTACTAATCTAGATTTCATCGCAAAATAACCCTATATCTGGAAGCTATTGAAAAGTATGTACTTACTGCGTTACATTTCTGAATTTGAAACATTGATTGTATACCACGTACCTGAAAAAGAAGATTTAGAGTTAGTTTTAAATAACTACCAGATTTACTGTTATAAAATATAAATAATAATGGAGTAGTTTCTGCAAACATGTATTTAACACTGTATATAAGTAAGATCAAGTATATAAGTACCTAATACCAAATAGAAACCATGTCAACTTAATTCCTCTTATAAAGCAATTCCGCTAATGCTGAAAAATCGTTGGATCAGAGAATTGAAATAATCATCACCTCTTATACACCAATTAAAATTGATTGCTCGGACTCTACCTATATTAACACGGCATTAAATTAGAGTCAATTATTTACGCTTCCGGCATCACCGGTGTGAAACAACCGCAACTCGAGCGTGCACTTGCCGTATTCGCCTTGACGTCTCATTGCGCCCCGTAGACGGGCTGCTAGTTTTTCCATGTTATTCGGCAACAGTAGCGGAAGATGTACTAGTTACAATAATTCCAGTACAGTTACGTCCCGCCAATTTTGATATTTATAGAATTGTAGATTACATGCACGAAAAGTACAATCTCGCCTGTTTTAACTGTACACCTGATGCGCAAAGCGGGTTACTTGTTAACTATGAAGTAATTGGACCCAATTGCTCACAGCGGAAAGTCTACGCATTGAGCAATGTAATAATAGCGTAACATACATAAATTGCTTTATATGTGGATAGTAATACAGTTTTAATAGCTATTATTTGGGCGAGATACAAGAGAATATATGCCCCTGATTAGAAGTGATGAGTCGAGAGTATTGCAATGTATTTGATTATGGGTGGTCAACGAGTTAAGAGTTTAAAATTCATAGTTTGCAGTTTGTCCTTTCTCTTTCCTACGGAAGTATTAAAGAAGAAATTGCAAAAGAAAAATTATTTTCAAAATCAAGTGTGTAGGTGACACACTAGACTCATAATACGAGTCTATAGAACTCGTAATAGTATATTATGACGAGCACATAATTAAGGATATAAATCGCGAGCATGAAGTTCACACGCGAGATTTAGGCGAGCGTGTATCACATGCGAGCGATTTATATCCGTTATGTGTGAGTCAAACACGACATTTTATCTACGATTCATAAATTCCATTTTATATCAATTATTTTAAATATATTTGCCAATGGTGGTGAGGCGAACTGTCAAATAACTTTCATCTAAGTAGGTTTTGATAGACTTTGACACTAGCGTTTTTTTTTATATCGCCTGTAACTGAGACGGACACTATAAACGTTATTGAAGGTTTGAAAACTAAAAAAGTCGTTCGGTTTTGACAGGTTTTAACGTTGTTTTCATTAAAAGAGTTTCTAACTACATACTTCCTGTATTGACTCATTAATTTGGGTTTTGCACTCGGTGATTTTCCTGAAATGTTAAAACTAAGTACAGTCGTTCCTCTTTTCACGAAATCAAAAATCCATTAAAATAGACAATATAAGACTTAGTCTTCTTTCAATTCTACGGAGAAACTAATACAAAAGCTAGTTAGTTATCTTGATAGAATAAAATTGATAAGTTCTAAACAGTTTGGTTTCCAAAAGGGAAAATGTACTATGGACGCATTACTAAACTTTACAAGTGAGATCTACAATAGTTTCAATGTCAACAAAAAAGTTTCTGCTCTATTCATAGCTTTCAAGAAAGCGTTTGACATGGTAGACCATCACATTTTATTGAGAAAGCTGGAAACAGTAGGAGTGAGGGGAGTTGCGCTGGGATGGTTTCGCGGTTTCCTGAGCGGCACGAGGCAGCGAGTTAGGCTCAAGGACTGCTACAGTGAGCCCCTACCCGTTATGGCCGAGGTGCCACAGGGTTCAGTTATATCTGCAACACTCTTCCTAGTTTATATAAATAAGTTATTGCTAAAAGACTTTCAAGGCTCTGTTCTGGCTTTTGCGGATGATTTTGTTTTATTCTATTCGAGTACCAGTTCACAGTTGCTGCACTGTGCGATGAACAGTGATCTTGCCGTTTTGAGTAATTGGTGTCACACAAACAGAATGCAAGTCAATGTCAGTAAGACTAAGTACATCAATTTTGCTTTTAAGAGTTTTGATTTTGATGCTCCAGTGCTTTTTCCCAAGTTGAATTGCTTGCATGTTTTCTGCATGTGAACAGGTAGAGAGGGTTAACAGTTTTAAACATTTGGAGGTTGTGCTGGACGAGAGGTGTTCTTGGGAGAGGCATATTTCTGATCTGCGTAATGGGATGAGGGGGTTCATTGGGACTTTTATTACTTGGCGTAATTATTTCGATGAGGTTTCGCTTAGATCGCTGTACTTCGCTCTGTTACATTCTCGTTTGCAGTATGCTGTGGTTTGTTGGGGAGGGACATTTAAGACTCGATTGATTGGTTGAGAATTACCCAAAACTTTTACATTAGAATTATCTTAAGAAAAAATAAAACGAGAGAGCTCTTCTCGTTGTATAGCAGGTTGAAGGTATTGCCCATCCGTTTATTTGTATTTAAAGTGCGGAGAACATTTTGAAAGTTGTGTGGAAACACTGGAACTAAGAAATTGGTTTACAGTACCAGCAATTTAAAAAAAAAATATTCTGAACCCCTAAAGCAAATAAGGATATTTTTAAACGGCCTTTTCAGTTTTTGGGGCCACATTTTTGTTCTTTCATGAGCATTGTTAGGCAATGTTGTGAATGGTATCTGCGGTGGTTACTGTGGAGATGTATTTATTAAGTTATATATGTATGGATTCTTGTATGGGTGCCAATTTGGCTCAGTTTTGGTTCTTTGTTGTAATACCACGCTGGCGGTTTTAAGTTTGTTTTTATTTTTGATTTGGTTTAGACACAAGTTAGGAATTAGTTTATACTTTAAGATTCGCTGATCACGATTACTAGTAAGTATGGTCAGTTTAATTTCCTAGTTTTTTTGTTGTATGTAATTTGTGTTTAAATGGGGAAATAAAATTTATTATTTCATTATTTCATAATGATAGTTCGTTCAAATACTGAAGTCATTATTTAAACGAACTGTCATTATCATACAACGCTAATGCCATTATAATCATTTATTTTATAATCATTGGTGTGTATCATGATGGGGATTATATAGTTACAGATACGTATGCAATGCACTTATTATATGTGAATTGTAGATAAAATAGTTATTTACTAAACGGTTAATCTGAAAAAAATGAGGAACCAAACTTACTCAAATGCAAAGTTCCTATAGGCCTAGTTAAATAGTTATAGAACATATATTTTTGTGTTCGTTTGACTAAATAAGCCAAAGGACTGATTTCACTGGTTCTTGACGTGAGTATTTGTTGTCATATATGATAGAAACATCTTCAACAAGCTGAATATTATTTTGAAATACGTTCGGAAATGATGACTGATACGTATTTCCTGCCAGAACAACTCCAGGAAGAATGCAAAAATCATTTGGCTATGCAAATAGTTTTTGACTCTTCAATTATTTTTTAATGGCTATTTGTCTAGGCCAATCCGTTGTTGGGGCAAATATTTTGAAAAATTATTGGCAATACGTCTAATTGTTCCGAATCGAATATGACTTTTTTAACCACATTTATTATACTAAAACATTTATCCACGTATATAGAATGTTACTGCCTTTAAACTATCTAAAATGCAATTGTTTATTATGCATCGTACGGTAAAAATTGAATTTAGAAAGGCAAAGTACAGAAAATCTTTTATAAGAATGTGACAACTTTGATGTACGCCCAATACTTGCTTTATGTATTACTATTAGAATTAAAACTTTACAAATAAGCAAAGATACAAATATTACCAATTATACATAATTTCTTTACCAATTATTTCTAAAATGTGAAGAGCTAGGTTTCAAAGAAGTATGCACACGTACTGTACATAACCTGCAGGACCAAAATAGAGATTTGTTTTGTGGTCCTGCAGTTCTGATGTTTAAGTGTTAAAATTGTATCTTCTAGCCTTCAGCCTTTTTAATTAATCTGATTAATGATGTGTTTGGAGATTTGCCTTCTCTGACAACATGTTTCGTTTGGCCGACATCATTATATCTATGATCTTGTTCCTCATAAGGTTTGAAATAAAACAAAAATTTGAACCTTAGATAAGAAACTTTTATACATATTTCTTTTCAATCTGATATTTGCTGTATTTTTTACTGGTTTCACCCCATATGTTTCGAACCGACATTTTGTACTTTTACATTCCACACTATAATACACTGCGGCCATTTCAATTCCAGAATACCATTCCATAAACATGACTATTTTGAGGAAAACTTTCGGTTTCTTTTTTAATGGAAAGTTCTAAATTATCTCTTACACTTTTTTGCCTCAAGAAAGAATAAATATCGAAATCTTGAATATTTTTCTTATCTACAGACTCATCATTTTAAGTGTCTGATATACCCCACAAGCTTACCAAGAAGCGTCAGTTTTACCAACGTGTTCACCTTCACATCTGTATGTGAAGGTGAAGGTGTATGGTTTTTTTGGAGGAGGTCTATAATGTAAATAACGTAGTCTTGTCCACATACTCAAAAGTAACTAATTAGTCCATAAAATGGGTACCAGTCGCATTAATTGAAAGGGTTTCCCATTACCAACAAGAACTTTTTTAATTGAAACAGGAAGATCCCATACGAGAGCAAACAACCGTAAAATAAATAACGATAATTTGGACGAGGTATTGATTCGATAAATTCCTAATTATGCCATTTCTGCGGTATACAATTCCCATCCCCCACAACCAGTTCCAGTATAGCACAATTAATAATTGCGTTAGCAGCCCATCCGTACACAGAGGGCGCCACCAACACGTTTATAGTAATCGAGTAATTTATGTGATGAATCGAACTGTGTTATACAAAGGAGCGATTTAATTGAATTGATTGCAACTATCCGATTGTAGACCACTGCCCGATAGCCGGACATTGTTCACAAAGATTTACCGTAAATAGATCCAAAATCGATTTCCGTTTAGATCGGAACAGCTATTCACTTCAATATGGTGGTCGCTTCAGGAGCCAAGGGTGTAACATAATTGTTATAGTGATATAATTAATAACAAAATCTTTTTGGGCACGGCGAATATGTGCACTACTTATTAGCAACGGTTGTTATTTCCTTGTGCAATTATAAGAGTTCTAAGTTATCGTAAATAACTTATAGTCCGATATCTGTATTACCAATGCAATCAAACTCATCCGAGAGAAAAATACTTCTACAAATCCCGAACAAACGGATAATGGCCGGGAATGTATGTAAGCTAAACCATTAGCAATAAAAATTATGGCATAGCACTAAAAGAAATCACATCGTTTAAATCGTATTTACAAACTCTTATATGTTCAACCCAGAAAGTCACGTATTCGCAAAACAATTGCTATTGCATGTTTACTATAGTTAGACCGTAATAGTACCAAATTTTAAAAATGAATTTTAATCACCATGGCAAAAACAAATAATTTTTTACTTTATCTTACGCAGTATGATAAAGGTGTCGAAAAAAATTGAGAGTTTAGCGGAAATAGGTCTTTTTGGGTCCCCTGATCATTTTTAACCAAGATACAAAAAATGTCTCTGTGTGTGTGGATGTCTGTGTGTAGATATGTGTGTATGTGTGTACCCGATTTTGTGGCGACGATTCCGGTGAAACTACTAAAGGAATCGGGACGAAAATTCATATTTAGAAGTTTTATGACCAAACTTAGAGCTGAAAAGCTTTTGGTTAAAAAGGGTACAAAGGAACTGAATGTTTCCTCTAAGCATTTTTCAAGGATTTTGCAAATGAGGTGCCATTTCTGTAATTTCGCCAAAATAGTTAAATAATAAATTAAAGTAGAGGAAATTCTGTATAATTTATGTCTATGACATTTTTTGGTAAAATGAATAATTTAGCTGCATGAGCAAATTATTTTTGATCGAGATCGTGTCTGCATTAAAACTTAATTAGCCAGGATTGCAACAATTATTTTCATTCTGACAGTACGTAGTGTCAAACGCTGGTTTTTTGATAATACCTACTGTCAATATTATCAATCAAAATATCTGTCAAATCCTGGCTACTTGTTTTATTTTAATGCAGACACGATCGATCTCGATCAAATAGAATCTCATGCAGCTAAACTATTAATTTTATATATTGTATGATAAAGTCATGTGCCTAGCCACATCAGAATTTTTTTTATTGATCTAGGTCGCTTTG
This sequence comes from Melinopterus prodromus, assembly GCA_964023965.1. Taxonomy (NCBI): domain Eukaryota; kingdom Metazoa; phylum Arthropoda; class Insecta; order Coleoptera; family Scarabaeidae; genus Melinopterus; species Melinopterus prodromus. The sequence goes on from OZ030390.1 coordinate 33,701,141, forward strand.
ACTTGGTGGAAATAATAATCGAAAATTTCAGATAAACACTAACTAAATAGACTTTGGCCGGTATTGTATTACTGGCGCCTTTTCTTGTGATTTAATTGGTTTTTGTGGCCAATGATTAATTTATTGTCGTGGAGACCATGAGCACACCCTGATTACCAAACAATTGATATTTTGCTGAAAATAATAGCGAAAATAGTAGCTTAAATCAGATAAATAAAAGAACGCGCTAATGATCGACCAAAGTCAGCGTAGTGAACTATGGACGAATGGCAACTATCGAATTTGACAGTTCTCTGAATTGCTTATTAGTTGAGGTTATTACCAGGTATCTTCGATTATTGATATAATTATTGTACGTTGTTAACTATTGGGTTTTGTTGATTCTTATTTAATTTGTTTAACAACGCGATTACTGTCTGAATTGCAATTTTAAAACTGTATTTCCTAAATATAACACTAGAGAGAAGCAGATGACTGTCAAATTCGGATGTTAGCATTCCCAGGATAGTTCACTACGCTGACTGAGTATTAAGCCAAAACTTTTTTATTTCCCTGCTTTAAACGACATTTTCACGCTACTATGTACAGCAAGATATCAAGTATGTGGTGTAATCGGAAAAATGTTTTCAATCGAATAATCTGATGTAGGAACCCATGAAGTACACGAGTAAAATGACTCATTGGCTAACAAACTAATAATGCTAAAGACCACCAGAACGTACGTTAGTGTTTCAGAAAGTACAGTAATCAAAACTAAATGACTACCGTAATGGATCAAAGATAAAAGATAAGTGTGGAAGATTCATATGTATGGAATGAACAAATGTGTGTGTTTTGATACCTAAAAATCGACGTGCTTGGCGATTGTTTTACATAACAAACCTTTACAGAAATTTTGTTATATTTCATACACTGCGCACACATTGTATATACAGGTATTGGCATTCAATCAAGAAAACAAGAAATTTTATATACTGGACGACTATAAACTATAAATATTTGATTAAAAGTGTAATAAAAACCTCTTTTCCTTTGATAATAATTTAATTTCAATGAGTACCGGTTTCGATCAAGCGATCATCTTCAGCTCAAATCTACAAAACATAATTAACATCAGTTTAAAAATTCTACAATTTTAAGGTTAAACAATTATAAAATGTAAAAATATAATCAACTCACGGTCAATGGTTCAGAAGCCTTATATATGTCACAATACATTTACAAAACATTTATTAAAATTATACCAGGCGAAAATGGCATAACTGTAAAAGCGGCGATGAGTTACTTGCAGGTGAAGAAATGACACGAGGAAAATTCGAATGAATTATAAAATCTATATACGTGATACAAGACGAGAACGCAAGCAACCAATACAGCGCGAGACGGCAAAGAATTCAAATATAAATATTTGATGACGTAGCTGTTGAACTGAGACGCACTGAAATAGGTTAGTTACAACTACATGTATTAGAAGATATTGATACAACAACAAACAGAAAGGTTTGCAGACAATCTAGGACAAAATTTTTTACCAACAGTTGCAGTGCACATCCTGAGTGAATAACAATACATCGATATTTGTTCTATTTCATTTCAAAATCAAGAAACACAAATATTTCATATAGCAGTTGTTGGCTCTGTACTCTTAGTTAAATTTGTACAGTGAAAGTTGACGGGTTGTCTGTTGGAATGTTTGACTTGAATTGAAATACAATAAGAAAAATAAAACACCAGTTTTATTTTCAGTTGTCAGTTGTATAAGGCAAACCTTGTTAAGGCACGCAAACATTGCAAATTTAAACTGCAAGAGATAGAGTTAAACAAATTCTGTTTATTCCATCCAATAAATGTATCTATCCGGCGGCACTGTCACAGGCAGCGAAGTACATCGCTCTTCGCGCAAACACTGTATTTGCTGCGAAAATATTGCGAATTGTTCTTTTGCCGGTCCGCTGGCAGACGAACGGAACGCGCGGTCGACAACACTGCGCCGCCACTGCCGGCGGCAAAAGAGTCTTTTCATTAAAAGTTAATTTACACTTTCTAGGCGACAATGACGTCCCATTGTTGGAATCCCCCAGACGAGCCAACGCTACAAAATTTATTCCGCTGCAGTCTCCAACGCTAAAATATTAAGTCTATTACGGTGCCCTGAATTAACATGACAATACAGCAAATTTACCGTACAGAACGCTATGTAAGTAGGAAAAGTGGATTACATGGAACTTGTAATATACCAGATTAAATTATTTGTGATATTTCTGGCAATGAGGTATAATACCAGAAGAATCTTAAACTTCAGGTTTATATAAATGTAACTTAAAAAGCTTATTAAAAAATAAACTACTTCCGGGTTATGCCGTGTGTCAAGATTTGCTCACCAAAGCTTCTTAAATACTACAAACTTCTTCGCTTCTTCAAAGCTAATTGAATACTACACAGCTTATTAGCATTAGAATGCAAAAGATTATTTGAATAGCTCAGATTTTTCCAACACCTGTCAAATATTTTCTCATACCTGCGTAATTGGTAATTTGGCGTAATTTTCCTAATGTTAATATTGTTTTGTTTTGTGACTAAGCTAACTACTGTTTTTAAACTTTTCCCAACATCATACATTGCAAATAGTCTGGAAAAGTAGCAGTACTACTTTCACTACCGCGCTTGGTCAATTATCAATGAGGGTTCGATAACTGAGCAGCCTGGTGCGGCACTACGTGTAGATTTACACGTCTTTTTTTTTCGAATTATTGATCAGAATGAAAATTAGCTCCATTGATAGGCGAGCTCTCCATAGTGAGCCTCAAATATGAACCAGCCTGTAGATTACAACTTGGTATTAAACTATAAGGAAGATAGTTTTAATTAATGATTATAAGTACTTAACTCAGACCTTCCGGTTGTCATGTTGAAGATGAGACACTTCCTAAGTTCACTATAAATAAATCGAATAACATAATTTAATAACCATTTAATTTGCTACTTTCAACTGCAATTTCCAGTAGGTAACAGCATGCAATGCGGCGCGACAACGCTGAGAATATAACTAAATTATGTCTGCTAAAGGCGGTACACCTGGCAAGTAGCAAAGCACTCTTCCTGCTTAGCTATCTTCTCCTAAAATCTGTATTTATACAGGTTGTAAATTAAGTTAAATAGATTATAATTATAACATAATCACATACATTAATATATTAATTATACCGGGTGACCCACGGCATAGGTACTCCCGTTTATTTTTTTTTTTGGTTTATAAAGCTGGACGAATGAAATTTGGGAATGTGTTAATAGACAAGAAATGCCATTCTTTGGGATATTCTTGAGGTTAATATGACTTCCGGTTTTTCCGGAAATGACATCACAATTGGAATTTTAAATGGAACCCTATTTTTTTGTGTGATATTTTCAATCAGGGTGACATTCTGAACACAAAAACAGAACGATCGTCAATTTTTATCACCTAGGCAACGCAAAAATAACTTTTTTGTTTATTAATCTAGGTGGCAAGGAATTGGTGAAAATAGTCGAATATTGTCAAAATAATGCTAACTAAATCGATTTTGGCCGACATTGCATTACAGGCGCCCTCTAGCGCGATTTAATTGGCTTTTGGCCAGTGAGTAATTTTTTTCAGGATACCCAATAGCGACACCCTGATTGTTCGATAGAAAACATCTTTCCGATTTCAATGATACCAAAATCTTGATATTTTATTGTAATTCTTAGCGTACAAATGTTGTAAGAAGCAAGGAAGTCGAAAAAAATATTGACCTAATAATCAAAGTCAGCGTACAAGTCCAAGTCGCTCAATGGACTACTCGAAGAAAGTACCCTGATTATGCGAGGAAAGACATTTTTTAAATTCTTGATATTTTGCTGATAATCGTAACATGAAAATGACGTTTAAGGGTACTTCCTCCGAGTAGTCCATTGAGTGACTTTGACTTGTACGCTGACTTTAATCATTATGTCAATATTTTTTCGATTTTCTTATTTCAACATTTGCACGCTACGAATTTCAATAAAATATCAAATATTTGGTATCAGTGTAATCAATGCAATGTCGGCAAAAATCGATTTAATTAGTGTTTATTTGACAATTTTCGACGATTTTCACCACTTCCTAGCCACCTAGATTAATACACAAAAAAGTTATTTTTGCGTTGTCTTGGTGATAAAAATTGACGATCGATATGTTTTTGTCTTCAGAATGTCATCCCGATTGAAACTATCACACTAAGAATATAGGGTGCCATTTAAAATTATAATGATGACGTCATTTCCGGAAAAACCGGAAGTCATATTAACGTCAAGAGTATCCAGAAGACCTGCATTTTGTCTGTTACCACTTTTCCAAATTTCATTCGTTCACCTTTATAAACAACAAAAATAAACGGGGGTACCAATGGCGTGGGTCACCCGGTATGCCTCGGTGGAGTTTATTATAAATAATACACAGCACCAACACATTTGATTGTTAAAACCTATTCACCCAAATGTCCTTTCGGTCTTCAACAATTAGTTAAAAATAGTTCATGTAAATATCAAGTTTCAAGAATTTAACCATCGTTGTCCTTGGCCAAATAGAACCAACACACATACACACTCACACACAACATAAACAGTGTTTATTTTGTGAAAACACAGCTCCAAGTTCTCTCCGAGTAACACAATGCAAACACACGTAAACATCGCGTTACAGACAGAGGGGATAATTAGCATACGTCGACTGAACGGGGTAACTTTGTATGTATATCTGTTTTACAGTTCGAGGATAAAACACGGTAAATCAAAAGTGCGACAAAACTTTATTTGCTATCGCAAATCCACGACTCCGTAATCCCATGCGCGTTATCTGCCGTTTTCTCTGATACTTTCGCATTGGCTCTGAGGTGAGAGTGGTAAAATACCGTTCTCAGGCACGATTGCAAACCTCTACGTTATTGTTCCCTGGCAGACTTGTATTATATGTATTTTACATATAACTTGGTTCAGGACAGAAACGTTGGAACTTTGTTGCAAATAAGAAAGAAAAGTCGGAGCTGTTTAACAAAATTCGGCTCTATTCCAATCTTACATTCAAATTTTGTATTGGTCAGTCCAGTTATCGGCATCAACTTTGTATGTATTGTATATCGCTTTAAAAGACAGAGCTGAACTTCTATGAAAAGTTAAAGGTAATAATAACTATTAATAGCGATGAAGAAAATAATACGAAAATACAAGTTGACAGGTCATCCAGCTGTCAAACCTAAATTATACCCGTTAAAGTTCCGTTCTAAAAAAATCGCAACTTCGACACGAAATATTTCGTTTCGGCGTTTTTACTTTATCATACGCAGTATAATAAAGTATTGTAATCATGCCAAAAAAAAATATTGAGTTTTTAGCGGAAATAGGTATTTTTGGGTCCCCTGAACATTTTTGACCAAGGTACAAAAAAATGTCTGTGTGTGTGTGTGTGTGTCTGTGTGTGCGTGTGTGTGTAAACGATTTTTGTGGCGACGATTCCGGAGAAACTACTAAAGGTATCGGGACGAAAGTTCATATTTAGAAGTTTCATGACCTAACTTAGAGCTGAAAAGCTTTTGGTTCAAAAGGGTCCAAAGGAACTGGTAGTTTATTCTAAGCCTTTTTCAAGGATTTTGCAAATGAGCCGCCATTTCTGTAATTTCGTCAAAATAGTTAAATAATAAATGAAAGTAGAGGAAATTTTGAATAATTTATGCCTATGACTTTTTTTGGTAAAATTAATAGTTTAGCTTCAAGAGCAAATTCTATTTGATCGAGATCGATCGCATCTGCATTGATATGAAATTACATTCCGGAGAAACTACTAAAGGTATCGGACCGAAAGTTCATATTTAGAAGTTTGATGATTGAACTTAGAGCTGAAAAGCTTTTGGTTCAAAAGGGTGCAAAGGAAGTGGGTATTTACTCTTTGCATTTTGCAACTATTTTGCAAATTAGCTGCAATTTCTATAATTTCGTCAAAGTAGTTAAATAATAAATTAAAGTAGAGGAAATTTTGAATAATTTATGCCTATGATATTTTTGGGTAAAATTAATAGTTTAGCTTCAAGAACAAATTCTATTTGATCGAGGTCGGTCGCATCTGCATTGATATGAAAAAATATTTGTCAAATCCAGGCTACTATGTGCCTGGATTTGACAAATATTTTTTGTGCTGTCATCACAGAAATGTCTATGGCTGTCACACTCGAAAACAGCTGATTTGAGCTGATTTCATCATAGGTTGGAGAACCGCTATGGAACGTTGCCGCTCTAGTGCGACAAAGTACAAAATACAAAATTCAAATAAAATAAGATCACCAATTTGATTGTTTGTTGATAAGAAATATCAACCCGTTGTTATATCTAATTGTAAAAACGATAAATAGAGAAAATTGTAAATAAAGTATAGCGATTAGTGTAGTTATGTATTTTAGTATGGTGGTACAGTAGTATGTGACATCTACAGTGTCATGAACGAATATGAATCTGTCAGAATTTGAATTAGTTTTTCAAACTTGACGTTTCGTAGAAGTGGTAGGTATCAACGCATTATCAACCTAACATTTCCTATACAGAAATATAACCATTTTTGAATATTTGTAAATACTTATTTCTCAAAACGCAACACAAAAAGCGTTGATGTCACTCCTGCCGAAAACTACATAGCGCGACTCGCTCACATGCGACGGCGACGCGCCGCCATCGGTGACGCGCCGCATCAGCGCTCGTCGCGCTATTCCATACTTTCGGCATTTGTGAGATAATTAACTATTATTCTGATGACAGTAGGTAGTGTCAAATGCTGATGCTTTGACAATACCTACTATTGATACTATTGGCTATCAAAATATCTGTCAAATCCTGGCTAACTAGTTTAATTTTAATGCAGACACGATTATATCTCAATCAAATAGATTCTCATGCAGCTAAACTATTTTATATTTTGTATGATAAAGTAATGTGCCTGGCCACATCAGATTTTTTTTTTTGCTGGGTGTGGTGAGCCCGTCCCCCACCGTCAGTGCGTTGTCACCAGTTATAGGCGGTGTTTAAAGCTCCTGACGCCGGGCAGCAGTAATATGGGCAAAAAAGTGCATTTCTAGCATTTACACTTTGTTATCGCAATTATAATGTTTGGGTTTAAATTGTACTTAAATAAAAATCTAATTTTGTGTCATGAGTTGGGCTAGATGTTTGATATTTGAAAAAAGCCAAATATGTAGAAGTAAAATTAATTTTTATCTTTCCAAATAATTATTTTTCAGTCAGCCCAACTCGTTATTTATCTAAGAAGTTACACTGGAAATTTCATAAACTTTGGACAATAAATAACGTATTTATTTGAAAACCTGTTTTAGGAGAGGTAGAACTGGGTCTTAACCCAGGAATTACGAAGGAGGACGCAGAAGAGACGCGAAGACAAAACCTTGGAAGAAATTACTAATCCAATCAAACGAAATCATATTATCTAAATGGAAGCAAATAAAACAAATAAAAACCAAACCAAAAACTCACCTGGGTTGATCTAATAACGCGGGATCTTAAAAGTTACCTAAATAAAAAATGCCAAGATAAGCAATCTATGTAATGCAACATTTACACTTAAATATGTGCCAACTGTTTCCAAAACTGCTAAGGTAAATCTAATTCCCAAGCCAAAAAAGCAACCAAATGAAGCATCCTCCTATAGCCCAATATTTCTATCGAACATTATGAAAGCTATTTGAAAAGCTGCTAGTCATCAGCTTGTATTCAGAAACAAACATTTGATTATTATCGATCAGGTCCGCAGAATAACAACACTTACAGCATTCCATTTCTTTTTATGGTCGACAATATCTTAATATCTTCTGTCGGTCCTTCAATATTCACTGTTTTAACCCAAAATTTGACTTTACTAAAACTACTTATCTCCACCCTTTCCCGTAACTGTGGTCCCAATTGGCTCCTCTAAAGCTTGTCCACCCATCGCAATGAGGTTGCAGTCCCTGGGTTGTTCTCAATCTTTTGAAGTCGTTTTAGTCATTGACGCTGATAGCTTCTTCATTCCGTACTATGGCCACATAACCATTTATTACTTAACCAAGTTATTGCTGTTTTTCGCTTTCATTGTACGAGACTGTTTTGAGTGGTCTTCTTTCCCGCACTCATTCACTCAAATCTCTATTAGTAATATAAGTTTCGAGTTTTATATGGAAAAGGAAGTTCTATGTCCAATATTCGGCATACTCAAAAATTTGATACGACACATTTACCTACGAATGAGGTCTTTATTAGGTATTGCCTAGAACCCGTGTAGAGCCTGTAACACTTTGTTACAGTCGAAATAGGTGTTTTTGCCTTATTTTCGGCATATTTCAGCAACTATTTTGCAACTAGATTTCAGCAACTAAATTCTAGCTGTTTGTAAATTAAACTAAATTCTGGTAGTTCTGTCTTATCAAAATCCCAAATATAACTGGTCCCGTCATGAAGTTCGCAAACCTGGTATTGCTGGCGGATATTTGAGTGAGTGTAACGTGATAGTCATGGTGACATCACAGGAAGGCATTGCAAAAGAATGCCGAACAACGTAAAAATAAAACAACAGTAAACCATCATCCGACAGTAAAAGAAAGAGCGTCAGTGAAAGAAATCATTAGCCGCAATAAAAATAAACTGCAGAAGACGGAATACACCCAGCGATGAACGACTGTTGTAATACGACTGGACTTGGACGTAATTTTAAAAATGCGCTCTACCTTTTCCACAGTGTTACCTGAAAATGTGGCTTAAACATCCATCACACATATATTTTATCCAATGCGCTACAGATGGCTTGGACGTGAGTTCAATATTCGCTGGAAACCACGAGTTAAAAAACGAACAGATGTTTGCAGAAAATACCGTTGTGCAACTATTTGTCAAATTCCCCATAAAAGTTGAATTTATGTCTTAAGTTTTTTTTCTGCTATCGAAGAACTCTTTCATGTCGGTCAAGTTTACACAAAACATAAGTAGCTTTCCTGAATAAGACATGCACTTCGTTCTGACGATTATCACAGCCTGTCACATGGTATGTTGTCGTGTCTTATTCAGTCTTCTCATTATTGCTCCTATTGTTAAATGTACACTACCATTTTCATTCTGCCATTTGTTCATACTGTCCATGTCACTACTTTAGCTGTTCTATGCTAAAGTAGTGTCATGGACAGTATAAACAATGTTGCAATTATGCATCTTGTTGATGAACACCTATATCATGCTATTCCTAATAGCAAAAAGCACCATCGATGTTTCACGTCACCATATTATCACAGTGTTGATAATCCCAAAACGCGATTACATCTGCTTGTAGAAGCTTATCATATTAAGTAACACAGCGAACTTCACACCAATAAACCAGCAGCTATGTTTTAATTTTATGCGAAATTCTAGCACACTAACTGCAAATTAGTGATAATCTTTGTTTATAGTCTATTTTATAACCAAAAGGAATTGGCCAAATTTGTCCAAATTTGTCAAATTTGACTTTGCCCGTGATTAGCTGGATCACCGACTGTTTCACACCGGACAAATTTACGATATGGCGCTGACTTGTTTGGTGCTATTCTTGTCTTCAGATGAGTGAAATCAGCAGAACTAAATATAAACCTAGTGGGTCAGCCAAGTGGCTTTAAAACATGCATCCAATAAATAGTGCTTCATTTATAGGGGTCGCTCGAATACACTGTGTACCGAGTGAAATTTTGAACTTTTTGTATCTTCAAAATCTATTGAAGCAAATTAATATAAAGTCATACTATAAACAGTAAGGAGCGTAGCTTCATACAGACATCAGCTTCAGCAATGTTACGCAAATTAAAAACGAGTTAGCTGCTAAGAATACCACATATAACTAGTCAGACGTCAAACCTCGTTTTTGCAAGCCATCCAAAAAGTCACGAGCAGCACAATGGAAAATGGAAAAATGGCGAAGAACATCATAAAAGAGGAAGAAGAAGTGAAGTTAGATGTAACCGTAGAAAAAAATATTTTTTCTACTCCTATTGAGGATGCATTCATTATCATGGCAATTTATAATAAGTAATACTAACCATTCCCCACACACATGACAAATATTTCATTCCTGGCTCCTCATACCCCACCAGTCGTGAGAAATATTTCATTCCTCACGGCTTTAGAACCAATCATAGCTCTGGATTTTTCATTTCCAAATTGCTGATACACTGCTTAGCGACATTGTCAAGGCATTGACAACGTCGCTAAGTGAGAAGGCGCGCCAAACAATTTTAATCTGTCAAAATCCTGTAAACCGTCATAGTGACAGACAACTGTCCCTATATGCACAAACATTAATTTATAAAATTTCGTTGCATGGTCGTAGAAAAAGTATAGTATTCCATTCGCAAGTAATGGCAATTTCTCACTCGAACGCTTTGCAGCACTCGCCTACGGCTCGTGCTGCAAACTTCGTTCTCGTGAGAAATTGCTTACATTACTTGCTCATAGAATAATATACTATTAAACCGCTGTTGATATTAATACTGATAGTGATAGCGACTTATTTTACTTCATCATACATAGTATGATATTTTACTTTATCATACATAGTATGATGATAAAGTATTAAATTGTGCCGAAAAAAAAAATGAGATTTTAGCAGAAATAGGTCTTTTTGGGTCCCCTGATCATTTTTGACCCAGTGTGTATGTGTGTGTATTGTGTGTGTGTATGTGTGTACCCGATTTTTGTGGCGAAGATCTCGGAGAAACTACTAAAGGTATCGGGACGAAAGTGCGTATTTAGAAGTTTCATGACCAAACTTAGCGCTGAAAATCTTTAAAATTAATAGTTTAGCTGTATGAGCAAATTCTATCTGATCGAGATCGTGTCTGCACAAAAACTAGGTAGCCAGGACGTGTCAGATTTTTTATACTTTTGACTGTATTCAGAACGTCAGCCTTTACGAAACGCGAATTTAATGGAGATTGCCAGGAGGAGGAGAACCATGCACGCAACTATCGTTAGGTGAAACAGTATTGAAATATCGTGTGGTTTACAAAGTCGTGTATTTCGAGTGCGGATGGAAATATTATTATTTTTTTCGTAACTAAATACACAGAAGACTGCAGACGGGGTAAAACCCGAAACTATAGTATGCTAGGCGAATATAATTATCAGATACCCAATTTTTGTGGCGAGGATTCCGGAGATACTACTAAAGGTATCGGGATGAAACTTCATATTTAGAAGTTTCATGACTAAACTTAGAGCTGAAACTTTTTGTTCAAAAAGGTCCAAAGGAACTGTATGTTTACTCTAATCATTTTCAAGGATTTTGCAAATGAGCCGCCATTTCTAAAATTTCGTCAAAATAGTTAAATAATAAATTATAGCACAGGAAATTTTGAATCATTTATGGCTACGACAGTTTTTGGTAAAACTAATAGTTTAGCTGCATGAGCAAATTCTATTTGATCGAGATCGGTCGTGTCTGGATGAATATAAAGCAAGTGAGCCAGGATTTGACAGATATTTTTATTCTGACAGTAGGCAGTGTCCAACGTTGGTGCCTTGACAATACCTACTGTCAATAGTATAAACATCTATCAAATCCTGGCTAACAGTTTTATTTTAATGCAGACACGACCGATCTCGATCAAATTTCATGCAGTTGATCTATTAATTTTATATATAGTATGATAAAGTCATGTGCCTGGCCACATCAATATTTTTAATATGATTGTGCGATGGTGATTGATGAATTATTGTTATTAATGGGTAATATTTTCACCTACCTAACAAGTCCTCAATGGTTATGTGAGAGATCTGTGAAATTTATTGCCAAGTTATACTACGCTAAATGAGAAGATGTGCCGGCGGCAATGAGCTGGGCATGAACACAAGGAGCGCGAAACGCTCCACCCAGTGTCTTCGAAGACTTTGTCGGTAGGTAAAAATGTTTGGTCATTAGTAGTAGTTACTTAAGTTAAGACGTGTATGTTATGTGAAATTTCGATGTATTCAATGAATTTTAAGTCGAAGGAACTACGCAGTAACAGAATAGATAACTAATCTGTTTTATGTATACTAATTTATGTTCTAAAAACCTCATTTCGAAGTATTTAGATACTTTTTAAGGCGTAAGAGAATTCTTTTTGTAATTTCAACTATATATAATAGCCAATATATTTCCCAAAATATGGACGAGGATATTTCTGTGGTTTAAACTAGATACAACGCAGACATTTCGATATTCCAGAAATGGAGCTAAAGTAGCTCGTCTCACTAGTTAGTAGTCACTCATTCTCAGCATGTGTAGTATGCTCAGTTCGTTAATCCAAGCTCCGTCAAAGGCCTTTGCAGCGAGTAATAAGGCGGCTTTGGCGTATTTTTCAAAGCCTTCATTTCAGCCACTAAGGCTAATTTGTGTGCCATACAATGTCCCCGTAGGGAGGGCGGTGACAATCTTCTAATGGGGCGATAGTGGTCAGCATCAATTGTTCGTTTACAATGTTCGAGATCTACCGAGTGAAATTCTACTATAGTGATGATTTGAATTGAATTAATTTGGTGATTTCGTTCGTAGCTTGGCAACATTTTTTAAGTTTGGAATATCAATTTGTCCGATTCCAGGGTAGGTGAACCCTATACCCTGTGCCAATGATGACAATTGTCGAATGGTATTAATACCATCTGGGGCTGCTACCCCTTTTATTCAATCATTTATTTATCACCTGGTATATTTTGATTTAATTTAACTGTTTCTTCTATAAACCCGTACCGAGTCGTACAAAGTTGTATTTGAATGCTCTTTTAACGCAAGGTTTACTTTCACGGTGCCCTACCCATGTCTGATCGGTATAAGGAGGACGTGATTAAGCATATTTGAGTGACCCCGATACAGTTTCTGCGGTTTGTTCGCGATCAGCTAGTACACAATGTAACGAAATTTGACGTATACGGCCATCGAGTCAAATAAGGCGCGGTACTATTACGATATCGGCACAAATTGTGACGATCGGCTGCTTTGATTGTTATTGATAACAGGTGGATAATGAGACCTTAAAAAATGTACGTTGCTTTAAGGAGTGGTGCTAATTGAACTGACTGCTCAATGCAGAGTTCAATGACATTTACTTTGTAATATATTATGTGAGAACTAATAGGGTACCATTAGAGTAATTCATTAGTTTTACATTTTAACTTGACCATTGTCAAAATATTTCTTGATCGAGCATCCTAATGCCATATGTCGTTCTATTTCTGGCTAAGGAGAACATATTCAGTGCATTCAGTGGTGTTTCATGATATGTGGAACTCACTTAATCGGCGAAAGAAGAACCTATAAAAATGAAAGAAGTATATTTGTAAGTAACGTCAAATATTGAAATTTTGCTCTGTATGCTGTTATCTGACTTTGACTGATAGACTATTCTATTTATTTATTCATACAAGTAGTAAAAGGAACAATGGCACGTTCAAACGACAACCTTGGTTTATGCTGTAAAAACACCATACCATAGACCATGGGCGTATCCAGGGGGGCTAGGGGGGCAGCTACGGTTTAATATTTTACCAATGAACAACTATAATTTTTTGAGTTATTTTTACTTTATCATACGCAGTAAGATAAAGTATTGTAATCATGCCGAAAAAAAAAATTGAGATTTTGGCGGAAATAGGTCTTTATGGGTCCCCTGAACATTTTTGACCAAGGTACAAAAAAATGTCTGTGTGTGTGTGTGTGTGTGTGTCTGTGCGTATGTATGTCTGTGTGTAAACGATTTTTGTGGCGACGATTCCGGAGAAACTACTAAAGGTATCGGAATGAAAGTTCATATTTAGAAGTTTTGTTACCAAGCTTAGAGCTGAAAAGCTTTTGGTTGAAAAGAGTCCAAAGGAAGTGGTAGTTTATTCTTAGCCTTTTTGAAGGATTTTGCAAATGAGCCGCCATTTCTGTAATTTCGACAAAATAGTTAATTAATAAATTAAAGTAGAGGAAATTTTGAATAATTTATGCCTACGACATTTTTTTGTAAAATTAATAGTTTAGCTTCAAGAGCAAATTCTATTTGATCGAGATCGGTCGCATCTGCATTGATATGAAATTACATAGTAGCCAGGATTTTGACAAATATTTTTTTGTGTTGTCACAATCGAAAACAGCTGATCTATCAGAGGTTGGAGAACCATTATGGAACGTTGCCGCTGTAGTGCGGCAAATTATAAAATACAAATTTTAAATAAAATAAGATCACCAATTTGATTGTTTGTTGATAAAAAATATCAACCCGTCTTTATATCTAATTCTAAAAACGATAAATGGAGAAAATTATAAATAAAGTATAGCGATGAGTGTAGTTTTATTTTAGTATGTTGGTAGGGATGTGTCATGAACAAATATAAATCTGTCAGAATTTGAATTACCTTTTTAAGGTGCGTCTTCATTAGTGATAATGGCAGTGGTAGCAGACGCCGTTATAGTATTTCCAATAGAAAATTGCTAGTGACTCATGTTTATGTACATGCAAACTAATATGTGTCATTATCACGATATGTAAGAAATACTATAATTTCGTATTCTACCACCGCCATTAGCTACCATTACCTACCAATCGGAAAGCACCTTTAAACTTGGCGTTTCGTCAAAGTGGTACCAACCTAGCATTTTTTTTTTTTTTAGCTTGTTTATTTTACGTCGGTCTAGTTCCGCAACTTAGGCCAATCACCGACGCTGAGGGCAGGCTACACACACCCAGGAATTTTGTCCTACTGAAGGAATTCCAACCTCCAGTAAGAGTTCTTTAACGTGCACGTCGCATAATGACAGCACACGGGGCCACCGGCTTTACTTCCTCATCCGATGGAAGGCGGCATGCAAAGGTATTTGTTCCCTGCCTAAAATACCAGGACAGTCGATTTTAGCCCGAGCCGGGATTCGATCCCGGGCCTCCAGCGTAGATAGCAGCCGCTCTATCCTATACAACCTAGCATTTACTATACAGAAATCATTTATTTATTTTTTAAAATACGTATTTCTTAAAAAGCAACACAATAAACGTTGATGTCGCTCCTGCCAAAAACTAGATAGCGCGACTCGCTCACATGCGACGGCGACACTCCGCCTTCGGTGACGCTCCGCATCACCGCTCGTCGCGCTATTCCATACTTTCGGCATTTGTGACATAAATAACTATTATTCTAATGACGTAGTGTAGGTAGTGTCAAATGCTGATGCTTTGACAGTACCTACGATTTATCTCAATAGAATAGATTCTCATGCAGCTAAACTATTAATTTTATATATTGTATGATAAAGTCATGTGCCTGGCCACATCAGATTTTTATTGTTATCCTGAAATAGATTAAAACCCAATTCAAATAGCATCGATATTGTGTAAAATTTTTTTACTTTTCTTGTAGAATTTTTGATATTTTGAAGGTGAAAATATCAAAAATTACTTTTCTTTTTAATCTAATGGAATCTGACTAAAGGATTTGCTGTTTTTTTAGACCGTACCTGTCATGTAAACTTGGCATATTGTATAATTCAAACCCAGCGATATATTTATTAGTTTTTCTTCAACATCCACCACACATTTAAGATTTAGGTGTTTCCTTAATAGACAATCTTACACTGGGGCGATATTTTGTATAGTTAAAATAAATACGTTACTTCATTAGAGGCAACAATGTATTTATTTCAGGTATTTATGGTAAGGAAAATAGTTAAAATTTACTACGTGGATTATTTAAAAGACTGATGAAAGCTAATTAAATATAGAAATAAGGTGTAGAATATTTTGAGGTTCAAGTAAGTTCAAAAACTTAAATATGAATTATACAATTGAGGTTTTTTCAAATCCAATGGGTTATCAAAAATTTGATTTGAACATTTACAATTTTCTTCAAAAAAATCTGATGTGGCCAGGCACATGACTTTATCATACAATATATAAAATTAATAGTTTAGCTGCATGAGAATCTATTTTATTGAGATAAATCGTAGGTATTGTCAAAGCATCAGCATTTGACACTACCTACACTACGTCATTAGAATAATAGTTATTTAAGTCACAAGTGCCGAAAGTACGGAATAGCGCGACGAGCGGTGATGCGGCGCGTCACCGAAGGCGGACCGTCGCCGTCGCACGTGAGCGAGTCGCGCTATCTAGTTTTTGGCAGGAGTGACATCAACGTTTATTGCGTTGCTTTTTGAGAAATATGTATTTTTTAAAAAATTAATAAAAATGGTTACATTTCTGTATAGGAAATGTTGGGTTGGTACTACTTTGACGAAACGTCAAGTTTAAAAAGCTAATTCAAATTCTGATAGATTTATATTTGTTCATGACACTATAGATGTGACATCCGTACCAACATACTAAAATAAAACTGCACTCATCGCTAAACTATATTTACAATTTTCTCAATTTATCGTTTTTAGAATTAGATATAACAACGGGTTGATATTTCTTATCAACAAACAATCAAATTGGAGATATTATTTTATTTGAAATTTGAATTCTGTACTTTGCCGCACTAGAGCGGCAACGTTCCATAGCGGTTCTCCCAGTCCCTGCGTCTTACCCTATCCGACCAATGTTATATTTTTCCGCGTATGAAAGGCGATAGCGAGAATGTTTTGGTTCGCTATGCGCAGGCGCGCTGACTGAATTTGACCGCGAATTTTAAACAACACTGTTGCGGCCTAATTTGCGCATGCGCGTAGAGCAAGTTGTGATTGTAGAAAGAAATAGAATAGAGTATCTTCCATTACGTTTTGAAAGCTGAACAACCTCTCTGTCTAGGCGCATTATACCAGTATAAGTTATTTGGGTTCTCCAACCTCTGATGAAATCAGCTGTTTTCGAGTGTGACAGCACAAAAAAATATTTGTCAAATCCTGACTACTATGTAATTTCATATCAATGCAGATGCGATTGATCTCGATTAAATAGAATTTGCTCTTGAAGCTAAACTATTAATTTTACCAAAAAAAGTCATAGGCATAAATTATTCAAAATTTCCTCTACTTTAATTTATTATTTAATTATTTTGTCGAAATTACAGAAATGGCAGCTCATTTGCAAAATCTTTGAAAAAGGCTTAGAATAAACTACCAGTTCCTTTCGACCCTTTTGCACCAAAAGCTTTTCAGCTCTAAGTTTGGTCATAAAACTTCTAAATATAAACTTTCGTCCCGATACCTTTAGTAGTTTCTCCGGAATCGTCGTCACAAAATTCGTTTACACACGCACACACACACACACACACACACACACACACACACACACACACACACACACACACACACACACACAGACATTTTTTTGTACCTTGGTCAAAAATGTTCAGGGGACCCAAAAAGACCTATTTCCGCTAAAATCTCAATTTTTTTTTTCGGCATGATTACAATACTTTAGCATACTGCGTATGATAAAGTAAAAATACATTCCTCACATTCATCTTATTGAAATAAATATATAAAGGAGAATGTCTACAATTTTTGGTGTAAAATAATTAGATATGCTGTTCGTAGTGATGCTGGTCGGAACAGCATCACATTAACGTTAAAATTATATCTGTGGATCCAACCCAACTCAAATTCATATCGATAATAAAAATATTTTTTAATAACCCTAAGAGTGCGTCGATTCTAGACTTTTACTACAACGCAAGTATTTGATTTTATTTCTTTTGTCTTTTCCCATGCATTTTCTTATGAAACTTTGAGGCCTCGACAGGCACCATAAAGAATCCAAATTTCGAAAAAAATACGTGTCCACTTTTTTACTTTATCATACGCAGTATAATAAAGTATTGTAATCATGCCGAAAAAAAAAATTGAGATTTTAGCGGAAATAGGTCTTTTTGGGTCCCCTGAACATTTTTGACCAAGGTACAAAAAAATGTCTGTGTGTGTGTGTGTGTGTGTGTGTGTGTACCCGTTTTTTGTGGAGACGTTTCCGGAGAAACTACCGTAGGTATCGGGACGAAAGTTCATATTTAGAAGTTTTATAACTAAACTTAGAGCTGAAAAGCTTTTGGTTAAAAAGGGTCCAAAGGAACTGGCTATTTACTCTTAGCATTTTTCAACGATTTTGCAATTGAGCCGCCATTTCTGCAATTTTGTCAAAATAGATAAATAATAAATTAAAGTAGAGGAAATTTTGTATAATTTATGTTTATAACATTTTTTGGTAAAATGAATAGTTTAGCTGCAGGAGCAAATTCTATTTGATCGAAATCGTGTCTGCATTAATAGCAGGTAGCTAGGATATTTTGAATCTTTTGACAGTATTCAGAACGTCAGCGGTTGCGAAACGTCAATTCAACACGCAAATGCATGAAGAATGCTAGGACGCGCGCACGTACAGTGCAACAATATTAAAACATCTTGGTGTCAATGTGTATTTCGATTGCGGATAGCCATGTTCTTATGTTTTCGAGAATAAATACAAGAAAGAGTGTAAGACGGTATGGTAACATTAAAACATATTTGGAATATTGAGCATAATTCTTTATGAACTTTTGTAGTTAGCACTGAAGACGGGGTAAAACCCGAAAATATAGTATGCTAGAAGCCAATATAATATATTAATCATCAGAACCAATAACCTCTTTACTTTATCATATGTAGTATGACAAGGAGGTTTAGTCTTAGCATTTTTGAAATATTTTGCAAATAAGCCGCTATTTCTGGAATTTCGTCGAAATAGTTAAATAATAAATTAATGGAGAGGAAATTCCGAATAATTCATGACTATGAAATTTTTTGGTAAAATAATATATTTTAGCCGCATGAGCAAATTCTATTTCATGGGGATCGCTCGTACTGCATTAAAACACTAGTATTATAAATAGTTAGCCAGGATTTGTCAGATATTGTGATTCTAATGATAGTAGGTAGTGTCAAATGCTGATGTTTTGACATTACATACTGTAAATATAATCAAAATATCTGTCTAGTTCTAGTAGTTTTATTTTAATGCAGACGTGGCCGATCTCGATCAAATAGAATCTCCTGCAGCTAAACTATTAATATATGGTATGATAAAGTCATGTGCCTGGCCACATCAGATTTTTTTTGATTTGGAAACGATTTGGAGGGATTGTTGCTTTCTAAATAAAAATAGCCAATTTGAATCACCTTAGACAACACGTTTGTAACATTTACGGTTATGGGGATTCGGGTACATTTATAAAAATCTGATGTGGCCAGGCACATTACTTTATCATACAAAATATAAAATAGTTTAGCTGCATGAGAATCTATTTGATTGAGATATAATCGTGTCTGCATTAAAATTAAACTAGTTAGCCAGGATTTGACAGATATTTTGATAGCCAATAGTATCAATAGTAGGTATTGTCAAAGCATCAGCATTTGACACTACCTACTGTCATCAGAATAATAGTTAATTATCTCACAAATGCCGAAAGTATGGAATAGCGCGACGAGCGCTGATGCGGCGCGTCACCGATGGCGGCGCGTCGCCGTCGCATGTGAGCGAGTCGCGCTATGTAGTTTTCGGCAGGAGTGACATCAACGCTTTTTGTGTTGCGTTTTGAGAAATAAGTATTTACAAATATTCCAAAATGGTTATATTTCTGTATAGGAAATGTTAGGTTGATAATGCGTTGATACCTACCACTTCTACGAAACGTCAAGTTTGAAAAACTAATTCAAATTCTGACAGATTCATATTCGTTCATGACACTGTAGATGTCACATACTACTGTACCACCATACTAAAATACATAACTACACTAATCGCTATACTTTATTTACAATTTTCTCTATTTATCGTTTTTACAATTAGATATAACAACGGGTTGATATTTCTTATCAACAAACAATCAAATTGGTGATCTTATTTTATTTGAATTTTGTATTTTGTACTTTGTCGCACTAGAGCGGCAACGTTCCATAGCGGTTCTCCAACCTATGATGAAATCAGCTCAAATCAGCTGTTTTCGAGTGTGACAGCCATAGACATTTCTGTGATGACAGCACAAAAAATATTTGTCAAATCCAGGCACATAGTAGCCGGGATTTGACAAATATTTTTTCATATCAATGCAGATGCGACCGACCTCGATCAAATAGAATTTGTTCTTGAAGCTAAACTATTAATTTTACCCAAAAATATCATAGGCATAAATTATTCAAAATTTCCTCTACTTTAATTTATTATTTAACTACTTTGACGAAATTATAGAAATTGCAGCTAATTTGCAAAATAGTTGCAAAATGCAAAGAGTAAATACCCACTTCCTTTGCACCCTTTTGAACCAAAAGCTTTTCAGCTCTAAGTTCAATCATCAAACTTCTAAATATGAACTTTCGGTCCGATACCTTTAGTAGTTTCTCCGGAATGTAATTTCATATCAATGCAGATGCGATCGATCTCGATCAAATAGAATTTGCTCTTGAAGCTAAACTATTAATTTTACCAAAAAAAGTCATAGGCATAAATTATTCAAAATTTCCTCTACTTTCATTTATTATTTAACTATTTTGACGAAATTACAGAAATGGCGGCTCATTTGCAAAATCCTTGAAAAAGGCTTAGAATAAACTACCAGTTCCTTTGGACCCTTTTGAACCAAAAGCTTTTCAGCTCTAAGTTAGGTCATGAAACTTCTAAATATGAACTTTCGTCCCGATACCTTTAGTAGTTTCTCCGGAATCGTCGCCACAAAAATCGTTTACACACACACGCACACACAGACACACACACACACACACAGACATTTTTTTGTACCTTGGTCAAAAATGTTCAGGGGACCCAAAAATACCTATTTCCGCTAAAAACTCAATATTTTTTTTTGGCATGATTACAATACTTTATTATACTGCGTATGATAAAGTAAAAATCTGATGTGGCCAGGCACATGACTTTATCATACAATATATTATAAAATTAATAGTTTAGCTGCATGAGAATCTATTCTATTGAGATAAATCGTACGTATTGTCAAATCATCAGCATTTGACACTACCTACACTACGTCATTAGAATAATAGTTATTTATGTCACAAATGCCGAAAGTACGGAATAGCGCGACGAGCGGTGATGCGGCGCGTCACCGAAGGCGGAGTGTCGCCGTCGCATATGAGCGAGTTGGCTACATAGTTTTTGGCAGGAGCGACATCAACGTTTATTGTGCTGCCTTTTAAGATATACGTATTTATAAAAAAATCAATGATTTCTGTATAGTAAATGCTAGGTTGGTACCACTTTGACGAAACGTCAAGTTTAAAGGTGCATTCCGATTAGTAGGTAATGGTAGCTAATGGCGGTGGTAGAATACGAAATTATAGTGTTTCTTACATATCGTGATAATGACACATATTAGTTTGCATCTGCATAAACATGAGTCACTATCAATTTTCTATTGGAAATACTGTAACGGCGTCTGCTACCACTGCCATTATCACTAATGAAAACGCACCTTAAAAAGGTAATTCAAATTCTGACAGATTTATATTTGTTCATGACACATCCCTACCAACATACTAAAATAAAACTACACTCATCGCTATACTTTATTTATAATTTTCTCAATGTATCGTTTTTGGAATTAGATATAAAGACGGGTTGATATTTCTTATCAACAAACAATCAAATTGGTGATCTTACTTTATTTGAAATTTGTATTTTAAAATTTGCCGCACTACAGCGGCAACGTTCCATAGTGGTTCTCCAACCTCTGATGAGATCAGCTGTTTTCGAATGTGACAACACAAAAAAATATTTGTCAAAATCCTGGCTACTATGTAATCTCATATCAATGCAGATGCGACCGATCTCGATCAAATAGAATTTGCTCTTGAAGCTAAACTATTAATTTTACCAAAAAATTTCATAGGCATAAATTATTCAAAATTTCCTCTACTTTAATTTATTAATGAACTATTTTGTCGAAAATACAGAAATGGCGGCTCATTTCCAAAATCCTTCAAAAAGGCTTAGAATAACCTAAAAAGCTAAACTATTAATTTTACCAAAAAATTTCATAGGCATAAATTATTCAGAATTTCCTCTACTTTAATTTATTATTTAACTATTTTGACGAAATTAGAGAAATAGCGGCTCATTTGCAAAATCCTTGAAAAAGGCTTAGAATAAACTACCAGTTCCTTTGGACCCTTTTTAACCAAAAGCTTTTCAGCTCTAAGTTAGGTCATGAAACTTCTAATTATGAACTTTCGTCCCGATACCTTTAGTAGTTTCTCCGGAATCGTCGTCACAAAAATCGTTTACACACGCACACACACACACACACACACACACACACACACAGACATTTTTTTGTACCTTGGTCAAAAATGTTCAGGGGACCCATAAAGACCTATTTCCGCTAAAATCTCAATTTTTTTTTTCGGCATGATTACAATACTTTACATACTGCGTATGATAAAGTAAAAATGTCTGTGTGTGTGTGTGTGTGTGTGCGTGTGTAAACGATTTTTGTGACGACGATTCCGGAGAAACTACTAAAGGTATCGGGACGAAAGTTCATATTTAGAAGTTTCATGACCTAACTTAGAGCTGAAAAGCTTTTGGTTGAAAAGGGTCCAAAGGAACTGGTAGTTTATTCTAAGCCTTTTTGAAGGACTTTGCAAATGAGCCGCCATTTCTGTAATTTCGACAAAATAGTTAATAATTAAATTAAAGTAGAGTAAATTTTGAATAATTTATGCCTATCACATTTTTTGGTAAAATTAATAGTTTAGCTTTTCAGTTTATTCTAAGCCTATTTGAAGGATTTTGGAAATGAGCCGCCATTTCTGTAATTTCGACAAATTAGTTAATTAATAAATTAAAGCACAGGAAATTTTGAATAATTTATGCCTATGAAATTTTTTGGTAAAATTAATAGTTTAGCTTCAAGAGCAAATTCTATTTGATCGAGATCGGTCGCATCTGCATTGATATGAAATTACATAGTAGCCAGGATTTTGACAAATATTTTTTTGTGTTGTCACATTCGAAAACAGCTGATCTCATCAGAGGTTGGAAAACCACTATGGAACGTTGCCGCTGTAGTACGGCAAATTATAAAATACAAATTTCAAATAAAGTAAGATCACCAATTTGACTGTTTGTTGATAAGAAATATCAACCCGTCTTTATATCTAATTCTAAAAACGATACATTGAGAAAATTATAAATAAAGTATAGCGATGAGTGTAGTTTTATTTTAGTATGTTGGTAGGGATGTGTCATGAACAAATATAAATCTGTCACAATTTGAATTACCTTTTTAAGGTGCGTTTTCATTAGTGACGATGGCAGTGGTAGCCGACGCCGTTATAGTATTTCCAATAGAAAATTGATAGTGACTCATGTTTATGTACATGCAAACTAATATGTGTCATTATCACGATATGTAAGAAATACTATAATTTCGTATTCTACCACCGCCATTAGCTACCATTACCTACCAATCGGTACGCACCTTTAAACTTGACGTTTCGTCTAAGTGGTACCAACCTAGCATTTACTATACAGAAATCATTTATTTTTTTTTTAAATACGTATTTCTTAAAAAGCAACACTATAAACGTTGATGTCGCTCCTGCCAAAAACTAGATAGCCGACTCGCTCATATGCGACGGCGACACTCCGCCTTCGGTGACACGCCGCATCACCGCTCGTCGCGCTATTCCGTACTTTCGGCATTTGTGACATAAATAACTATTATTCTGATGACGTAGTGTAGGTAGTGTCAAATGCTGATGCTTTGACAATACCTACGATTTATCTCAATGGAATAGATTCTCATGCAGCTAAACTATTAATTTTATATATTGTATGATAAAGTCATGTGCCTGGCCACATCAGATTTTTTACTATATCATACGCAGTATGTAAAGTATTGTAATCATGCCGAAAAAAATTTTTGAGATTTTAGCGGAAATATGTCCTTTTGGGTCCCCTGAACATATTTGACCAAGGTACCTAAAAAAATGTCTGTGTGTGTATAATAAATTAAAGCAGAGGAAATTTTGAATAATTTATGCCAATGAAATTTTTTGGTAAAATTAATAGTTTAGCTGCAAGAGCAAATTCTATTATATTGAGATCGGTCGCATCTGCATTGATATGAACCTACATAGTAGACTGGATTTGTCAAATATTTTTTTGTGCTGTCACAACAGAAATGTCTATGGCTGTCACACTCGAAAACAGCTGATTTCATCAGAGATTGGAGAACCGCTATGGAACGTTGCCGCTCTAGTGCGGCAAAGTACAAAATTCAAATAAAATAAGACCACCAATTTGATTGTTGGTTGATAAGACATATCAGCCCGTTGTTGTATCTAATTGTAAAAACGATAAATTGAGAAAATTGTAAATAAAGTATAGCATATTGGTACGGATGTGACATCTACAGTGTCATGAACGAATATAAATCTGTCAGAATATGAATTAGCTTTTTAAACTTGACGTTTCGTAGAAGTGGTATCAACCTAATATTTCCTACACAGAAATATAGCCATTCTTGAGTTTATTAATACGTATTTCTCAAAAAGCAACACAAAAAACGTTGATGTCACTCCCGCCGAAAACTACATAGCACGACTCGCTCACATGCGACGGCGACGCTGCGCCATCGGTGACGCGCCGCATCACCGCTTGTCGCGCTATTCCGTACTTTCGGCACTTGTGAGATAAATAACTATTATTGTGATGACAGTAGGTAGTGCCAAATGCTGATGCTTTGAGAATACCTACTATTGATACTATTGACTATCAAAATATCTGTCAAATCCTGGCTAACTAGTTTAATTTTAATGCAGACACGATTTATCTCAATCAAATATATTCTCATACAATATATAAAATGAATAGTTTAACTGCGTGAGTATCCATTTTATTGAGATAAATCGTAGGTATTGTCAAAGCATCAGAATTTGACACTACCTACACTACGTCATTAGAATAATAATTCATGTCACAAGTGCCGAAAGTACGGAATAGCGCGACGAGCGGTGATGCGTCACCGAAGACTGAGTGTCGCCGTCGCATGTGAGCGAGTCGAGCTATCTAGTTTTTGGCAGGAGTGACATCAACGTTTATTGTGCTGCTTTTTGAGAAAAGTGTATTAAAAAAATAAATAAAAAATGGTAATATTTCTGTATAGGAAATGTTAGGTTGGTACCACTTTGACGAAATGTCAAGTTTAAAAAGCTAAGTCAAATTCTGGCAGATTTATATTTGTTCATGACACTGTAGATGTTACATCCGTACTAACATACTACAATAAAACTACAGTCATCGCTATACTTTATTTACAATTTTCTCAATTTATCGTTTTTAGAATTAGATATAAAGACGGGTTGATATTTCTTATCAACAAGCAATCAAATTGGTGATCTTATTTTATTTGAAATTTGTATTTTGTAATTTGCTGCACTAGAACAGCAACGTGCCATAGCGGTTCTCCAACCTGTGATGAAATCAGCTGTTTACGAGTGTGACAGCACAAAAACATATTTGTCAAAATCCTGGCTACTATATGTAGTTTCATATCAATGCAGATGCGACCGATCTCGATCAAATAGAATTTGCTCCTGCAGCTAAACTATTAACTTTACCAAAAAATGTTATAGACATAAATTATACAAAATTTCCTCTACTTTAATTTATTATTTATTTATTTTGATGAAATTACAGAAATGGCGGCTCTTTTGCAAAATCGTTGAAAAATGCTAAGAGTAAATAGCCAGTTCCTTTGGAGCATTTTGAACCAAAAGCTTTTCAGCTCTAAGTTTGGTCATAAAACCTCTAAATATGAACTTTCGTCCCGATACCTTTAGTAGTTTTTCCGGAATCGTCGCCACAAAAATCGTTTACACACACACAGACATACATACACACACACACACAGACATTTTTTTGTACCTTGGTCAAAAATGTTCAGGGGACCCAAAAAGACCTATTTCCGCTAAAATCTCAATTTTTACTTTATCATACGCAGTATAATAAAGTATTGTAATCATGCCAAAAAAAAATATTGAGTTTTTAGCGGAAATAGGTATTTTTGGGTCCCCTGAACATTTTTGACCAAGGTACAAAAAAATGTCTGTGTGTGTGTGTGTGTGTCTGTGTGTGCGTGTGTGTGTAAACGATTTTTGTGGCGACGATTCCGGAGAAACTACTAAAGGTATCGGGACGAAAGTTCATATTTAGAAGTTTCATGACCTAACTTAGAGCTGAAAAGCTTTTGGTTCAAAAGGGTCCAAAGGAACTGGTAGTTTATTCTAAGCCTTTTTCAAGGATTTTGCAAATGAGCCGCCATTTCTGTAATTTCGTCAAAATAGTTAAATAATAAATGAAAGTAGAGGAAATTTTGAATAATTTATGCCTATGACTTTTTTTGGTAAAATTAATAGTTTAGCTTCAAGAGCAAATTCTATTTGATCGAGATCGATCGCATCTGCATTGATATGAAATTACATTCCGGAGAAACTACTAAAGGTATCGGACCGAAAGTTCATATTTAGAAGTTTGATGATTGAACTTAGAGCTGAAAAGCTTTTGGTTCAAAAGGGTGCAAAGGAAGTGGGTATTTACTCTTTGCATTTTGCAACTATTTTGCAAATTAGCTGCAATTTCTATAATTTCGTCAAAGTAGTTAAATAATAAATTAAAGTAGAGGAAATTTTGAATAATTTATGCCTATGATATTTTTGGGTAAAATTAATAGTTTAGCTTCAAGAACAAATTCTATTTGATCGAGGTCGGTCGCATCTGCATTGATATGAAAAAATATTTGTCAAATCCCGGCTACTATGTGCCTGGATTTGACAAATATTTTTTGTGCTGTCATCACAGAAATGTCTATGGCTGTCACACTCGAAAACAGCTGATTTGAGCTGATTTCATCATAGGTTGGAGAACCGCTATGGAACGTTGCCGCTCTAGTGCGACAAAGTACAAAATACAAAATTCAAATAAAATAAGATCACCAATTTGATTGTTTGTTGATAAGAAATATCAACCCGTTGTTATATCTAATTGTAAAAACGATAAATAGAGAAAATTGTAAATAAAGTATAGCGATTAGTGTAGTTATGTATTTTAGTATGGTGGTACAGTAGTATGTGACATCTACAGTGTCATGAACGAATATGAATCTGTCAGAATTTGAATTAGTTTTTCAAACTTGACGTTTCGTAGAAGTGGTAGGTATCAACGCATTATCAACCTAACATTTCCTATACAGAAATATAACCATTTTGGAATATTTGTAAATACTTATTTCTCAAAACGCAACACAAAAAGCGTTGATGTCACTCCTGCCGAAAACTACATAGCGCGACTCGCTCACATGCGACGGCGACGCGCCGCCATC
The DNA here is from genome assembly GCA_964023965.1 of Melinopterus prodromus. NCBI lineage: Eukaryota > Metazoa > Arthropoda > Insecta > Coleoptera > Scarabaeidae > Melinopterus > Melinopterus prodromus. Next base: position 33,728,516 of record OZ030390.1, read on the forward strand.
GGTGACGCGCCGCATCAGCGCTCGTCGCGCTATTCCATACTTTCGGCATTTGTGAGATAATTAACTATTATTCTGATGACAGTAGGTAGTGTCAAATGCTGATGCTTTGACAATACCTACTATTGATACTATTGGCTATCAAAATATCTGTCAAATCCTGGCTAACTAGTTTAATTTTAATGCAGACACGATTATATCTCAATCAAATAGATTCTCATGCAGCTAAACTATTTTATATTTTGTATGATAAAGTAATGTGCCTGGCCACATCAGATTTTTTTTTTCGGCATGATTACAATACTTTACCATACTGCGTATGATAAAGTAAAAATGTCTGTGTGTGTATAATAAATTAAAGCAGAGGAAATTTTGAATAATTTATGCCAATGAAATTTTTTGGTAAAATTAATAGTTTAGCTGCAAGAGCAAATTCTATTATATTGAGATCGGTCGCATCTGCATTGATATGAACCTACATAGTGTGACGAAAGATACTACATTGCATTGTATAATTTAGGCCAGGTCATTTAACCCGTCCGTCCGGCAGACGATTGCTTAGTCAGAAATGCAGGCGTCGGGCTTTTTGATATAGAACAAAGGAAATTCCTTGTGGCACGCGTGCAAAGCGTGCACATTAACGTTTACCTATGTCAAGAAGCCGTGTGCAACCAAAAATCCTAACTAAGGATTTTTGGGGGCCTAAAGCGGGTCATGACGTCTTGCCAAATTAATATAAAAGCCACGGATTAGGATGGGAAGGATATCAGTAGCTTTGCAGCACCTACTTGTAGAGTAGCGCGACTATTGTATAGAGATTATCAGTAGCTTTGCAGCACCTACTTGTAGAGTAGCGCGACTATTGTATAGAGATTATCAGTAGCTTTGCAGCACCTACTTGTAGAGTAGCGCGACTATTGTATAGAGATCAGCTGTACTCGACGACGCGACGGTCTAATAAACCAAGGTATCATGTTACTCTGTTGTTTGTTTACATTCTAGGCAATTCCTGACCTACCTTCTTGCACCGTCTACATGAGCTACGTAACATGGTGGAGGCGCCGGCATGTGTTGCTTCTCTTACTGCCATGTTGCTTGCCACCCTGACCTGAATGAGCCGATGTTGTTCTCCTTTGGGATCCTTCCGGAGAAGTCGAAGCGGGAAGACCTTCATAGTTGTTGCAACAGATTACGCTACTCGATGGGTAGAAGCCAAGGCAATTCGAAATGGGAAAGCGGAAGCTGTAGCAGAGTTTCTTCTCGAGCACATCATAACCAGACATGGAACTCCACGAACACTCTTAAGCGATCGAGGAGCTGTATTCCGATCAGAACTCATCCAGGAACTATTAAGGTGTATGGGCGTGGTTAGTAGTTTCACCACCAGCTATCACCCGATGTGCAACGGTCTCACAGAGAGGTTCAACCACACCCTTGCCGATATACTGTCCATGTATACAAACACCACCCAAACTGACTGGTCCGAATACGTGGTGCATGCAACCTTTGCCTACAATACATCGTGGCAAGAAACCATCCAGACATCTCCATTCATGCTAGTATATGGGAGAGAACCCATTTTACCGACTCAAGCGAATCTGTCCAACCCAACCACACACGCGACTGTCACTGAGATACGAGAGAGAGCATTAGCAGCACGCGCCACTGCTGTAGAAAAAATACACACACAAAAATCGGAAACTAATTGCCCACGTACGTATGCGGTTTGCCACGCTCTCGTTCACCGGACTGATTATTGAATCATCTCACCATCTTCCTCCTTCTAGAATTGCGATGGTCATCTACCTAAGGGACATCTTTGAAGACGACTTCGACCGTGTACACAGACTCTCCTATGCTTGTACAGCGGTGCGTCACGTGTCGGCAGCTTTGTGTAGATGACCACCCATTCGTATTGAAGATCCAATTTCCTGTACCGTAGCTCCGCGATGTAACACCTTAGCGCACTGCGGACCCTCCAAGGAGTCTGAAGAAAATCGGGGTAGGAAGCATAGTTTATCGTGGTATGGTCTGCATTGATGAAGGTCAGGACCCATAATTGGGCGAAGTTCTTCTGTGGCGTCGTCGTGTCCCACGGCCAGAAACATGCCCGCATTCTGTATTATACATGTTTCTTCTTTCCAAGCAAACGGAGTTGCCTTCAGCTCGAACAACTCCCATTTTGTTGAGCCCTTCCTGATGGGTACCTTGATGGTTACCGTGATCATGTCCTTGGATATAGTGCAGTCTGCGATTGGGAGCTGATAATATTTGTGAACCTTCTCCGATGGGATTACGAGTTCGTACTGCTGTTTCCTCAGACTGGTGTTGAGTTGTTCCAAGTCTGTCTTTAATATCGAGGACATGATGATAGTGGCGGGTAAATGGTGGTTCTTGCAGCTATGTATGACATCACCATGTTTGATCTGGTTGGTTAGGGCGTTTATTCTCCGGGCGTTGAAGTATGCGTGGGACAGAGCTCGTTGGGCGTGTTTTAGCTTCTCCTGTTCCACACGACGAAGTTTGTAGTGCAGACGTTCCAAGTTCTTCATCCTGGACTCTAGGGTACGGAAGCTGTCCTGGGTTTGTTCTTGGTATACTTGGAATTTTTCCGAGTTGGTCCCGAACTGCTTGAACTCCTCCTGAAGGTCACTGGTCAATCGTTCAATGGTGTTTTTGATGGTGTCATCTTGGCTGATCAGGTCATCGAGCTGATGTTGGGTAGCTACTCCGCAGCACCAGTTGAAGGCGTCCCCCACGAAACTCAGCGACCGCTTGGTAATATTGCTGCTGAAGTCCTCTACGTCTGCCTCGGGGTATCGAAGTACAAATTCCTCCGTGGTCCATGTTTGCTGGATTAGTTTTAGTTGTTCGTCCACTGCGTCTCCTAATTTGTAGAGTTCTTGGCTCAATAGACAGGGTAACGGTATGGTCTCTTCTCGACAGTCAGTGTCCTCCATTGGAACTGGTTTGTATTGGTGGGGCCTCCAGTTTGACCGGTATATGATTGGTATCGTAGCCTCGTATACCAGCGCTCGTGGTAATGGTTTCCAGTGAATCCCGGCGCTAATGTGGACGGGGGTGTCCTCGGGGTGGCCGGCTATCAGTCGGGCAGTCCATAGCAAAGCAATGAACGTGAAGATAGCTGGCTGGCTCATCTTATGTGTCGTCATAATCGTCTAATTACGAGAAAAGAAAAACCCTTATTACTAAACGTTACTAATGTAATTACAACTATGATTTAAGACTGGGTATTTGGGCAGGGTAAGGTAGTCCATGGATCGTGGTAGGGGAGGATGCGGCTCACGTGCACGGTATCGATTTTAGGCTTCTTTCCCCTTCTCATCTCAATCTCGTAGTTGACTTCATTTACTTTCTGTTGAACAGTATATGGTCCGTACCATTGGAGCATCAACTTCTCACTTCTCCCCACTTTTCGGGTAGGTGTAAATACCTTCAAGTCTGTTGTCCTTATCTTGGTGGATCTTCATGTCCTCGTTCTGCAGGATTAGTGAGGGTATTTGCAGGCCCACCAACCTACCGTAAGACCAGAACCAACATCCCAGGATACCATACTATTGACGGAGCTGGACATGCAAGTAGACGAAGGGCTTCCCGTATCACAGCAACAACAACTGAGGGAGTTGCTAGGAAGCTACGAAGATTGCTTCTCCACATCGATGGAAACTATGGGATTTACAAACATGGTACAACACACCATTGAAGTGGACCATGGACCCCCCCTCAAGGTTAGACCCTACAGAGTGTCCCACAAGGAGCGAGAAATAATCGCCGAACAAATAGAAGAGATGTTGGAGAATGGAATCATACGACCCAGCCACAGTCCGTGGTCAAGCCCCGTGGTACTTGTCAAAAAGAAGGATAATAAAACAAGATTCTGCGTGGATTACCGAAAACTCAACTCGGTTACAAAAAAGTCTACTTACCCACTGTCCAACATCGACGATATCCTGATGTACATGGGCGGAGCCAAGTACTTTTCAACCCTCGATCTTTACAGTGGTTATTGGCAAGTCGGCCTGGCAGAGAAGTCGAAACAATATACGGCCTTCACATCCCCCGGACATGGCTTGTACGAGTTCAACGTCCTACCCTTCGGTCTCTGCAATGCACCGTGCTTATTTCAAAATCTGACGGACTCGGTATTTGGGGACATGAAGTGGAAAGAAGTATTGGTATACCTTGATGATATCATAGTGTTTTCTAACACATTTGAGGAACACATACAGAGATTGGAGAAAGTTTTGAAGAGATTAAGGCAAGCCGGCTTAACACTAAAACCATCCAAGTGTGTCTACGCGAAAAGAGAAGTACAAGTACTAGGATTCACAGTCAACGAGAAAGGAATACTACCCATCGAGGACCGTCTACAGAGTATCAACAATTTCCCAAAACCCACGACTATCAAGCATGGTGGAGGCGATATGGTCAAATCTTCATTCCTTCGTGATGCACCCTCAACTGTGGATGCAGCCAACCTATCAAAATATGTCAGAGTGCTTAAATCCCAACTGGACGTTGTCGGTGCCACACCTAAACATCACCAACCATCATAGCAACCAGCATATTTGGGCAGGAATGGAGTCAATAAAGGAGCAAGTGCAATCCCGAACCAAAAGGAACTATTTTGGAGACACCATATTTTTGATTTGGAATACCGCGCTAAGCATCATGGTCATTTTGGTGTTCCGACGTCTTCCAACAGCACTAGCAGCAGTACCCACGTCGGTGAGGGCATTTGATGCTGCCCACGAGGTTACGCTGATCATCTCCGCTGGGGTCATGAGTACAACAGTAATTATATGGTGTTGCCTGATGCTTGCCAAAAGAATATGGCAACGTAGAAGACTGGAGGGGACCGGCGCTACGGATTCTACCGAACCACCCCGCACGAAACACGCCGTTTCGACCAGTCTGAGGAGGCTATCCGACGAGATTGGCCACAACAGAGGAGCAAAAAAGGGCTCGAAATGTATAAATGAGGAGGCAACACGAGGGCTCATAGCAGAGGAAAAACCTGGCATTGAAGGGAGTCCAGGTATCCCTACAGTGACACCGCGTCACGGTACTCGGCCCAGACCATACTATGCAGCGGAGGTGTGCAATGGAGACAGGGTAGCATCAGTGGTATCGCTGGACCGACTGATCATCCGGATCACGGAGCAGGAGGAGCCAGCAGAGGAGACCAACCACAACGGCTGACAAAAACTCTCGATGTGTAAACTTACTGTATTGTTATGAATATTTTTTGGTTTTATGTGTATTTTTATATTTTGTTGTAGGCAAATAAAAATTGTAAGTGGTGCGTTCTTTCTTATCCCTATCCGTGGCTGTTCAGTTTTGTGTTTTTCTCTTTTCATTGCTCTGGGTCGAGCAATTGTTTGCCAGGAGGGTTGTGACGAAAGATACTACATTGCATTGTATAATTTAGGCCAGGTCATTTAACCCGTCCGTCCGGCAGACGATTGCTTAGTCAGAAATGCAGGCGTCGGGCTTTTTGATATAGAACAAAGGAAATTCCTTGTGGCACGCGTGCAAAGCGTGCACATTAACGTTTACCTATGTCAAGAAGCCGTGTGCAACCAAAAATCCTAACTAAGGATTTTTGGGGGCCTAAAGCGGGTCATGACGTCTTGCCAAATTAATATAAAAGCCACGGATTAGGATGGGAAGGATATCAGTAGCTTTGCAGCACCTACTTGTAGAGTAGCGCGACTATTGTATAGAGATTATCAGTAGCTTTGCAGCACCTACTTGTAGAGTAGCGCGACTATTGTATAGAGATTATCAGTAGCTTTGCAGCACCTACTTGTAGAGTAGCGCGACTATTGTATAGAGATCAGCTGTACTCGACGACGCGACGGTCTAATAAACCAAGGTATCATGTTACTCTGTTGTTTGTTTACATTCTAGGCAATTCCTGACCTACCTTCTTGCACCGTCTACATGAGCTACGTAACAATAGTAGACTGGATTTGTCAAATATTTTTTTGTGCTGTCACAACAGAAATGTCTATGGCTGTCACACTCGAAAACAGCTGATTTCATCAGAGATTGGAGAACCGCTATGGAACGTTGCCGCTCTAGTGCGGCAAAGTACAAAATTCAAATAAAATAAGACCACCAATTTGATTGTTGGTTGATAAGACATATCAGCCCGTTGTTGTATCTAATTGTAAAAACGATAAATTGAGAAAATTGTAAATAAAGTATAGCATATTGGTACGGATGTGACATCTACAGTGTCATGAACGAATATAAATCTGTCAGAATATGAATTAGCTTTTTAAACTTGACGTTTCGTAGAAGTGGTATCAACCTAATATTTCCTACACAGAAATATAGCCATTCTTGAGTTTATTAATACGTATTTCTCAAAAAGCAACACAAAAAACGTTGATGTCACTCCCGCCGAAAACTACATAGCACGACTCGCTCACATGCGACGGCGACGCTGCGCCATCGGTGACGCGCCGCATCACCGCTTGTCGCGCTATTCCGTACTTTCGGCACTTGTGAGATAAATAACTATTATTGTGATGACAGTAGGTAGTGCCAAATGCTGATGCTTTGACAATACCTACTATTGATACTATTGACTATCAAAATATCTGTCAAATCCTGGCTAACTAGTTTAATTTTAATGCAGACACGATTTATCTCAATCAAATATATTCTCATACAATATATAAAATGAATAGTTTAACTGCGTGAGTATCCATTTTATTGAGATAAATCGTAGGTATTGTCAAAGCATCAGAATTTGACACTACCTACACTACGTCATTAGAATAATAATTCATGTCACAAGTGCCGAAAGTACGGAATAGCGCGACGAGCGGTGATGCGTCACCGAAGACTGAGTGTCGCCGTCGCATGTGAGCGAGTCGAGCTATCTAGTTTTTGGCAGGAGTGACATCAACGTTTATTGTGCTGCTTTTTGAGAAAAGTGTATTAAAAAAATAAATAAAAAATGGTAATATTTCTGTATAGGAAATGTTAGGTTGGTACCACTTTGACGAAATGTCAAGTTTAAAAAGCTAAGTCAAATTCTGGCAGATTTATATTTGTTCATGACACTGTAGATGTTACATCCGTACTAACATACTACAATAAAACTACAGTCATCGCTATACTTTATTTACAATTTTCTCAATTTATCGTTTTTAGAATTAGATATAAAGACGGGTTGATATTTCTTATCAACAAGCAATCAAATTGGTGATCTTATTTTATTTGAAATTTGTATTTTGTAATTTGCTGCACTAGAACAGCAACGTGCCATAGCGGTTCTCCAACCTGTGATGAAATCAGCTGTTTACGAGTGTGACAGCACAAAAACATATTTGTCAAAATCCTGGCTACTATATGTAGTTTCATATCAATGCAGATGCGACCGATCTCGATCAAATAGAATTTGCTCCTGCAGCTAAACTATTAACTTTACCAAAAAATGTTATAGACATAAATTATACAAAATTTCCTCTACTTTAATTTATTATTTATTTATTTTGATGAAATTACAGAAATGGCGGCTCTTTTGCAAAATCGTTGAAAAATGCTAAGAGTAAATAGCCAGTTCCTTTGGAGCATTTTGAACCAAAAGCTTTTCAGCTCTAAGTTTGGTCATAAAACCTCTAAATATGAACTTTCGTCCCGATACCTTTAGTAGTTTTTCCGGAATCGTCGCCACAAAAATCGTTTACACACACACAGACATACATACACACACACACACAGACATTTTTTTGTACCTTGGTCAAAAATGTTCAGGGGACCCAAAAAGACCTATTTCCGCTAAAATCTCAATTTTTTTTTTCGGCATGATTACAATACTTTACCATACTGCGTATGATAAAGTAAAAATCGTTTGGAAAATGGTGTAACACATGTTTCTTTACTTATAAAGCATAATCCAATTATCTTATCCCCAGGTGTGTAACATTTATGATTTTACAATTATTGGTAAGTATATTCATAAACAACAAATCACCCTCTATTTTATTTTAATCAGAAAACAAGTCCGTCTCTATTTTTAAACGAGAATATAAATGCAGATTTTCACAACAAATAATCTGATGACAGACAAATCACCCTCGTTAATTGAATTTTTGCAAATCATGTAACATGGGTTCCCTCATTTTTAAAGCAGAATCCAATTACAAATTACGAATCCCATTACCAATTTGCACATACGTTAAATTTACGTTTATTGAGATATAGATAGGTACATGCCTGAAAATCGATAACTCCCAATTTTGTACTTTAGAAAAATGAAATATGTGTTTCTGTCTTTTAAGGCTATAGTTAGACGAACGGATAACACTTTGCGAGTAACAGGCCTCTTTTTTATGAATTTATGAATGGCAGAAATACATAGGCGATTAGCACGCTATAAGAACGCCTGTATATCGCGGCCAATACGCCTATGTATTTCTTCCCATTACAAAAGAAGATGCGGGTCGCCCGCAACGTTTTATGCGCCCGTGTAACTGCCTAAAGGAGAATTATAAATACCAATGTCCACGCTGTAACCTCGTTTTTGAGTCCTGTTTTTAATATATAGTTTTTTCATCAAAATTGTACCCGTTGACTTCGCCCTCTTAGGCTAGGTAGTACCAAAAATCCTTCTATTTCGTTCAAACCACAATTTATAAATGTTTGATTTGTTGTCTTTAGTTTTCAGCAAGATTGTTATTGTCTTCGACAACAGTAGGCATTTTTACCAACACTGTTGATGTTTGTGAAACTTCCATTTTGTGAATGCCATTTTGTGAAGGCGCACATGTCAAAACAAATAAATTAAACCTGTAAATGAATAATGTGTAATTTTTTAATGGAGGTGCATTAAGGTAATGTTATAAAAACCAGAAATGTTATAGTATGACATTCAGTTTTTTCGCAAAATGCGTCATATAAGAAATTAAAAATGGCAACATATATTTTTAATCCAAGTGATACTCCTAATTCAAAACAACCTCACAATTCAAAAGTTATGAAAACAAAGTCCCCATACTCCCCATGCAATCAGTCGAAATAACAAACACCCTGTATAGAATAGCCAGCATCTGTCGATGACAGGCAATCATTTCGCAACCTCCATTATACCCTACCTAATTAATAACTGAACATTCCACTCATCACTAGTTACATCGGTCGGCAGTAAATGTTTTCCAGACAAAAGAAACCGATTGGAAGCTATAAGCGCTAGTAGATATTGCACAAACTCTAAGCACAGCAAAAGTAAAAGTAACGCTGTTAGCGACGAGCAACTTCGACATTACCTACGGTACGCTGACCTGTCATTAGCATTTAATATAGTGCCAGCAGAGCTAAAGGCTCCCACAGGTAACTACGGTACTTTCACACTGGGACCCAATGAAGACCATACAGTCTACTACAGTGAAGATACCCCGTTAAACTATCGCAAGCTAAGATCGGTCGTGCGCCAAACTGCTAAGCACTTTGTTGAATATTCAACAAGTTCGAAGCGGACAGTAATAGACGATAATTACGCTCATAACTTTATTTTTTAACTGTTAAGATTAAGACTATGTTTCAGTTACACAAGTTATAGTAAAAATGGTTTGTCTGCAATGCAAAAAGTGTGTATTGAAAGTTTAGGTACCATTGGCACCATTTGGGACACAAGGTTTTTAATGCTACGTCTTTTCAGATCAATTATTTTATATTTTGATATGGCATGCTTTGTGAATGGTGTGGGCAAAAGATTCTTTTAGAATCAAATCAATTGAATCTGAAACATTATTCTTTATAACTATATTTGACGATATTTATTCAGATCCGGTTTGTAATTTAGTATCAATTTGTATCAATTAAAAAATAACTTGTAGGCTCTCTTTAGTTCTCTTCAGTTACGTTAAATTAAAAAAAATGTTTCAGATTATTATTATTATTATCGTAATCAAACGTCGTCTATTCCTAATATACCGTTTTTTATATAGAAAATCATATCTAAATGTTTTTAGACGATACACAGTATCAAGTCAAACTTTGCAATTAATTGCGGTTAATGTTACTTTATTAATATTAGACTGTAGCTTTTAATATTAGCAATGAATCAATTCATCTATATGAACAAAAAATACAAATATAATAGCGGTTAGAAAATTAAATTTCTGTAAACGAAATCTCCACATGCTAAACTAACACCTCGTACAAAAATGGTGGGATTGCTGTATATTCACTTTCCAACGTAAAATACAGTAATAGCAGAGTTCCCGGCACAACAGGAATTGCAAAGATTTATTTTGAAGTGTTTCCCTTTTACAAACCTTGAATTATGGATATGATAGCTATTTTAAAACCTAATATGCTTCGTCTGAGATTTCATAACTTTGCGTACATTCCTTTTTTTCAAGGAAAAATGTAACACTTTCCACACACGGCTGCGAGAGCTATGTGCTACATTGCTTGCTGACAAATTTGCACAATATCTTCAGCAACACGACCGTTTGCGACAGTAAAATTTGCATTGATGAGACAATGATGTTAAGCAAACAAATATATTTGTATAAAAAAAATCTTTGTTACCGTTAAAGCAGTGATGTCAAACCTGATGGCAAACCAAAATGGTATAAAATCAAAAATCATTACTAAAATCGAAATGATCTTAAAATATTTTGGGATTTGGGGATTAAAACTTTTGAGATTTTTAATGTTCATGATTTATCATTCATTTTTAATGTTCATCATTCTGTATTTAGAGATTGTGGCTAATTCTGAACTAAACTGGTCAAAAAAGATTTAGGGGTTAATGAAAAATATGTTAAAAATTTAAAGTTGATTTTCTCCCCAACCATTTTGATGATTCTCACTTACTGGTAGCCTAAATCTTCAGAAGATGTAAGGATGAAGAATTTTAATTTCAATTTCAACTGGTTTTTGCTTGAACTTTGAAGTACTATATAGAGTTCCAGCTAGCTATACCAAACTGGCAATAACTGGAATGACACTGTAATATTTTTTGTTGATTTTCAATTCACTTCATTATCTTTCTTTTTAAAGGCCACACAACAAGAACAGTAGGTAATAATAAAATGGCACGATTTCAAAGTTAATTTTCTCTAGACCCGATTAACTGGTTTTGATGATTTTTTATTCCCATGTGAGTTGATTCCTCAGTTTTAAACATATACGGGGAGAAAAAATTAGTCGGTATACATTTTTTTGACAACAAAATATTAAAATATCATTCTTTTTAAATATTTTTGTTAATATCATTTGAATGGGGGGTTGAGATTAAAAGCGTACTGTTGTAATTATTTTTAAACATGAAAGGTGAAGGTGTAGAGTTTATAAGCTATTTTGTATAAATTCAAGGGAAAATGGTTATCACGTAAAGTCGTACGTAATGTAGTATCAACTAAAGAAGCGAATGATAATTAATCCAGGTGAGGATAAATTATTGGAAAAAACACCTCCGCCTGGATTTGAGGGGCCCTCCATTATCCTCACCTGGATTTAATTATCATTCTCTTGTTTAGTTGATGTTATTTTGTATGATTTTCGTTAAATTGTAAAAAATTACTTAATTTTAAATTTAAAATGAAAAATGTTTGATAAAGATTCTTATTGTATTTTTATTTATTTTGTTAACTCCGAACTTGTGCTCGCATGCGCACGCATAGATAAATGCAAAATATTGAGGTGAGTCATCAAACATATCAAAAATTAACATACTGATGAAATTGATCTAACACGGTATTAGCAACTGGTATAAGAACCACTAAAATGATAAAATTCAAATGAGACAAAAAACTGTTTTACCAGTTAATCACTTTTATGAGTATTTTTTTTGTATGTGGCCCGCCAAAGTTCAGGTCAGAATTTTGTGGCTCACGCCCACAAATGAGTTTGACACCACTGCGTTAAAGTAATATTTTGCTTTGGTTTATAAATACGTTTACTTACATCAAAGAAATCCAATTTGATGTATTGTTAGTATGAATACACCATCTAACTGTTTTGTGAAATGGCGCTGTAAACTCTCTCTTCGCAGTTTTTCAAAATTGCCAAAAAGGCCGTGTGTTCGGCATTATAGAGCACGCCGGTTTAAGTTCCGATTACGAATCAGCATCCACTTTGTATCTTCTATTACCTTATTTATAATGTAGTCGTAAAACGGCTGAGAAGTGCAAAATCACAAATTGTACGAGGAGATTTTGCGCGACTGTACCTTCCCTCCGAAAAGGGCTGTTCAATAAATAGTCCAAATTAATTCCTTCAATCAAATAATAATTTCTTTAATCAAAGAACCATTTACAATAGCTGATTTTAACTTATCCACCAATATAGTTAATGCAAAAAATCAACTGATTTACTCTAAGTACTAATAAATAATTATTTGAACTAAATTGATTTGGTTCCATATAATAAAAAAATCTGATGTGGCCAGGCACATGACTTTATCATACAATATATAAAATTAATAGTTTAGCTGCATGAGAATCTATTCTATTGAGATAAATCGTAGGTATTGTCAAAGCATCAGCATTTGACACTACCTACACTACGTCATTAGAATAATAGTTATTTATGTCACAAATGCCGAAAGTACGGAATAGCGCGACGAGCGGTGATGCGGCGCGTCACCGAAGGCGGAGTGTCGCCGTCGCATATGAGCGAGTCGGCTATCTAGTTTTTGGCAGGAGCGACATCAACGTTTATTGTGTTACCTTTTAAGAAACACGTATTTAAAAAAAATAAATGATGTCTGTATAGTAAATGCTAGGTTGGTACCACTTTGACGAAACGTCAAGTTTAAAGGTGCGTTCCGATTGGTAGGTAATGGTAGCTATTGGCGGTGGTAGAATACGAAATTATAGTATTTCTTACATATCGTGATAATGACACATTAGTTTGCATGTACATAAACATGAGTCACTATCAATTTTCTATTAGAAATACTATAACGGCGTCTGCTACCACTGCCATTGTCACTAATGAAAACGCACCTTAAAAAGGTAATTCAAATTCTGACAGATTTATATTTGTTCATGACACATCCATACCAACATACTATACTAAAATAAAACTACACTCATCGCTATACTTTATTTATAATTCTCTCAATGTATCGTTTTTAGAATTATATATAAAGACGGGGTGATATTTCTTATCAACAAACAATCAAATTGGTGATCTTACTTTATTTGAAATTTGTATTTTATAATTTGCCGCACTACAGCGGCAACGTTCCATAGTGGTTTTCCAACCTCTGATGAGATCAGCTGTTTTCGAATGTGACAACACAAAAAAATATTTGTCAAAATCCTGGCTACTATGTAATTTCATATCAATGCAGATGCTACCGATCTCGATCAAATAGAATTTGCTCTTGAAGCTAAACTATTAATTTTACCAAAAAATTTCATAGGCATAAATTATTCAAAATTTCCTCTACTTTAATTTATTAATTAACTAATTTGTCGATATTACAGAAATGGCGGCTCATTTCCAAAATCCTTCAAAAAGGCTTAGAATAAACTAAAAAGCTAAACTATTAATTTTACCAAAAAATGTCATAGACATAAATTATTCAAAATTTCCTCTAGTTTAATTTATTAATTAACTATTTTGTCGAAATTACAGAAATGGCGGCTCATTTCCAAAATCCTTCAAAAAGGCTTAGAATAAACTACCAGTTCCTTTGGACCCTTGTGAATCAAAACCTTTTCAGCTCTAAGTTAGGTCATGAAACTTCTAAATATGAACTTTCGTCCCGATGCCTTCAGTAGTTTCGCCGGAATCGTCGCCACAAAAATCGTTTACACACATACACACACACACACACACACACACAGACATTTTTTTGTACCTTGGTCAAAAATGTTCAGGGGACCCAAAAGGACCTATTTCCGCTAAAATCTCAAATTTTTTTTTCGGCACGATTACAATACTTTACATACTGCGTATGATAAAGTAAAAATTGCAAAATTTAACAGAAAACATAACTAGCAATTGCATTTTTATCTGCGAAGGAATATTTCCTTGCCTCTGCTTGAGCAACAGATTTCATTGAGTCAATGCATTTTTATTTGAATTAAACAAAATTTTCTGCCTATTTTAGGGCAATTCATAGTCTAGAATTTGTTTATCGTGGAGATGATTCTCGTCCCAAAAGCAGAACTCGTAAAAGTTATTGATATTTACAACAAAAATGTATCAACGTTTTCCACAAAATGGAGTGTTCGTAGTTGGTACAGCGTAATTATCTATTATTATCATGGTTTTTAAATCTACCCTATTTTTTCTTCTAAATCATTAGAATTCTTTTATAAGATTAAAGAGTATTGATTTAAAACTGAATTAAGATTGATACATTTTGTATTTTTCTGATTAGTGTGAATTACTTCATTAGATTAAATATCTTCATATCATTGTTAACTTGGTAAACGAATAACACAAATAGGTAGGTACCGTCTGTGCGCAAGAATGTATACGGTGGGTGGCGCAGTCATAAGGATTTTGTATGCAAAGTAGCGAGGTGAAGTGGCAGCTCCACAACAAAAAAAAATAAGAGGTTAAATCTGAGTATCTGAACAAGTAATTACACCCAGATGGCAGAGACTACCGAGAACCAATCCCAATGAAATGAATTTATTCATTAGGTGAGGTCTAGAACTATGCAGGTAAGTATACGCGACGTCGCAAAAGAAAACTTCCCGGCTGGTCCTTTTAATTTAAATGTAAATCGGCGGAGTATATTCCTTGCCCCTTACCTTATAGATGCCATCTACGAGTTTGATAAGCTCCTCGGTCTCCATTTTGGGTACGTTGCACTTCTTTTCAGTCGATTCTAAACGCACTGTTGCAACTATTTAGCATCCATAGTAATTAAGGCGGATAACTACTAACACACTGCGGTCGCGCACACTACGTCACTCGATTAACGTTTTCTTCACAGCACACTAAATTAGATTGTCTAACCCGGTAAAATGTTTCAACGGATTTACGCGTAACTCTTTCTTCTACAAAGTTCCAATTATAATACGAACCGGCTAATTAATTTGCTTTCCTCCTCAGTTCCGCGGCTTGGTATCTGAAACAAACAAATCAATTAGCTACAAAGCTGTGGGGTGGCAACCTATTTGCTTGTAATTGTTCCGAACAGACATTCTTTGAACTAAAAGAACAGACTCGGTCCCTTTTGAAGGAAATAACATGATTAAAACTGTAATCTCTTAAGAAACGGAGAATTTGCAGACTTAGTCCTAGGTAATTGTTAACTTGATTACGAAGCTATAAACATTTAATGTTGATAGTTGTTGTTGTCATTGTTATTTTTGTATTTCTGTAAAACTACAGACTTTTGTACATGTGTACAAAACTACAGTGTTTTGACATTTTGTAAGTTAAAAATGCTCATTTCATAATCAATTTCGTACTTGTTGGTAGTATATAAAAATGAACTAAGTTAACCTGGTTTCCAAGGACTTCAGCGCCACCTGCGTCGAAACTGATATTGCCATCTTTTGCCACCCTTTGCATCCGACAAGGTTTGTTGCAACCTTTGTAGACCAGGCAATAGAGCAGAAAACGACTGAGTTCGTGACAAAAATACTAGCAGGAAGTCGAGGGCCACGTGGAACAGTCCGTAGATGTATTGTGGTGCGTTTCCTACTCGCAAAACTTCAAAATATCGTGTTTTTTTTTTCGTCATTTGCTTGTAAATACTGTACCGATCGAGCAATCTTGATAATCTCAACAGACTAATTATAGAGAATGAAAAGACGAAAAAAACCTGCCCGGACTCGATTGAATTAATATTAACGGAAGAACCTGCGTTTTTTAAAAAAAATATAACCCCGCCATTTTCAAAGATGTAGCGGACGGTTTACGCGATTGATGGGCACTTTGAGTGTTGACAACCCAGGCGTTGTCCGATGATTAGTTTTTGCACAATTGTGATTTAAATATTTTTATGCAATATGTTTCGGCGAGCCAGGTTATGCGTCGGAGGTAGTCCGATTTTAATGTTTTTTACATATTTCGAAAGTAGTAGCATTGTGGTACAAAACGTCTATTCTGATTTTGCGTTAAAATGTTGCGACATAGGTGAAAAATGCTTGCAAACATGACGTATCTATAGTAATACAATCGCGCTGCGAGCGTGCGCTGCCCGCGTCGCACAGTGGGCAATTTGGACCTTTTACCGGGACAAAAGCCATAAATATCTTTTGAGAAAATAACCAGTCCAGGGTGACTAGGGAACAATAATGTAGGGATATTTCAAAAATTACTCGTTTACTACAACCCTACTTAATGTTCTGAGTAAACAAAGTCGGGGTGTAAATATTCGGTTCCTAATAGAATTTACCCAGTACGTTTTGTGCGCTCAGTCAATCGATATTAACTTTTCGTACATCTGTGAAGTGTTTATTTCAAGAATGTATTCATTTAGCACTGGTATGTATACATTATATTATAATAGTTACTTGGTGTGAATTTGTTCTTTAATATAATATTACTGCTTTAAATTGTTCTCTATTTGTGTACTCTGCTGAGTGATTTCTATTTACTTGTGTCGACATTTCGTTAGTAACCACCAGAAGCTTCCAAGGGTTTGTTTATTGTAACATGTAGGGAAATTAACGTAGTTATTCAGGATGTTAAGCTTTTTTGCGTATTTTTGAGCAATTATGAAAAATATTTCATTTTCAGAGGTAAGTCACAATAACAAGAAAGGAATATTTTGATGTGTGGCTACAACATGGCAAGAAAAGTCGAAATGAAGAGATTTTTAAGCACATAACATCCAGCTATTGATCAACAAGTGTTTTAGACATGAGTGTAATGAACATAAAGCAGACTATCAGCCAGTTTTCCAAAAAAAAATGTGATCGTTGATGAGGTTTTCCTAACAAAGTTTGAAGAATGGATCTGTGGTGAAGACATAACTTTTTCTATACAGTTTACCGAGCCAACACCATCAACCTCATCATTGGATAGTGTAGGTAGACCTATTAAAGCTTTTGACGAAGCAAGTTCTAAAGCAAAGTGAAGAAGACTGCAGGATTTATTAGATTTAAGGAGTAAGAATGAAATTGTGTTTGCTACCGAATCCGCTATACGTTCATCTGGCAAAAGAGACGTAGCTACTATTGTGCGGGATATAAATTCGTCATCCAAGAAGGTAACAGCTTTGAAAAATGTAAGTAAATCTGCTGACAAGCAACGAGCATATACGGTAGAGGAAGCCTTAGCACTGTTTGTGGATTGCAAGAAAACCAAGCATACGTACAAACTATTACGAAAACGTGCAAGAGGTATAGGACATAATATATATCCATCATATGGTAGTGTTCAAAAGGCCAAGAGTGATTGCTGTCCAAAAAATCTGATGTGGCCAGGCACATGACTTTATCATACCATATATTAATAGTTTAGCTGCAGGAGATTCTATTTGATCGAGATCGGCCACGTCTGCATTAAAATAAAACTACTAGAACTAGACAGATATTTTGATTATATTTACAGTATGTAATGTCAAAACATCAGCATTTGACACTACCTACTATCATTAGAATCACAATATCTGACAAATCCTGGCTAACTATTTATAATACTAGTGTTTTAATGCAGTACGAGCGATCCCCATGAAATAGAATTTGCTCATGCGGCTAAAATATATTATTTTACCAAAAAATTTCATAGTCATGAATTATTCGGAATTTCCTCTCCATTAATTTATTATTTAACTATTTCGACGAAATTCCAGAAATAGCGGCTTATTTGCAAAATATTTCAAAAATGCTAAGACTAAACCTCCTTGTCATACTACATATGATAAAGTAAAGAGGTTATTGGTTCTGATGATTAATATATTATATTGGCTTCTAGCATACTATATTTTCGGGTTTTACCCCGTCTTCAGTGCTAACTACAAAAGTTCATAAAGAATTATGCTCAATATTCAAAATATGTTTTAATGTTACCATACCGTCTTACACTCTTTCTTGTATTTATTCTCGAAAACATAAGAACATGGCTATCCGCAATCGAAATACACATTGACACCAAGATGTTTTAATATTGTTGCACTGTACGTGCGCGCGTCCTAGCATTCTTCATGCATTTGCGTGTTGAATTGACGTTTCGCAACCGCTGACGTTCTGAATACTGTCAAAAGATTCAAAATATCCTAGCTACCTGCTATTAATGCAGACACGATTTCGATCAAATAGAATTTGCTCCTGCAGCTAAACTATTCATTTTACCAAAAAATGTTATAAACATAAATTATACAAAATTTCCTCTACTTTAATTTATTATTTATCTATTTTGACAAAATTGCAGAAATGGCGGCTCAATTGCAAAATCGTTGAAAAATGCTAAGAGTAAATAGCCAGTTCCTTTGGACCCTTTTTAACCAAAAGCTTTTCAGCTCTAAGTTTAGTTATAAAACTTCTAAATATGAACTTTCGTCCCGATACCTACGGTAGTTTCTCCGGAAACGTCTCCACAAAAAACGGGTACACACACACACACACACACACACACAGACATTTTTTTGTACCTTGGTCAAAAATGTTCAGGGGACCCATAAAGACCTATTTCCGCTAAAATCTCAATTTTTTTTTTCGGCACGATTACAATACTTCATCATACTGCGTATGATAAAGTAAAAATCTGATGTGGCCAGGCACATGACTTTATCATACAATATATACAATTAATAGTTTAGCTGCATGAGAATCTATTCTATTGAGATAAATCGTAGGTATTGTCAAAGCATCAGCATTTGACACTACCTACACTACGTCATTAGAATAATAGTTATTTATGTCACAAATGCCGAAAGTACGGAATAGCGCGACGAGCGGTGAAGCGGCACGTCACCGAAGGCGGAGTGTCGCCGTCGCATATGAGCGAGTCGGCTATCTAGTTTTTGGCAGGAGCGATATCAACGTTTATTGTGTTGCTTTTTAAGAAATACGTATTAAAAAAAATAAATGATTTCTGTATAGTAAATGCTAGGTTGGTACCACTTTGACGAAACGTCAAGTTTAAAGGTGCGTTCCGATTGGTAGGTAATGGTAGCTAATGGCGGTGGTAGAATACCAAATTATAGTATTTCTTACATATCGTGATAATGACACATATTAGTTTGCTTGTGCATAAACATAAGTCACTATCAATTTACTATTGGAAATACTATAACGGCGTCTGCTACCACTGCCATTATCACTAATGAAAACGCACCTTAAAAAGGTAATTCAAATTCTGACATATTAAGATTTGTTCATGACACATCCCTACCAACATACTAAAATAAAACTACATTTATCGCTATACTTTATTTATAATTTTCTCAATGTATCGTTTTTAGAATTAGATATAAAAACGGGTTGATATTTCTTATCAACAAACAATCAAATTGGTGATCTTACTTTATTTGAAATTTGTATTTTATAATTTGCCGCACTACAGCGGCAACGTTCCATAGTGGTTCCCCAACCTCTGATTGCCTCTGATGAGATCAGCTGTTTTCGAATGTGACAACACAAAAAAATATTTGTCAAAATCCTGGCTACTATGTAATTTCATATCAATGCAGATACGACCGATCTCGATCAAATAGAATTTGCTCTTGAAGCTAAACTATTAATTTTACCAAAAAGTTTCATAGGCATTAATTATTCAAAATTTCCTCTACTTTAATTTATTAATTAACTATTTTGTCGAAATTACAGAAATGGCGGCTCAGTTCCAAAATCCTTCAAAAAGGCTTAGAATAACCTAAAAAGCTATACTATTAATTTTACCAAAAAATGTCATAGGCAGAAAATATTCAAAATTTCCTCTACTTTAATTTATTATTTGACTATTTTGACGAAATTACAGAAATGGCGGCTCATTTGCAAAATCCTTGAAAAAGGCTTAGAATAAACTACCAGTTTCTTTGGACCCTCTTGAACCAAAAGCTTTTCAGCTCTAAGTTAGGTCATGAAACTTCTAAATATGAACTTTCGTCCCGATACCTTTAGTAGTTTCTCCGGAATCGTCTCCACAAAAATCGTTTACACACACACGCACACACACACACACACACACACACACACAGACATTTTTTTGTACCTTGGTCAAAAATGTTCAGGGGACCCAAAAAGACCTATTTCCGCTAAAATCTCAATTTTTTTTTTCGGCATGATTACAATACTTTATCTTACTGCGTATGATAAAGTAAAAATGATATGATTCATGTAACAGAATACAGTGTTACTATCAATTTACAATCCATTTAAGAACTCACCGTAAAACGTCTTGTAAAGGCGCAAGATGCAG
Organism: Melinopterus prodromus; assembly: GCA_964023965.1. Taxonomy (NCBI): domain Eukaryota; kingdom Metazoa; phylum Arthropoda; class Insecta; order Coleoptera; family Scarabaeidae; genus Melinopterus; species Melinopterus prodromus. Next base: position 33,748,844 of record OZ030390.1, read on the forward strand.
TTTTTTTACGTCTTCTAGAAAGTAATATGAATACATAGTTTTAATCTAATTAGTGCATTTTACCAATTGGACAGGTATCAGAAGAAGCACAAGAATCGCGAAATAAAGATTGTAGACGTTTTAGAGTAAACAACACAAGAAAAGGTAGCCGTATTCATACTAATACAGATTTAATTACAATGCTTTTAATCACTTCCGATCCATTAGTAAATAGTTACCGGGAATCACCCTGTAAATCAAAAGGTTTCATATCCAAAGAATGCTTACTAATGTTAAAAGAAAGTCACCACCCCCTACTCCCCAGTTAATTCGCAGTGATGATTTTGTTAATATTAGTGATAATTAAATTTATACTGTTGAGGATTCTTCTGAATTAGAATCTGAATCTGACTCCGATTCTAGTCAGTATTTTTTGTATTATAAGGTTAGTGTAGTTTTAAGTTAGATATTATTGTTTATTTTTATGTAATTACTATCTAATAATAATACTACAAACATAATATGAAAGTGTATAGCTGTGTCAATATATAAATAAATACGCAAATAAAAAATCTGATGTGGCCAGGCACATGACTTTATCATACAATATATAAAATTAATAGTTTAGCTGCATGAGAATCTATTCTATTGAGATAAATCGTAGGTATTGTCAAAGCATCAGCACTTGACACTACCAACACTACGTCATTAGAATAATAGTTATTTATGTCACAAATGCCGAAAGTACGGAATAACGCAACGAGCGGTGATGCGGCGCGTCACCGAAGGCGGAGTGTCGCCGTCGCATGTGAGCGAGTTGCGCTATCTAGTTTTTGGCAGGAGCAACATCAACGTTTATTGTGTTGCTTTTTAAGAAATACGTTAAAAAAAAAATCTGATGTGGCCAGGCACATGACTTTATCATACAATATATAAAATTAATAGTTCAGCATTTGTCATCAGCATTTGACACTACCTACACTACGTCATTAGAATAATAGTTATTTATGTCACAAATGCCGAAAGTACGGAATAGCGCGACGAGCGGTGATACGGCGCGTCACCGAAGGCGGAGTGTCGCCGTCGCATATCAGCGAGTCGCGCTATCTAGTTTTTGGCAGGAGCGACATCAACGTTTATTGTGTTGCTTTTTAAGAAATACTTAAATTTAAATTTTTAAAAATAAATGATTTCTGTATAGTAAATTCTAGGTTGGTACCACTTTGACGAAAGGTGCGTTCCGATTGGTAGGTAATAGTAGCTAATGGCGGTGGTAGAATACGAAATTATAGTATTTCTTACATATCGTGATAATGACACATATTAGTTTGCATGTACATAAACATGAGTCACTAGCAATTTTCTATTGGAAATACTATAACGGCGTCTGCTACCACTGCCATTATCACTAATGAAAACGCACCTTAAAAAGGTAATTCAAATTCTGACAGATTTATATTTGTTCATGACACATCCCTACCAACATGCTAAAATAAAACTACACTCATCGCTATACTTTATTTATAATTTTCTCAATGTATCATTTTTAGAATTAGATATAAAGACGGGTTGATATTTCTTATCAACAAACAATCATATTGGGGATCTTATATTATTTGAAATTTGTATTTTATAATTTTGCGCACTACAGCGGCACGTTCCATAGTGGTTCTCCAACCTCTGATGAGATCAGCTGTTTTCGAATGTGAGAACACAAAAAAATATTTGTCAAAATCCTGGCTACTATGTAATTTCATATCAATGCAGATGCGGCCGATCTCGATCAAATAGAATTTGCTCTTGAAGGTAAACTATTAATTTTACCAAAAAATGTTATAGGCATAAATTATTCAAAATTTCCTCTACTTTAATTTATTAATTAACTATTTTGTCGAAATTACAGAAATGGCGGCTCATTTCCAAAATCCTTGAAAAACGCTTAGAATAAACTAAAAAGCTAAACTATTAATTTTACCAAAAAATGTCATAGGCATAAATTATTCAAAATTTCCTCTGCTTTAATTTATTATTTAACTATTTTGACGAAATTACAGAAATGGCGGCTGATTTCTAAAATCCTTGAAAAAGCCTTGGAGTAAACACCCAGTTCCTTTGGACCCTTTTGAACCAAAAGCTTTTCAGCTCTAAATTTAATCATGAAACTTCTAAATATGAACTTTCGTCCCGATACCTTTAGTAGTTTCTCCGGAACCGTCGTCACAAAAATCGGGTACACACATACACACACACACACACACACACAGACATTTTTTTGGACCTTGGTCAAAAATGTTCAGGGGACCCAAAAAGACCTATTTCCGCTAAAATCCCAATTTTTTTTTTCAGCACGATTACAATACTTTACCATACTGCGTATGATAAAGTAATAAATGATTTCTGTATAGTAAATGCTAGGTTGGTACCACTTTGACGAAACGTCAAGTTTAAAGGTACGTTCCGATTGGTAGGTAATGGTAGTTAATGGCGGTGGTAGAATACGAAATTATAGTATTTCTTACATATCGTGATAATGACACATATTAGTTTGCATGTACATAAACATGAGTCACTAGCAATTTTCTATTGGAAATACTATAACGGCGTCTGCTACCACTGCCATTATCACCAATGAAAACGCACCTTAAAAAGGTAATTCAAATTCTGACAGATTTATATTTGTTCATGACACATCCCTACCAACATACTAAAATAAAACTACACTCATCGCTATACTTTATTTATAATTTTCGCAATTTATCGTTTTTAGAATTAGATATAAAGACGGGTTGATATTTCTTATCAACAAACAATCAAATTGGTGATCTTATTTTATTTGAAATTTGTATTTTATAATTTGCCGCACTACAGCGGCAACGTTCCATAGTGGTTCTCCAACCTCTGATGAGATCAGCTGTTTTCGAATGTGACAACACAAAAAGTATTTGTCAAAATCCTGGCTACTATGTAATTTCATATCAATGCAGATGCGACCGATCTCGATCAAATAGAATTTGCTCTTGAAGCTAAACTATTAATTTTACCACAAAATGTCATAGGCATAAATTATTCCAAATTTCCTCTACTTTTATTTATTAATTAACTATTTTGTCGAAATTACAGAAATGGCGGCTCATTTGCAAAATCCTTCAAAAAGGCTTAGAATAAACTACCAGTTCCTTTGGACCCCTTTCAACCAAAAGCTTTTCAGCTCTAAGTTTGGTAACAAAACTTCTAAATATGAACTTTCGTTCCGATACCTTTAGCAGTTTCTCCGGAATCGTCGCCACAAAAATCATTTACACACAGACATACATACGCACAGACACACACACACACACACACACAGACATTTTTTTGTACCTTGGTCAAAAATGTTCAGGGGACCCAAAAAGACCTATTTCCGCTAAAATCTCAATTTTTTTTTTCGGCATGATTACAATACTTTATCTTACTGCGTATGATAAAGTAAAAAAGGCTGTTCAAATGTATACTTGAGTTTCTGTTACATTTATAATAATTTCTTTTATTTCTTTAGATTTGTTTTCATATTTTTCATTCACAGTTTCAGAATTTTTAACCCCCACAAATAATTATGTACTCCCTTAATTATAAGAATTTTTTCAGTATTTTTTATTTATTTGCATCTATAATGTTATAGAATTTTGACACAAAATTTATTTTATATCACCATTAAAGCAACCCCCCATAAGGATTAGATTTTTTTACTTTATCATACGCAGTATAATAAAGTATTGTAATCATGCCAAAAAAAAATATTGAGTTTTTAGCGGAAATAGGTATTTTTGGGTCCCCTGAACATTTTTGACCAAGGTACAAAAAAATGTCTGTGTGTGTGTGTGTGTGTCTGTGTGTGCGTGTGTGTGTAAACGATTTTTGTGGCGACGATTCCGGAGAAACTACTAAAGGTATCGGGACGAAAGTTCATATTTAGAAGTTTCATGACCTAACTTAGAGCTGAAAAGCTTTTGGTTCAAAAGGGTCCAAAGGAACTGGTAGTTTATTCTAAGCCTTTTTCAAGGATTTTGCAAATGAGCCGCCATTTCTGTAATTTCGTCAAAATAGTTAAATAATAAATGAAAGTAGAGGAAATTTTGAATAATTTATGCCTATGACTTTTTTTGGTAAAATTAATAGTTTAGCTTCAAGAGCAAATTCTATTTGATCGAGATCGATCGCATCTGCATTGATATGAAATTACATTCCGGAGAAACTACTAAAGGTATCGGACCGAAAGTTCATATTTAGAAGTTTGATGATTGAACTTAGAGCTGAAAAGCTTTTGGTTCAAAAGGGTGCAAAGGAAGTGGGTATTTACTCTTTGCATTTTGCAACTATTTTGCAAATTAGCTGCAATTTCTATAATTTCGTCAAAGTAGTTAAATAATAAATTAAAGTAGAGGAAATTTTGAATAATTTATGCCTATGATATTTTTGGGTAAAATTAATAGTTTAGCTTCAAGAACAAATTCTATTTGATCGAGGTCGGTCGCATCTGCATTGATATGAAAAAATATTTGTCAAATCCAGGCTACTATGTGCCTGGATTTGACAAATATTTTTTGTGCTGTCATCACAGAAATGTCTATGGCTGTCACACTCGAAAACAGCTGATTTGAGCTGATTTCATCATAGGTTGGAGAACCGCTATGGAACGTTGCCGCTCTAGTGCGACAAAGTACAAAATACAAAATTCAAATAAAATAAGATCACCAATTTGATTGTTTGTTGATAAGAAATATCAACCCGTTGTTATATCTAATTGTAAAAACGATAAATAGAGAAAATTGTAAATATTGCACATATCCATTTAAATAATGCACCCTTAAATCGTACCCTTTAATACGTAATGAAACACGATAAAGTATAGCGATTAGTGTAGTTATGTATTTTAGTATGGTGGTACAGTATGGACATCTACAGTGTCATGAACGAATATGAATCTGTCAGAATTTGAATTAGTTTTTCAAACTTGACGTTTCGTAGAAGTGGTAGGTATCAACGCATTATCAACCTAATATTTCCTATACAGAAATATAACCATTTTTGAATATTTGTAAATACTTATTTCTCAAAACGCAACACAAAAAGCGTTGATGTCACTCCTGCCGAAAACTACATAGCGCGACTCGCTCACATGCGACGGCGACGCGCCGCCATCGGTGACGCGCCGCATCAGCGCTCGTCGCGCTATTCCATACTTTCGGCATTTGTGAGATAATTAACTATTATTCTGATGACAGTAGGTAGTGTCAAATGCTGATGCTTTGACAATACCTACTATTGATACTATTGGCTATCAAAATATCTGTCAAATCCTGGCTAACTAGTTTAATTTTAATGCAGACACCATTATATCTCAATCAAATAGATTCTCATGCAGCTAAACTATTTTATATTTTGTATGATAAAGTAATGTGCCTGGCCACATCAGATTTTTTACTTTATCATACGCAGTATGTAAAGTATTGTAATCGTGCCGAAAAAAAATTTTGAGATTTTAGCGGAAATAGGTCTTTATGGGTCCCCTGAACATTTTTGACCAAGGTCCAAAAAAATGTCTGTGTGTGTGTGTGTGTGTATGTCTGTGTGTGTGTAAACGATTTTTGTGGCGACGATTCCGGAGAAACTACTAAAGGTATCGCGACGAAAGTTCAAATTTAGAAGTTTTATGACCAAACTTAGAGCTGAAAAGCTTTTGGTTCAAAAGGGTCCAAAGGAACCGGCTATTTACTCTTAGCATTTTTCAACGATTTTGCAAATGAGCCGTCATTTCTGTAATTTCATCAAAATAGATAAATAATAAATTAAAGTAGAGGAAATTTTGTATAATTTATGTCTATAACATTTAATGGTAAAATTAATAGTTTAGCTGCAGGAGCAAATTCTATTTGATCGAAATCGTGTCTACATTAATACTAGGTGCCCCGGATATTTTGAAGTTTTTGACAGTATTTGGAACGTCAGCGTTTGGGAAACGTCAATTCAACACGCAAATGCATGGAGAATTGCTATGAGGAGCTAGGTGAAACAATACTGAAACGACAACAATATTGAAAAACAATATTTCGAGTGCGGATAGCAATGTTGTTTTCGCGAATAAATATACAAGAAAGACTGTAAGACGGTATGTTAACCTTAAAACTTATTTGGAATATTGAGCATAATTCTTTATGAACTTTTGTAGTTAGCACTGAAGATGGCGTAAAACTCGAAAATATAGTATGCTAGAAGCCAATATAATATATTAATCATCAGAACCAGAATCTTTTTACTTTATCATCCGTAGTATGACAACACTCCATATTTAGAAGCTTTCTGTTGAACTAAGGGTCCAAAGGAACTGGCGTTTTAGTCTTAGCATTTTTGAAAGATATTGCAAATAAGCCGCTATATCTGGAATTTCGTCGAAATAGTTAAATAATAAATTAAAGTAGAGGAAATCTGAATAATTTATGACTATGACATTTTTTGGTAAAATTAATAGTTTAGCTACATGAGCAAATTCTATTTCATCGAGATCGCTCGTACTGCATATAAACTAGTTAGCCAGGATTTGTCAGATATTGTGATTCTAATGACAGTAGGTAGTGTCAAATGCTGATGTTTTCACATTACCTACTGTAAATATAATCAACATGTCTCTAGTCTAGTACTAGTAGTTTTATTTTAATGCAGACATAGTGCAGACTAGTACTAGTAGTTTTATTTTAATGCAGACATGGCCGATCTCGATCAAATAGAATCTCATGCAGCTATTAATTTTACTATTAATTTTATATATGGTATGATAAAGTCATGTGCCTGGCCACATCAGATTTTTACTATTTTTAGTGTGTTCTGACATATGATATTATCATATTCACAAGGTTTCAGAATTTTTACACGATACGTATTTTTGACACCCTTGACAACAACCCCGGTAAGGATTAGATTTTTTCCACTATTTTCCGATGATCTAACGATTACTTTACATTCAATAATGAAGAAAAATAATTTTGTACCGCTAAAAGATCCAAATTGCCCACTGTGGCGTCGGTAGCCTCTCACTACTCGACCGCGTTGGAGCGCGCGGCAGTTTTCGGTTTGCAAGCATTTTTCATTTTTTTTACTTTCGAAATACGTAAAAAAATTAAAATCGGACTACCACCTACGCATCCAAGCGCGCCGAAACATATTGCATAAAAATATTCAAATCGCAATTGTGCAAAAACTACTCATCGGAGAACGCCTGGGTTGTCCACACTCCAAGTACCCATCAATGAAAGCATCAAGATTGCTCCATCGGTTCAGTTTTTATAAGCGAAAAAAGGAGAAAAACAAGTTTTTTTGAGGTTTTTTGTTTATAACAAATTAAGAAATAATATTTGCGAGTAGGAAACTCATGAAAATACACCTACGGACTGTTCCACGTGACCTGGGACAGTCTGCTTTCTGCTAGTATTTTTATCACGCAAAAATCTCTTGCCTGGTCTATTGTGGGACATGTTGTATACAGGCTGCTAACCGTATGAGTGGTCAAGCTTTACAATCCAGTGCAACGAAACAAAACAACCGAAAAAATTTAGACCCCTAGCCGCAAAAAAATTTCCACATAGCTGACGAGGACTATAGATACTGTACCCTACTACGAGTAGTAAAGTAGAAGAATGAAACAGAATGTAACAGCTGTAATTAAAGATGAACAAGAAACATACTATAATTAAGCAGCTTATGTAATATTCTTTATTCGTTCCCTATGGATAAACACCCATTACCAAAATGGTTTTCATGTTCTAATACCTACATGTCCAATGGTCAAACGTGTCTATACGTGTTTACAAGTACATAACACTTATACATAATACTTGCATTACGTACCTAGTTGCTTACTTTACTTTCTGGATAACCGAATTCATTCTCATTCATTCACCATTTTTGACGATATCACCAACATATATTTACTTTCTAAACGTTCTAAAGTCTATCTGCAATCGCTTGATTATACACCCATGAAATAAAAATGATCGCAAGAACACATATCAACAAAGCAAAAACAAAAGCACTTTTACTGCCAGGGACATTCCGCTCTATAAAAAATGCAACGCTCGATAAATGCCAATAGCTATTATATCACCCGTACATGGAAGACTTTCTCCGCGCTATCGAGGAAAGTTAACTCAACAAATGTGTACATTTTAATTTATTAGAAACTGTTTCAAGATCGACTATATTACCGCAAGCTAGCATAAAATAACATTGAAGTTCAACACAACAAAACTACTATGGTACTTAAAAGTCTTGATTAATTTTCAAGACAGCCTCACGTAGTATGTCTATAGACGTCGCACATTGGGCTATTTGACCCAAAAAGCTGAGAATAAATCAAATTTCTAAATTGTTAAATTCCAAAAAAGTAAACTTGTTTCTCGGATAGGTAAAGGACCGATGTACTAAAAGGCGGTAATATTTTTTCACCTGAGCCCTGTGCCACGTGTCCTTGTCAGCGAAAAGTTAGATTTGACTATGGCTTAACATAGATACACATAGTTTTAAGAAAAAATGTGACTTTTTTGTTATATCTTCTTTAGAACCAAGTATGAACATCCATTTGACATTGTTTCTATTAAAATTTACCCACAATTTTGTTTATTATAGGGCCGAGTACATTCGCAGTTATAATGTTTTAGTTATGTGTTTTACTTTAGCTTAATAGTTAGAGTTTAGCCTATTGAGCTCTTGAAAGTAGTTCAAATTATAGTACACACATTTGACATTATAACTACTGCAAAATCTGCTACGAATAGGTGCTGATGCGGTTTTTGTGATTTTATTTCTATCACGTAGTAAAGTGAAATCAAAGAATCGATTTGTAATTTGATGCAATTCCTTGAAACCGTGATAATTGAGGTAATTTAGAACATATTTAACCACATTTAGTTATATACAAATGATTACGGTTGTCGAGATATTGACAATTTTATGTTCAATAATCTTGTATGTTGTAAATGCCGTTCTGTACGTATATTTTTCCGTTTTGGTTCATGTATAGCAAACAACCCCGATGATCTAGACTCTTAAAAATCATCCGAAAAAAATTAAACTTTGTACGTGTATGTGAATTTCTTGGAAATTTGTTGCTTGAAGCGAATCGGATTCATATTCAGTGCAAGATAATACATCGAAAGCACCTAATCGCATACCCAGTTCACTGCTTTAAAATGGATTATTGTTGAGGAGAGAATAATAAACTTATTTTTATGAACTATTTTTAAGACAGTTTGCCTTTTTCCCTATTTTGTACTGTTTTATTGTGATTATTAAGATATTAACCTTCAAATAATTAGTATGAACGCTAAAATACTATACATAAATAAAACAACACATCCAGAACCCTTATAGGCGAAAATATAATTTTGCCAGGTCCATACGTCTGTCATCACATTTGTTAACGGGCTAAAATTACTACTACTATATCGATATTTGGCCGGAAAATAAATGCACAAAGCTTAAATTTAGCTGCCTTGGTAAAATGGGATTGATTAGAAAAAACTTCTGAGCATTCTTTCTGAATGTGTTATGTATCATTAAAGGAAACAAAATCTAGGGAAATGTTAATCGACGACAACATAAATAATGCCATTACTGATGTTTTTGATTCAACATAGAACATTCAATATTTTATTAATAGACGCTGTTAAACAAATTCGGAGAAATTGGATTTACCACTTGTATAATTTTCACTTTATCATAGTATTGTAAACGTGCAGAAAAAAAAATAAGATTTTAGCGGAAATAGGTATTTCTTGGTCCCCTGAACATTTTTGACTAAGGTACAAAAAAAGTCTCTCTGTGTGTGTGTCTGTGTGTATGTGTGTGTACCAGATTTTTGTGGCGACGATTCCGGAGAAGGTATCGGGACGAAATTTTATATTTAGAAGTTTCATAACCAAACTTAGAGCTGAAAAGCTTTCTGTTGAAAAGGGTCCAAAGGAACTGGGGGTTTAGTGTTAGCATTTTAACAGATTTTGCAAATAGGCAGCTATTTCTGGAATTTTGTCGAAATAGTTAGATAATAATGTAAAGTAGAGAAAATTCTGAATATTTTATGACTATGACATTTTTTGGAACAAGCAATAGTTTTGCTGCATGAGCAAATTCTACTTCATCGAGATCGGTCGTACTGCATTAAAACTAGTAGCCAGGATATGTCAGATATTTTGATGCTAATGACAGTAGGTGGTGTCAAAGGCTAATGCTTTGACAATACCTTCTGTCAATATAAGCTGCGTTCGGATATTGTACAGTACACCGTTACACTTTTTACACCCAATAACACAATATCCGAACGCAGCTTTAATCGACATATCTGTCTAGTTCTACCAGTTTTATTTTAATGCCGATCTCCATCAAATAGAATCTCATTCAGCTAAACTATTAATTTTATATATAGTATGATAAAGTCATGTGCATAGCCACATCAGATTTTTACAGCTAAATTGTATCTACTAAATTCTATAATCCCGCGAGCGATAGTGATACTAATATTACTTTATTTTAGGATTACTTTGGGAAAGATTTGAGTTTAGCCTGTAAGATAAGGCTGCAGGCGAACTAGAAGCTCAAGTTGTGTAAGAGTAAATGGACCTGAAAAATGTAATAAAAGCGGTCGCACATACTCTAATTCTATGGTGGCGCAGTAACCGAAGCATTAAAGCTGGTATATAAATTTAACAACTGTGCCTTTATTGCACAACTGTTCGAGTGAATGTTCACTTACACATAATCCTCGTGCGAGCAATATTCGGGGAAAAAACTTCGCAAAAAGTTAATTATGACTTAATACCGCAAAAGAATTTGCGGTGATATATACCTACGGCCAACAAAAACAGCACGATTTTGAATTGTGGTGCTAATGAGCTATAAAAATGAGGTTAACATTACGTAATTGTATCAATGTTTAATTGCTTTATAAGGAATGTTGAAGTGCGCCTTTGAGACGTGACTGTATTTAAAGCAATTTGGTACAACTGCGTATTTGGTACAACAACGAAAAGAATTATTTTAAATTCTTGAATGAAACTTAAATATTCGTGAAATTTTGCGTTTCTATAATTTTCAATGTTTCATTTGCATATGATGATAATCCATAACCCTAATGATATAAATAAGAGATAATATTCGAACATTTAAACACTACAACGTTCAATATTTTACATTCATGTGGCCCTGAAAGCAACGCATTCAATGTTATCCTATACTTAGTTTAAAAAAAGTAGGAAATCGTTGACGGCCTTGCTGTTAATCTAAAAGAGACCATAAAAATTCTTTAAATAAATTTAAATATTTGTGACATTTTACGTTTTCTAATTTTCAATGTTTGATTTGCATATGATGATGATCTATGTTTCCCAGAGACCACCATCGGCGAATACTATGATTAACCGTGAAAAATAGATCAAGAGCGACTGGGTAATATGAGGTTGAATATATTTTTACTTTATCATACGCAGTATGTAAAGTATTGTAATCGTGCCGAAAAAAAAAATTGAGATTTTTGCGGAAATAGGTCTTTATGGGTCCCCTGAACATTTTTGACCAAGGTCCAAAAAAATGTCTGTGTGTGTGTGTGTGTGTGTGTGTGTGTGTGTGTGTGTGTGTGTGTGTGTGTGTGTGTATGTATGTCTGTGTGTATGTAAACGATTTTTGTGGCGACGATTACGGAGAAACTACTAAAGGTATCGCGACGAAAGTTCATATTTAGAAGTTTTATGACCAAACTTAGAGCTGAAAAGCTTTTGGTTCAAAAGGGTCCAAAGGAACCGGCTATTTACTCTTAGCATTTTTCAACGATTTTGCAAATGAGCCGTCATTTCTGTAATTTCATCAAAATAGATAAATAATAAATTAAAGTAGAGGAAATTTTGTATAATTTATGTCTATAACATTTAATGGTAAAATTAATAGTTTAGCTGCAGGAGCAAATTCAATTTGATCGAAATCGTGTCTACATTAATACTAGGTGCCCAGGATATTTTGAAGTTTTTGACAGTATTTGGAACGTCAGCGTTTACGAAACGTCAATTCAACACGCAAATGAATGGAGAATTGCCATGAGGAGCTAGGTGAAACAATATTGAAAAACAATATTTCGAGTGCGGATAGCAATGTTATGTTTTCGCGAATAAATATACAAGAAAGATTGTAAGACGGTATGTTAACCTTAAAACTTATTTGGAATATTGGGCATAATTATTTATGAACTTTTGTAGTTAGCACTGAAGACGGCGTAAAACTAGAAAATATAGTATGCTAGAAGCCAATATAATATATTAATCATCAGAACCAGAACCTTTTTACTTTATCATCCGTTGTATGACAACTGTCCATATTTAGAAGCTTTCTGTTGAACCAAGGGTCCAAAGGAACTGGCGGTTTAGTCTTAGCATTTTTGAAAGATATTGCAAATAAGCCGCTATATCTGGAATTTCGTCGAAATAGTTAAATAATAAATTAAAGTAGAGGAAATCTGAATAATTTTACTATGACATTTTTTGGTAAAATTAATAGTTTAGCTACATGAGCAAATTGTATTTCATCGAGATCGCTCGTACTGCATATAAACTAGTTAGCCAGGATTTGTCAGATATTGTGATTCTAATGACAGTAGGTAGTGTCAAATGCTGATGTTTTCACATTACCTACTGTAAATATAATCAAAATGTCTCTAGTCTAGTACTAGTAGTTTTATTTTAATGCAGACATGGCCGATCTCGATCAAATAGAATCTCATGCAGCTACACTATTAATTTTATATATGGTATGATAAAGTCATGTGTCTGGCCACATCAGATTTTTTACTTTATCATACGCAGTATGGTAAAGTATTGTAATCGTGCCGAAAAAAAAAAAATGGGATTTTAGCGGAAATAGGTCTTTTTGGGTCCCCTGAACATTTTTGACCAAGGTCCAAAAAAATGTCTGTGTGTGTGTGTATGTGTGTGTGTGTATGTGTGTACCCGATTTTTGTGACGACGGAGAAACTACTAAAGGTATCGGGACGAAAGTTCATATTTAGGAGTTTCATGATTAAATTTAGAGCTTAAAAGCTTTTGGTTCAAAAGGGTCCAAAGGAACTGGGTGTTTACTCCAAGCCTTTTTCAAGGATTTTAGAAATCAGCCGACATTTCTGTAATTTCGTCAAAATAGTTAATTAATAAATTAAAGCAGAGGAAATTTTGAATAATTTATGCCTATGACATTTTTTGGTAAAATTAATAGTTTAGCTTTTTAGTTTATTCTAAGCCTTTTTCAAGGATTTTGGAAATGAGCCGCCATTTCTGTAATTTCGACAAAATAGTTAATTAATAAATGAAAGTAGAGGAAATTTTGAATAATTTATGCCTATAACATTTTTTGGTAAAATTAATAGTTTACCTTCAAGAGCACATTCTATTTGATCGAGATCGGTCGCATCTGCATTGATATGAAATTACATAGTAGCCAGGATTTTGACAAATATTTTTTTGTGTTGTCACATTCGAAAACAGCTGATCTCATCAGAGGTTGGAGAACCACTATGGAACGTGCCGCTGTAGTGCGCAAAATTATAAAATACAAATTTCAAATAAAATAAGATCACCAATATGATTGTTTGTTGATAAGAAATATCAACCCGTCTTTATATCTAATTCTAAAAATGATACATTGAGAAAATTATAAATAAAGTATAGCGATGAGTGTAGTTTTATTTTAGCATGTTGGTAGGGATGTGGCATGAACAAATATAAATCTGTCAGAATTTGAATTACCTTTTTAAGGTGCGTTTTCATTAGTGATAATGGCAGTGGTAGCAGACGCCGTTATAGTATTTCCAATAGAAAATTGCTAGTGACTCATGTTTATGTACATGCAAACTAATATGTGTCATTATCACGATATGTAAGAAATACTATAATTTCGTATTCTACCACCGCCATTAGCTACTATTACCTACCAATCGGAACGCACCTTTCGTCAAAGTGGTACCAACCTAGCATTTACTATACAGAAATCATTTATTTTTAAAAATTTAAATTTAAGTATTTCTTAAAAAGCAACACAATAAACGTTGATGTCGCTCCTGCCAAAAACTAGATAGCGCGACTCGCTCATATGCGACGGCGACACTCCGCCTTCGGTGACGCGCCGTATCACCGCTCGTCGCGCTATTCCGTACTTTCGGCATTTGTGACATAAATAACTATTATTCTAATGACGTAGTGTAGGTAGTGTCAAATGCTGATGCTTTGACAATACCTACGATTTATCTCTATAGAATAGATTCTCATGCAGCTAAACTATTAATTTTATATATTGTATGATAAAGTCATGTGCCTGGCCACATCAGATTTTTTCTGTTTGTAAGCAAGCTTGGAAACTTTCATTGGTGTAGATTTAAAACTACAATGAGCGTTAAAATGTGGATTATTTTGACACATGCTTAGGAACATACTTTATTCTACAGGCGATAAGAAACTTATATATAAAAAACGGAACAAATCATAACGTTGTTATTATGAAATACGTATGTTAGCTTTTGTTTTTCAAATAGAAGTTTTAGAAAAAGACTTTTCAAAATCCTTTTCTTCGAAATTTAGAGCAATATTTATTTATGAATTCAATGATGTTCAAACTGTTTGGCCTTACATTGCTATATTTTCGAAAAACCGACAATTAAAAAAAGATTTTGTGAATGGAAAGTGCATAAGCACTTTCGATAGATGTATTTGCGCTGAATACCTAATATACGGGGTGTGGCTGAACCCAAAGCCATAGGAATTTTCATGATTAATCATGAAAAATAGATTAAGACTGACTAGGAAATATAAGGTTGAATATATTTTTTCTGTTTGTAGGCCGGTTTCCAAACTTCCATTAGTGTAGATTTAAAACTACAGTGGGCGTTTAAAATATGGATTATTTTACCACATCCAAAGAAACATAGTTTATTATACAGGCGATATAAAAATAGTGAGGAATGAGGAATGAAATATTTCTCACTACTCGCGGGGTACGAGGAGTCAGGAATTAAATATTTGCCATGTGTGTGGGGAATGGTTAGTATTACTTATCTTAAATTGCCATGATAATGAATGGATTGCTCAATAGGAGTAGAAAAAAATAGTTATATAAAAAACGGAACAAACCATAACGTGGTTGTTAACCATCCGATTGATGTGAATCGAAAAGTAAATGTAATGGCTTATCTATGGAATAAACTGGTACAAGTAGAATATCCACAACCACCTGTTATGACAAACGTATGCTAGCTTTTGTGTTTAAAATAGAATTTTTAGGAAGAGACTTTTCAAAATCGAAGAAAACCGACAATTAAAAATTCTAAAGTATTGATAACTCTGAAAAACGAGAATTTTGTGAATGGAAAGTGCTTAGGAGTTTTCGGCAGATTTATTTGCGCTGAACACGAATTTCGGGGTAAGTGGCTGAACCTAACGCAATAAGAACATCAATGGGGTCTCAAAGTAACCATTAAACTATGCACTTTTTTTAAACTTTTTACCAAATACCCTGGAAGTTTATTTAAGGCAATTAATTAATTCAACAACATTAATAAAGAAAGTGATTACGAGGCTAATTACTTCCACATCAGCCATTACGTTTCCATTTTAGTTAATGGATTTCCTTAGAGAAATATAAATCCTGCTTCAAAAGTTTTTGTCAGTTTATGCACTTTACTTTTTTCTGTCAATTTCGCGAAAGATAGCTAAAAAATACAAATCGGAATCGAGGAACAAATTTGCAAATATTTCAAGTAAAAGTAAAATATGGGAGTCATTTTTGTCCCATTTACTTTGAGTCAAAATAAATGCAAATATATTGCATGGTGTGAACACGTTTTCAGCGCAAAGAAGCCCGAGAAATCTGTTTCCCAGAGTTAAAAACTTGGAATTGTTAAACATTTTGTGAAATGCTTACTCCACCAGTATGACATTAGATGCCACTAAAAGATCTATCAAAATCAACAAGAGTTGGGGGTTGCCATTAAAGAAAAAATTGTCGACGTCGTCATAGGTATTTTGTTAAGAAAAAATAAACATGTGCGAGGATTTTTTAAAATAATAACTTACTCCAAATTTGTTGCATTTGTCCATACATTTAGATTCGTGTATTATCAGTCATGACTGTCATGAGTTAATACTAAATTATGCACATTTTTATAGTTCCGATAATTAGTTCAGATAATGTCTGACTCATTACCAGGTGGATTGAATATTATCAGTTCAATTATTCCTATTGTCAGTTTACAAACACCACAAAATATCTGGGGTGTTATAATAGATAAATAATACCAGAAACTGCTTGCAAGAACCGAACGACCGACAGCAGCAATTCAATAGATAGAAACAGTTCCTTTCTATAATTGCACAGCCGCTTACCGAGATTTCAGCAATGCATTCCGTGTTTCTTTGAAGATTCGTTCCAAATGATTAGTTTCCTCATAATCATAATATCGAGGAAAGTATCAATAGCGCCGTCACATCACGTCTTACCTAAGAGATCAAAAGAGAAATCACAAAATTCAGCGACAATGTTCATTACGAACGATCTGCCTATCGCATGATCCTATATTACGGTAATGATTTCCGTTTTCATGCCGGGTAAAAGCACCATATGATGGCGGATATTATTACTTTAATTAAATCCGAGCCTCATATCTCACCGAACGCCGCAATTTCTCTGGCACTCTTGACTCGCTTTCGGATACACGCGGTCCATTTAAAGATATTAGTTCATAACGAATGGTCACCACGTTTTGTTCGTGTTGTGTTCTCGGTAAAAGTATCTCCTTGTCCGAGCAATCACGCCGGAAAGAATTGATTTCTCTCCTTTTGTGTTTCTTTAATTGGTGTTAGCAATTTCTAACAGATTCTAATTAAACTTCTATCACTCCATATGCCATGCGAGAGAATTTACTTTATCGGCCGTTAAAAATTTGGTTTCGTAATTCAATTTGAAAAGATTGCTCAGATTTAGAAAGTGCATAGTATTTATGAAGAGGAATTTTATAATTTAGCAAGACATCATTAAAAGATACTTTTAACAAACTATTTATCGCATTCATATGAAGAAAAGTTTGGTTTACATAATTTACACTAAAACAAATATAAATTAAAGAGCATTTCCATATCGGTGTTGTTTTCCTGAATAATAAATTATAAACCACTATTTCCTCTGCTATAAATAGAAACCAATGCCAGTGTGACATTATAAAAAAATGTCGTCCTAATCATGTTCCAATCAGGCAAGTGGACGATAGACATAGTAATAATACTTATTCTATTAAAATTATTGAAACATTCTTCAAGAACTGCCAAGGTCAGCGACAAACTTCCATGGTAGTGGCATTGATCGAATCGTGGGTTAAAAACAACACATTTTCAAGAACCTACGCTTACATCATCTTATTCAGTGTCATCACTTAATTGTTTGATGAAACCGTAATAGATATTGATATGAATCTTTACTAATTTGCATTATTATTAGGTGAATTGTATAGGATTCAAGATGTCAGCATACAGAGGTCCCAACGTCCAATGAATGAAAGTAGAATGCTGAACAAAACAGTCTAAAAACTAAACAAATATTTTTGTTTGAAGATCTTTTATAAGTGATAAGTTTCAACATTTCACCACCTAAACCTTCAAGACATCATCTCACGTGCACATAATGACACTGCGGGCGATGGACGACATGAGGAAGAAGAATGTAAAGCGCTCGTATATGCCACTTCCCTTACACCGCACCGGAGGGGTTCTAATGCCAAAGTAATATCCGCAACGTTGACGTGTTATTATTTTATTTAATTTGCTTATTTCGAATTTTTGAACGATATAATGGTGAATTTGTGCCAAGATATATATAACAAGTAATGTCAAATTGCGCTGCTCGCAGCTGCAACAGAAGAAAATCACAGTCGCGTCGTAATATTTCAGCGGTAAGTGACTAAAAATGTTAACAATGTACAAGCTTATACAGGCCGAACGCACGAACAGTTTTTATAATATGCTTTTTACGTATTTGTTTAAAAACATTAGATTAATCAGATTAAATAAATCTTAAAAGTGTTCATATAGCGTTTCTTTTATAATGTACCCACTCGACACATTACAATATATTACAGGAACAAATTCTTTCACTTTCAGCCCAATTTTAGTATTAATCCGGAGCTGACAGGCAGCCGTACTGCCAGCGTTGTTTAGTGTCAAGTTAGCTCCGCCCCCGGGGTAATTTTCTCGCTGGAAAATGCATCCGTATAGCGTCTACTCTCCATCTTCCTCATGGTTAAAAACAACACACACATTAGTAGATATGACAAAATTTGATGTTTGGAACATCGGTAAGCTTTAAGAACAATAAAAGCGTAAGGATCAGTTAATACAGTTTTCATGAAAATGACAAAAAAATATGTATTTAAATACAGACGCGGATACTATTTCCGGTCCAAAAACTCCCTTATGGATGTAGTTTACAGGAAGTGTTACATAAATTCGGAATCCTAGCGCTAATATGCGTTATATGGATATGAAATTTACAGTGTTAAAGTTTTAGGTAGTATTGGGCCCCGGAAAGTATGTATGTCACTGTAAAAGACAGAAATACGGTCAAACTTAGGATTAACGCGTTATTCCTATTTTGTAACCGGATATCTCCCCCATAAGTGGACTAAAATGTTGGAATTATAAGTGTCAGTTTGTGGGAGCATTCACTATATTAACAAATCCGTATTTTTAACTTTTCAACGAATTGAAAAAGAAATTCTTTATACTACTTTTTGCATATGTAAGAATCTAAAGCGCAGCAACATTATTTTATTATTAAGTTTGCTATGTTATAACAATTCTAGTAATTAAGTTGCTATGTTAGTGTACTATTGTTCAAGTCAAAGTTGTCCGGTAACTATACCTGATTATTGTATAAATTTTGACATAAGAAACTTATTTCCTGTTAGAAATACAGATATTGATTAAGTGATATAACTCAAATTAGCCCCCTTTTTAATAAATGAGAAATAAAATAATTTATTTTTGTCTCCAATATACTCATAGTATAGTATAGTTTAATAAATATTTATTTTAAACAAAACTACTGAATAACTGATCTCTTAACATTATTGGTAACTACATGTTAATGGTATTAAGGACTTTTTCTAACACTGTTTTACGCTAAGGTTGGGGGTTTCAATGCTAGATTAAACTATAAATCGAGTTTAGATATACAAAATCCGTCAGACTTAAACGCTGTTCCAGGCCCATTTTAATCTCGATGGTAGCTTTCTAACTTTCAAACTTTTTCGAATAAGAGTTTGGAAATCTATTAATTATATACACTGTGGGCCAAAAAGGCGGCACAAATGTTCAATTACACATATTTGTACAGATTTTAAGTAAATTCAAGCATGCGTTTCTTTGAAAATGTAATTGCTTATACTGTGAGGATGAAAACATACCATATTCGCAATTTTACTTCTTATTTGAGTAAAAACAGCAAAAAACGATGTTCAAAATTTCACCCTGTATACAAAAAAATCACCCTGCATACGATGCTATTATCCCTTTTGACCAAACGATAACAAATGCCATTTCACATTACATTGACCCGATGTTATCAGAAATGTTACATAGCCAAATATAAAGCAACATCATTTTGGATTGAAACGTTCTGTTATTGCGAATATGGTTTGTTTTCAATCTTCACACTACAAGTAATTCGTTTTTAAGAGATATATTTGAATTGACTAAATATTATTGGAAATGCGAGTGATTAAAAATTAGTACCGTTTTTTTTTTGCCCACTGTGTATACATAATTTAATGCGAAAAACCGAGAAACTCGAAGTGCTAAACGCCGATAGGACATTTTGTTTTAACCGGTACATCTTTTTTTAAATGCAACATAAAATGTTGGATTTAAATAATTCACTTTCCATCTATGTTGTTTAATGTCCTAATGAGTTACATATTTCTGAAGAAGCTAACTTTTACAAGCTGCATATCGCGGAAACTGGTTTTCATAACTTGGCCTATTTTTAATCGATATATATGTTCGATATGGTCTATGATCTGTAAAAACTATTACGGTAATCTCTCAAACTTAATTGATGATTTTTACGGATCGGTATAAGCTTGCAAAATAAAGTAAAACTAAACATTTTGCGTTGAAAGGAATATAAATGAGAAAATAAATTTCAACTTTACCACAACAATATTCCATTAACTTGTGTCTAACCACAAAAGAAAAATTCCAAACAATAAAAAACAAATTACTAAATGTTAAACATTTCTCAATTGATAGAAAATGTTAAATAATATAGGGTTATTTATCGATAATTTTTAAAATATCTCAAAGTTTGAAAAATGCAGTAATATTACAGAAAAAAACAAATACTGCGCATTAAAGAAAATGTTAAAGGACTACGATAAAGGACTACGAATTATAAATATATACTTACCGAGTTAACCGCAATAATTTGTAATGTCAAGCGAGAAATATTCACACAAAATCCCTTAGTTATCAACGAATGTCACAGAGCCGCACACAATTGCGTCGAATGCAAAAATTACGGTTGGAAAACGTTCGCGCATCGAGCGAGTCAGGAGCTCATTCTGTTGGTGTTTCCAATTCACGCCAATACACAGCACTAACTAATAAAGTATACTCATTGGATTCACGGCGACATTACTCAAGGCGAAAGACAAGAGTGGTATAACCACTTTCGAAGTGAGTTCTACTCTGGGAGTCCGCTACTATACTTCCATACTTCCATCCATACCCAGCCACTCTCACTAAACCCGAGATCAAATAATTGCCGACTGAGACGTACGGCGAGGAGAGGAAAGTAAGCCGTCAGAATTGGTTATCAACTCCGGGTACCGTCAAATTGTTCTGCTTACTAATTATTTTCTCAATTCCCAATCTTATCTAATTACGGTATGGTACCTGGGACGATGTTGCGCCAACGGAATTCTAATCTTCAGGTAAGGAACGGGTTAGTGATTTTTATTTACTTCTTATTCTAGACGCGTTTAACGCGTTTTTACTGGAAATTAATCTATTCGGATGTGACGACGCGAAGATCGTAATTACCGTTTTGAACCTGCGCTCGGCTACAATTTGTCCGTGTACTAATCAATTCTCAAGGTAAGACCTCACAGCAAAACAGCTCACAGCGTGAGAATGCACCATGATTAATGTATTTTTTAAAGCCAGTGTATTTACTTGCAGACTGATTTCTATGTGTGTCTTGAATTACTAAGTTAAATGATAGCAAATTTTACAAATATGTCGGAGCCATTTTCCCTAGAAAATTGTACCTATCTAAAAAATTATAATGTTGTAAAATATGTTGCTCTCCCTTAGCTGCTGGCTGTTTAAGGGCCACACGTAGGGAGTCCCTTTTTTCCAGAAAAGTAAATAACATACCGAGTAATTTTTTCATCCAGACTTATCTAGTTTCCTGATTGCTTAAAAAGTTACAGCCGTTTGAAATATTAACAGAAGTCCATTTCAAACGGTTCTTACTTCTTTAGGTGTAGACAAACCCAAGTCGACACGAAACTTTTTACTAAGAATGACGTTTACTTAGCAGAAAATAGTGCGTTAAAAAGTTTCATATCGATTTTATTCAATTTATTTTTATTATTTTGAATAATTTACTTTTAGTTTTATTTAAATTTTGCTGTTGTTATTGGTATTGGCTGTGTTTCTTCGTTTTCGCATTGTTTGGTATGTATTTGACGTTACTTTATTTTGTTAATTTTTCAAATGGGTGTAACTGTTTAACGATTTGAGAAAACAATTAGCTCCATATGAAAACATTTACTCAGAATAACATTTAGTTTCTAAAAATAATTTTTGCGGGGATGAGTAGGACACTCAGCATAATAATATTATAATACAATATTTTTTTATAATATTTTGTTATTATTTCGGTATTATTTACGAAACTCATAATGTGCCAGCAGCCGCCATATCCAGGCTTCATCATTGTATTTCAATATCAACATTGAATTTACATTTAGTTCCGCTAATAATTATAGTTTTTTATTAAAAATTCAACAATAACATTCGTCCAAGTCTTTTTGAGAAACTTATTCCCGCAATAGTGGACTAAAATAAGCAAAAAGAAGTTCCCATATGTTGAGGCACTCGTACATTGAGAACCGCCGTATACACGAAAAAGTGATATAAAAAATATCTTTTTTTTACTTTCTCATACATAGTATGGAAAAGTATTGTAAATATTTTTTGCGCAAGGTACAAAAAAATGTCTGTGTGTGTGACGATGATTCCGAAGAAACTACTGAAGGTATCGGGACGAAAGTTCATATTTAGAAGTTTCATGACCAAACTTAGAGCCGAAAAGCTTTTGGTTCAAAAGGCTCCAAAGGAACTGGATGTTTACTCTAACCCCTTTTCGAAGATTTTGCAAATGAGCCGCCATTTCTGTAATTTTGTCAAAATAGTTCAATAATAAATTAAAGTAGAGGAAATTCTGAATTATTTATGCCTATGAAATTTTTTGGTAAAATCAATACTTTAGCTGCAAGAGCAAACTCTATTTGATCGAGATTGTGTCTGCATTAAAATGTAGTTAGCGAGGATTTCCCAATTATTTACATTCTGACAGTAGGTAGTGTCAAAGGGTGGTTTTTGATAATACCTACTGTCAATATTATCCATATACGCATTAGGGATTATACGGAGCTTGTCCTATAGTGCCAATGTGTGGTCTCGGTTCCAACAATGTGGGACGGATATATATATATATATATATATATATATATATATATATATATATATATATATATATATATATATATATATATATATATATATATATATATTTGGTCTATCGATGTGGTGACCGGGATCAAACTGCGCATGCGTGTCCAGAATTTATTTGGACCGTCGACAGATGCCGCTATTGTAGCTTAAAGTACGCGGTCGGTATTACCGCGACCGTGTTCGGCATCACTAACGCCAAACCAGTGACAGCCCATTGATAACCTTATACATGTGGCAGCTCACTAACGTCAAACCACTGACAGCCCATAGATAACCTTATACATGTGGCAGCTGGTGGCAGCACTGTGGCAGCCTATGGATCCAATCCAGCCAATCAATCGAATCCACACTCTTGACCAATGCGTAGTGTGTCCAGTGGCACTACGTCGGTTGAGATAGAGATATATGTCGCAACACTAGTGTTGGAGCAGCCTGCTGTTACCTTCTATATATAATTTTGTAATTATATGATATTATGAAAATATCTGGCAAATCGTGGCTAACTTGTTTTATTTTGATATAATTTATTTTTTGATGTGCGTGACCACATCAGATTTTTTAATTTGAGAGTTTACGTTTTTTTGTGGAGAATTTTGCGCTATATTCGAATATGGTGTCTGACGGTAGCTGCTTCTCATTGTTGAAAATCTGGGGTAGTTTCAAAGTGTACAATCTGCTACACAGCTTTGTGCTGACGTTAAAGCCAAAGAATGATTATTATAAACAATATAAATAAATGAATCACAAGAACAACGATTACCAACTGATCCGTAATGTGAAGTCATATAATCCGATGTACAGGAATTTCTCCCAAAGGTGCCCTAAGTCATTGTATCGTAGCACGTAATTCATTTTCTCTCGGGTAATTTCCATAGAAATGATAAATTTCAAAATTGATGGCGATGCGGTCAGTTTTGGACAAGTTTATTGTAGGTAGTAGATATTCTACGTCTAAGGAAAGTCTTAT
The DNA here is from genome assembly GCA_964023965.1 of Melinopterus prodromus. NCBI lineage: Eukaryota > Metazoa > Arthropoda > Insecta > Coleoptera > Scarabaeidae > Melinopterus > Melinopterus prodromus. Next base: position 33,772,634 of record OZ030390.1, read on the forward strand.
TATTGTAACAATTAAAATAGTATTTTTAACTCCAGTAAGATTTGAAATAAATAAATTAGCAAATTGTAATATTTGTGTCCATTTTACAATAAAAAAAGTACAAATGCAGAAATGCAGCACTTGTCGGCATTGATTCTAGAGCAAGGTATGGTTCTGGTAACAAAAAACTCCATCACATTTTTATAGAACCAAAATGTAGATGTCATATTGTGCCTTTTTCAAAAATACAATAAAATCACTGGTCGGCACTGATTCTAAATCAAAAAGTATGGCTCATCTTTTCTAGTAACCCAAAGTTTGTTGCACTTTTTCCGAGTTAAAGAGGCGACGTAATATACTGTAAATATGCGGAAATTACTGAACGGAAATTAATGAACCACGTTAGGCAGTGTAGAAATTCGATTAGAAAAAAGTGGGAGATGTAGAATTAAACTTTTTGGTACCATAAAAAGCACCACCTAAAAAGTTCAAAGGTCACCATTTAAATCTAGTAATACTCAAAATTTATAAATATTTTTGATAATTTGAAGCATTTTTTGTCGAAAAGTTTGACGTGCTGATCGTTATCTACCGTGTTTATAATATTCTCAATAACACCTATTAAAATAGCTTGACATATCTTTTTCTCAAAAAACATCGAAAATTAGGACCTGTGTAATCCACAGCTCAATATTCAATTCATATACAATCCCAAAAAAAACTACTGTATTTGTCTAAAAGTTCGTTAAAATACTCATTACCGATTCTATAAACAACCTATGTAATTAAAATTAACAGAACAAATATATTTCATCTTAGATGAACAAAATAGGATTTTTGCGTTTCCTTAAAACTACAAATACCCAAGTGGAGATTGTGCCCTTTGAAACCAGGCCCCCGAGTTGATCCTCAATTGTTTCATGGAATACAAATACATTAATTTTCTGCGATGGATCTTGGACAAGGATCCATACGAAAAGAAACACATAAAAAAGACATTAAGGTAAATGTTGCATAACTAAGGAGTCCGGTCCATAAAACGTAAATAAAACTGTCCAAATTCTCTCATCATCCTGATTTATATCAGTTCAGAACGAACCAGTTTATGCGTGAGCCAATGACATTATAAAAATTCCAAGGACTAATAGCCTTCCATCATTTTTATCCATAAACATAAAGCTTGAGTTATTAAATTTGTAATGTTCGGGAAAAAATTTAATAACGACAGACGTTGAGCTAGGATCGGGTGTTATAGTAATAACTTCTTTCTCTCGTTTCCGGGCGTAAATAGTTCGCGAAGAACTTGTTGCACAAGTTTATAAAAACTTGATAAATGTCCCTTTCAGGAACGTACTTTCACGATCATTTAAGCGAAGGGGTAAGTAATTACCATGTACGTACTGAATCAACATCAAAATATGTACCTAAATTCAGTCATTCAGATTTTAATTAATGCTTATAAAATGCTCGATATAATTTCCATATCAATTTATAGTTGGGGTGGATACTATTGATTTTGCTCAGGGACGAAAATTTCAATTTGCTGCACTTTTATGGCGGTCGCAGTGCACCAGAAAACTGGCGGTAAATTGCCTTTATGCGAAGGGTGATTGCGTTTGCCGTAGTTTCTTTTGCCAAAGGTATTGGCATTCACATGGAACTGAATACAACTGCAAACTGAATTTCCAGTAACAATAAAACCGCTTTATTGCTGCGGAAGGTGTTGTGCGCTAATATGATTACTAACCGATTGACTAACATAAACGATATCCATATTGAGCTTTATAATATGAAAATTAATCTCCTACATAAGAAAGGCGCAACGTGATACCTGGTTTTAAATTGTGCGCCATTTTTTTCTGCATTTCTTCTAATTTGTACATGGAGTTGATTGGCTATAATGATGTCGTTTGACTGGCTATACTAATACGTGCATTACTAAAATTAGTGCGTTTTTAAACACACAATTTAAATTTTGTAGTTGCTATTTTGTATTAAATAAAAATGTTTTGGGTAATTCTGCTGCATCTCATAGTATTTTTGCTTCGCTTATAAGTAAGTGGTAACTATATATTCCGCTTTCAGTTTTTACGTTTGAAAAAGGTTTGAAAATATTTAGCTGAAGAATTTATTGTGCTTCCCAGATAAACCCCTTCAAGTACGCAGGTCCTAATTCTTTGGCTTGTTGTTATAACTACTAGTTTCAACAAGTAAAAAAAAACTACTACATCTTACGACGGAAAAAGTAAATTCTGAACTTACAAACACGATCTCTATTCTTAACAAGCCAGTATAGCAAACTAACTTTGTTTTCAATTTTGCAGTGGCATATTCTTTTTCTAAGAAGGAGAAGTGCTAATAATACTCAATAGTTATAAAAGTATATCAGCATATATAAGAAAAGCGAGAAAAAGGAGTTTGTAAATCATAAAATGTTGCCTTCGATACAGCGATTTTGATTTTCGTGATTTGTTGAGACGCTGATTATGAATCCGCACTCAAAACTTTCCCATCACTGTTTTAGTATCAAGCCGATACACACACCACTAAAGAAACGCTATTAGTAATTCAAGAACAGTTGTAAATAAACTTGTAGCATTTCAGGTAAAAGTACAAATATGAAGCTGCTATAAATTCGGAAAATGGACAAAATAGCATTTCCTTTAAATTCTAGTGTTTTTAAACTGTTAAGTTGTGATTCGTATTTAGCACAAAGAAATCTATTGGGATTCCATTCACAATTTTTGTGAATATAGTTGTTGACTTCGCTTTCATAACAAACACATTGCGACATTGTTTTAGATTTCATAACCATGGTTATGGCTACCTTAGGAGGGTGGTTCAAATTGGCTATTCTTATTGAGAAAGCAACGATCCAAATCGTTTCCTTATCCAAAAAAAAGTGGACACGTATTTTTTTCGAAATTGTGATTCTTAATGGAGCCTGTCGAGGCCTCAAATTTACATAAGAAAATGCATGGGAAACTACATTTTTTGGTGTTTTTCGAATAATTGTCGGGGTTTGGGAAAACTTAAGACTAAAGTTATAGGACTTGTAGAGGACTTTCCAAGGAAGAATTTGACCTATCATACATATGGATTTGATGCGCCCAACCCACTCCCACAGTGCCCTGAAAACTACCCTTAAATGAAAAAATGTAGATTCTTTGGAAAATTGATCCTTCTAATATATTCACTCACTTTTTTTCCTCATAGAAATCATTATTATAAGTCAAGTGGGATGTTTGTAAACATTTGTCAGTTAATTTTCATTTGTTTAAACAAATTTTATTTGTCTAAATAATTTGTTTTTCTCGAAAATCCGTCTGAATTCTGTTTTCTGAGTTCGAAATGGCAGTTTATTATCTTAGAGTGACATTATTCATTAAGAAATTCCTGGTATTGTTTAAACAATAAATTTTTATTAATCATTTTCAACTTTTTTCTAAATCAGGTAGAAAAATCAACATTTTTGTTAAAAAACTTATAAATTTTATGTTCGAGATATCATTTATATTTTTGGATGATTTCCATTGTTTAAGTAATAAAATATAATTCATTTTGAAGCCCATTTACTCGAAAAAAATTTATTGATTAAAATCCTTTTTTAGGGAAATTGGGGCGAACTTTTTTTAGTATTAATTTTCCTAAAGTCAACCAAGTATATTAATCACATTTCTTTCTCCATTACTTATTCTGATTTCCTACCACTGTATGTCAAGATAATGTTAATTTGTTGCTGTACTCTAATTTGATGAAATATTGAAAACTATCCCAAATATAAATGATGTCATTTGAGAATAAGAGTTCGCTTTCAAAAAAATAAATAAAATTTTTGCAATGCATTTTTCAACCACCCTGGGCTACATATACCACCTTAATTTCTAAATTTATTATATTTTTCATCAAAATAAATTAATCATTATACAAAAGATACCGTATAACAGTTATTTTATACAACCCTTGTTCCAACAAAGAATTTGAAACCGCAAAATTTGAAAGGTGCCTTGACCGTTAATTATTTTGTAAGTAAGCAAAATGTAACTTTTGACCTGTCAGTCACGAAGCTATCGAAATACATTGCCGGCCATAATGCAGCGGCCCTTTACCTAGTGAAGAATCTCGTTTACAATTTTGTAGCGTCGCACAGAAATGATTTTGCTTTAGAATGCATTACGGCAGCATGCGGACACCTCACTGAAATGCTACAGTCAAGTGTGCTAGGTTCTCCCATTATAATAATACATTATAAACCGACCATTATCAATTATTTGCAAATGTCTATTTGTGTTACAAATAGCAATGAATATAAACTTGTACGTAAGTTTGGCATAACAGTTTCCATAACATAATCATGTTATGCATAAAAGGCAATTCATTGGATACCATTCAACACTAAGTTAGCCTGCAGAAAAATAACTCTACCATGATGTAACAAAGTGATTGACGTAAAATTATCAAGATGAAGAATTTTAGTCACTATGGCATATGTGCAATCAACATAATCAACCAAACAATTCATTAATCCATAACTCGCGTTCTAACCAATCTTGTTCAAAATCAAATTAACCTAAATACTAATTCACAAAACTATGCTATTTTATCAAGACCCTAACAATCAGTTTCTAAGTTTAGTGCATTCATCTTGCTTTGCATTAATGGACACTGCTGTGTATTCGCGTTCGTCCTATTTTAGTGGGCATTGTGGTTGGCCGGTGCCTCATTTCATGTTTACCGGCTCACACGGAAGCCGGCCAAGTTGAATCCAGTTATGTTTGCGTTATGACGTTTCGAGGCGACATTTAATCCTAGCCGGCATTAACACCGGTCACATTATAAACATGTCCGACCTAAATATTCCGCCGCAAAACTTTGTGGTATCACGACGTGTCGTCATATTTTGCGGTAGGATCATGTGCGCGGTTTATACGATGGATCAGGTACAACAGCCATAATAGCATTACAAAGGAATTGCGGTTTAATATGGATGAATACATCGAGTACACAACATAAATCCGTTGAAGCAAAAATGCGGTAGATTAATTATTAGTCTGAAAATTGGTTTCCATATTAATAATAATAATAATAATTCTTTATTTTTGATGTTCAACAAATACAACATACAAACGTCAAAACAATACATGTTAACATGTTAAAATATACATAATCGTAACTGAATAACGATACATCACACTTAATAAACCACGCGTCAAAACCTGTGCTCTTGAATACTTTTCACATCATAGAATGAATGTTGAAGCAGAAATGATCGCACCGCACCCACAACTTGAATTTGGTGGATGGCAGTGTTTTATATGTTCGGGCAAATTATTATATAATTTTATTCGTTCAAATATTGCACTATTCTGGCTCGTTTTCAGTCGGTGGCAAGGAAGTACGTAGTTGTTCCCTTTTCGAGTATTGTACTGATGTACGTCACTGTGGGCAGTATATTTTTCTGGTGCTGAATGTATGTACTCCATGCAATTTAATAATAATAATTCTTTATTGTCATTAAGATCTCATGGAGATATAGACATAGTTTCTTTTCACAAAAAAAAGATAAGTATAAAGATACATAAACATGGCACATACAAAATTAGAAATAATTTTATGTCGATAGAACATATCAAAATCAATAAATTCAACCAAATATAATGATATAACTAACAAAAAAGCACCGAGTAAATATACCCATATATGTGTGTACACACTCATATACATATATACAATACATAGACACACAAACAGCAACACCAATGTAATATGCATGCAGCAACAAACATTCAAAGACTTCCGCGCACCTCGGAAACAGATAGTCATAAGCCCATATATATTCATCAGTTGATAAAATGCTGAATCAACCAGATATTTACGGAGCCTCGTTTTAAAACCTATAAGACTGGTTTCAGAAACTATCGAGAGGGGTTTAAGCATTGTACGTTTTTACCATCATGTAATATGTACCCCTCTCAAAGACTGACGAGACGTGCCCTGGCGTGACTAGTCGCAATGCGCCGCGCGTGGACATTGACCTGGATATGTCAGTATTTCTGGTGAAGCTAGAAATATTTTTTCTGCAATAGCAGAGAAGACGGAATAAATATAAACATGGCACAGTCAGCAGATTTTGCGTCTTAAAATGTGGTCTACATGGTTCACGATAATCTAGGCGTAGCATGCATCTGATAATTTTTTTTTTAACTTTGAAATATGTTACCATCTGAGGTGATCATCCCCACAGGATTATTCCATATGTCAGAACCGACTCAATCGAGCTTTGATAAAACATTTTTAAAACGTGCAAATCTACAACAAATCTCTTTTCTAATATTATTTATCTGACTGTCCCACTTCAGGTTATGCTGTAAGAGCACCCCAGAAACTTAACCTCCCCACTTAGAGCCATTGATTTTCCATTAGTCTTTACTAGTATGGATAGGCTTGGGGACATTAAAGAAAACTGTAACAAAGCAGTTTTGATTTGATTTAAGATTATTCCATTTTCCCGGCACCATATCTGCATTTGCTGTATAGCCCTGTTCGCTAGCATAGAAAGGTCTGCTAGATTGTCATGCTTAACTATAAGCGTAGTGTCATCCGCGTATAAGTCACCAAAAGACAGGCACTCCGAGAGATCGTTCATAAACATCAGGAACAGCAACGGCCCCAAAACAGATCCCTGAGGAACACCCACCTTCAGTTCTGACTTTCGCGACGAGTACACCCCACCAATGCACATTGACTGGCTCCGACCCGCCAAGTATGAACAAATGATCTTTAAAGCATTTCCTCTGACTCCCAATGATTCCATCTTTGATATTAGTCTCACATGGTCAATCGTCACATGGTCGATGAGAGATCAAAGAAAATCGCCGCCACGTGGCATCGCCGATCCACATAAGACAACGTCGATGTCATCGCCTCAAAAAGGGCGCCCTCGCATGACCGGCCGGGCAAAAATCCGTATTGATTGGACGATACCACGGAGTTTGCCGTCCAGAATTCGTAAAGACGGTCAAACTCTTTCGAATACTTTAGAAAACGCGGGCAAAATTGAAATGGGTCGGTAGTTATAGATATCAGAGCGCGGCCCACGCTTATGTACGGGGAGTAAAATTGCCTGCTTTAGACAATCGGGAAACACACCGCTCTCAAACATTAGATTGACCAGATAGGTCAGTACTGGCGATAATGATTTTGCTGAAATCTCGACAATGTAAGCCGGAAGAGAATCCACACCACACGAAAACTTTGGTCGAATAGAACTCATAACCCTATGAATCTCTTCGCATGTTGCCGGGTACAGGAAGACGGTAGCCGCGACGCCATCACTTCATGGCAACGCAACCACCGGTCGCCCCGCACCAGGCCCAGCGGGACTCAAAAATTTGTTCTGAAACAGTTCAGCGAGGTGTTTCGGATCGTCCACACATTGATCACCACCAGCGATGGCCAGTCGTATTCGGTTCTCACCAGCAGCAGCCAATGCCTCGCTTTTGATAATTCTCCATACGGTCTTAGACATATTTTGCGACTGCAGAACTCTGGCTTTGTTATAATGTCGGTTTGCATCTCCAATCGCCCGTCTTAGTGCCGCCTTTCTGTTCTTATATTCCGTCCAAAGTTGTTCTACATTAATTAGAGGCGTAGACTGATGGTAGGGTATTTTGTGCTTCATGAATAAATCCTTACAGCTTGTTCTATTGTCTACTGTACAGTAGTACAGTAGTACAGTAGTGCTCTCACTGCTCTTTTTTGCAGGAGGAAAATATATTTTGCTGCGCCTGAAGAACCCCACAGTAGAATTCCATATACCGCCCGCGAACGGAAACTTGTAGGTCATGGTCCCATCGAAGCGCATTATCGAAGTATAGGCCCAGGAACTTTACGTGCGAGTTCTCCCGATGAGTGCGGGGTGCCGATCCAATCACAATGTGCTGGGTCTTCTCGGTGTTCAACTTTAGTTGATTACTACTAAACCACTCCACCGCATCAGTCAGTGCATCGTCTTTCCTTTCATTCTCTCTTTCATCTCCCTGAAACCTTGTCAATATTGATGTGTCGTCAGCAAAGAAGCAAATTATGTCCGCTCTAATGTTATGCGGAAGGTCATTTATATATATATATATATATATATATATAGGAAACTGGTTTAATCGGTTTAAATATACTATATATGGAATATGACGTAAATAGAATCCAAGTGAGAAGCAATTTTTAAAATTAATTAAAAGGATACGGTCTCAGCCCGGATTCGAACCGGGGCCTTCTTCCTTGCCGGGGAATTGCTCTACCGCTGAACTACTGAGCCCGGTCGGAGGATATAGATTTAATTCGTCATTTCAAACGATAGTAACAGTACGGGTTGCTGTCTAACTACTATTATCATGACATCTATTGGACACTGGTGGAAATTGGTTCATGGTATGTCAAGGTTAATCGCAAATCTTGCTAGTGGAAAGTAGGAAACTGGTTTAATCGGTTTAAATATACTATATATGGAATATGACGTAAATAGAATCCAAGTGAGAAGTAATTTTTAAAATTAATTAAAAGGATACGGTCTCAGCCCGGATTCGAACCGGGGCCTTCTTCCTTGCCGGGGAATTGCTCTACCGCTGAACTACTGAGCCCGGTCGGAGGATATAGATTTAATTCGTCATTTCAAACGATAGTAACAGTACGGGTTGCTGTCTAACTACTATTATCATGACATCTATTGGACACTGGTGGAAATTGGTTCATGGTATGTCAAGGTTAATCGCAAATCTTGCTAGTGGAAAGTAGGAAACTGGTTTAATCGGTTTAAATATACTATATATGGAATATGACGTAAATAGAATCCAAGTGAGAAGTAATTTTTAAAATTAATTAAAAGGATACGGTCTCAGCCCGGATTCGAACCGGGGCCTTCTTCCTTGCCGGGGAATTGCTCTACCGCTGAACTACTGAGCCCGGTCGGAGGATATAGATTTAATTCGTCATTTCAAACGATAGTAACAGTACGGGTTGCTGTCTAACTACTATTATCATGACATCTATTGGACACTGGTGGAAATTGGTTCATGGTATGTCAAGGTTAATCGCAAATCTTGCTAGTGGAAAGTAGGAAACTGGTTCAATCGGTTTAAATATACTATATATGGAATATGACGTAAATAGAATCCAAGTGAGAAGTAATTTTTAAAATTAATTAAAAGGATACGGTCTCAGCCCGGATTCGAACCGGGGCCTTCTTCCTTGCCGGGGAATTGCTCTACCGCTGAACTACTGAGCCCGGTCGGAGGATATAGATTTAATTCGTCATTTCAAACGATAGTAACAGTACGGGTTGCTGTCTAACTACTATTATCATGACATCTATTGGACACTGGTGGAAATTGGTTCATGGTATGTCAAGGTTAATCGCAAATCTTGCTAGTGGAAAGTAGGAAACTGGTTTAATCGGTTTAAATATACTATATATGGAATATGACGTAAATAGAATCCAAGTGAGAAGTAATTTTTAAAATTAATTAAAAGGATACGGTCTCAGCCCGGATTCGAACCGGGGCCTTCTTCCTTGCCGGGGAATTGCTCTACCGCTGAACTACTGAGCCCGGTCGGAGGATATAGATTTAATTCGTCATTTCAAACGATAGTAACAGTACGGGTTGCTGTCTAACTACTATTATCATGACATCTATTGGACACTGGTGGAAATTGGTTCATGGTATGTCAAGGTTAATCGCAAATCTTGCTAGTGGAAAGTAGGAAACTGGTTTAATCGGTTTAAATATACTATATATGGAATATGACGTAAATAGAATCCAAGTGAGAAGTAATTTTTAAAATTAATTAAAAGGATACGGTCTCAGCCCGGATTCGAACCGGGGCCTTCTTCCTTGCCGGGGAATTGCTCTACCGCTGAACTACTGAGCCCGGTCGGAGGATATAGATTTAATTCGTCATTTCAAACGATAGTAACAGTACGGGTTGCTGTCTAACTACTATTATCATGACATCTATTGGACACTGGTGGAAATTGGTTCATGGTATGTCAAGGTTAATCGCAAATCTTGCTAGTGGAAAGTAGGAAACTGGTTTAATCGGTTTAAATATACTATATATGGAATATGACGTAAATAGAATCCAAGTGAGAAGTAATTTTTAAAATTAATTAAAAGGATACGGTCTCAGCCCGGATTCGAACCGGGGCCTTCTTCCTTGCCGGGGAATTGCTCTACCGCTGAACTACTGAGCCCGGTCGGAGGATATAGATTTAATTCGTCATTTCAAACGATAGTAACAGTACGGGTTGCTGTCTAACTACTATTATCATGACATCTATTGGACACTGGTGGAAATTGGTTCATGGTATGTCAAGGTTAATCGCAAATCTTGCTAGTGGAAAGTAGGAAACTGGTTTAATCGGTTTAAATATACTATATATGGAATATGACGTAAATAGAATCCAAGTGAGAAGTAATTTTTAAAATTAATTAAAAGGATACGGTCTCAGCCCGGATTCGAACCGGGGCCTTCTTCCTTGCCGGGGAATTGCTCTACCGCTGAACTACTGAGCCCGGTCGGAGGATATAGATTTAATTCGTCATTTCAAACGATAGTAACAGTACGGGTTGCTGTCTAACTACTATTATCATGACATCTATTGGACACTGGTGGAAATTGGTTCATGGTATGTCAAGGTTAATCGCAAATCTTGCTAGTGGAAAGTAGGAAACTGGTTTAATCGGTTTAAATATACTATATATGGAATAT